>JASDDO010000014.1:313265835-313576458 GCA_030015575.1 Agapanthus africanus
CGCCAGCTCGAATAATCTTCTCGTTTTATCTCGGGAAAACGAGTAAGGACGTCCTAGTCTCTCCTCAAGGCGTACCTGTGGACGCATATTATTTTGACGAACAACCGACTTCGAGTTGCTCGGCTGTTGCTGAGCATTAGCGACAACGATCGCTTTTCCCTTCCCCTTTTCATTTCGGGAGTCCGTCTTTGGAAGAGGGGGTCTATGGCCTATCTGATCCATTTGCGCTAGCTTTTCAATCAAGGCCTGGAAGGTAGTCGGCTTGAAGAACATCATAAATTGCGAGATGGTTGCTTGCGGATCAAGGGTTCCAACAAACATACCCACTGCAGGAGCTTCTTCAATGCGCTACTCTCACTTTGACCATAAGTTCCGCCACCGTATAGCATATTGAACCCATGTCTCGCCTGGCTTTACCCTGGCGTTAATCAGTGCCGTCATCGGGGTGCGTTCACTGGCGCTTGCAAAACGCTGGGTAAACAACAGCTCCATCTCTGCGAAGGTCTTGACAGAGTCATTTGGGAGCTCAGAGTACCACTCAAACGCTGTATCTGATAAGCTTCCAACGAACTGGCGAAGCAAGAGATTGTCATCGCCGCCGGTGTTGCCGCAGAGTGCCCTGAACTGGGCAACATGCTGATGGGGATTGCCCGTCCCCTTATAGACATGGAACTTGGGAATTGTGTAGCCCGGCGGGTACTTGATCTGGTCGTACCAGCTCGGATATGGCCGTCCCGTTTTTACAACCTGGCCGGCTGCTTCAGTCGCATGATGAACCCGTATTTTTTGGGCTATGTACTCGTCCAAGTCAGCTTTGGAGATTGTCTCCTCCTTAGCTGTTGACAAAGCTGGCGGAGGATTCGACGTTTCTCCCCTATCGTCTTCAAGGACGATCGGGGGACCTTCGGCCGGAGGATCTTGTTGGATCATCATCCCCACCATGTCTTGGAATAGAAGGCCCATACGTTTTATGTTGGCTGCTTGTTCAGCAGCCTCTTTATCCTTCTTCTCCAATATCCGACGAAGGAATTCGGAGTCAGTTTCTTGCTCCTGGCGTTCATCCGAGGACGTTTCAGGGCTTTCTTTTGGCCCAGTAAGGGCAGCCATCGCGGTCATCATCTCCTGGAGCTTTTGCTGTTGCTCCTGAGCTTTGGTCACTGACCGTGTAAGCGGTCGATGACCCGTAGATATGCGACTGTCTTCTTTGCCGGACTCCATGTAGACGGTATGAACTACGATGCCCCGGACTTAGGGCGTTTGGGTTCACCACTTTTGATATTCGCCGTCGGCGTGAGAACTTTCTCTGGACTTCTTCTCTTATGGGCCGTTGAAGTTGAGGGGGCCGTTGCTTTGGGTACCCAAGTGGTCGTCACCTTTCGTTGCTTGACTGGGGGATTTTCTTCTTCCCGACCTTTCGACTTCTTGTGTTGGCGAGAGAAATTAGGATCAATCACAGATTCTCGGACTCGTCTCCATGTCTTGTAAATCCTGGAGGACAGCAATTGAGAAGGATGCTCCGGTTTTTCTGCTTCTACGGCGGTCTCTACTGGTGGAGGAGATCTTTTGAGCACCGCAGTTGGCGAGTTTCTGCGTACCCTGTTCAGCAGCTCAAAGCTGTTCCCAGTTGGAACAGTAGCATTAACTTCCACCGTTGGAGTTGGTAGAGTTATCCCAGAGGGGGAGGTACCCCCAGTCTTCCTTATCCGGCGCCAGTGGCGTCATCGGGCGTGACGAGTTATCGGTATTGGTTCAGTGACGGAGATGGCCTTGTCTTGCCCCCTGTTCAGGTGTGGGGCTGTTGCCGACGTCAGCCTATTGAAGATTGATGTCTTTTGAGCAGCAGGAGTAGGAGTGGGAGTCGGGACGGTCAGTCTTGTAAAGACCGATCTCTTAGCAGGAGAAGCCGCCTTGATGACTTCAGGAGCAGGTTTGGCTACTCTTTTTGGAATAACCTTTTCTGGGACCGCAAGTTTCATTGTGGCCCGCAGGAGTTTTGGCCCAGTCTGTAGAAGACCGAGGCGCTGGTGTTGGGCGACCTGTTGAGAGGGGCTGCAGTAACTGTAAGTCGATCGAAAACCGACTTCTTAGGAGCTTCTGGTACGGGCACGTGGGTGCTGAAGCTTGTTGGCGGAAGCATAGTTCCGAAAAACAGCCCTGTGGTACCATGAGTAATCTGCTCCACGGGCATCGTGAACAAAGAGGACGCTTGGGGCCCGTAGGTTATGCCCCCAGTTGAGGCAGGACGCGAGTTGCAGCTGCAGTTGGAGCACTTCGAGTAGGTGAATGCCATTGCTGTTTTGCTTTCTGCGCCAAGCAAGAGACCAAATCTTAGTAACTTGAAACCTAAGGGCAACCATTAATAAACCGCGATTCGTTCGCGAATACGACACACAAAGTGTGGAGTGGAAAGAGAAAAAGGTCCCACCGGGCGTGTCAGAATCTGTTCCCCTCCAAATGGCGGCCGAGACATTAGGACGTCTTTCCTGAGATTCGGGGCAGATGCTATTTGGTTTTACCCGTCCACCTCTCCGAAGATGCCAAGTTGATTTATGGCACCGTGTATCGGAGGTTTAGACGGATGCGGCCGATGTAGCAGACTTCGTCAGATCCCCCCTCATTCGAGGGGTTTTTGATTGTGGGGACGCTCTTCCCTGCAGGCGCAAGCCCCTGCAGTTAATTACGCTACCACATCGCGGTAACAACTTTCTCCTTCTCGAGAATTTCACTTCGTGTCGTGTGTGTTTGTTTTGTTTGTGATTGCCCGTAGATTGTATACGGAGACTAAGTGATGTCGTCGCCCGTAGGACGTGGATTAGTCCAAATCCGTATTTACTTAGATTTGGGTTTGGTGTTTTAGTTTAAGGATACGTTAGCCCTATTTAAGGCTAAGATCAACTTAAACGTTCGTTAAGGATACGTTAGTCTAATTTGAGGCTAAGATCAACTTAACGGGATCGTTTGGATCCGACAAAACAGCATTTGGGGGCTCTATTGTTCCAGTTTAGGGACATAGTGGTCCATAGGTAGTTTAAGGACATTTCGGTCCAAATTCCAGTTTAGGGACATGGTGGTCCATAGGTAGTTTAAGGACGCTTAAGTCTGTGGGTTTGATGACCCCACAGTCCGTGTTTTAGTTTAAGGACGCATAAGTCCGCGGGTTTAAGATCCCACAATCCGTGTTTTGGTTTAAGGACGCTTAAGTCCATGAGTTTAAGGACCTCACAGTCCGTGTTGATGTGTGGTTGTCGGGACCCGTCACCTCTCTGACATCGTTGAAGGATTACAACGATAGGAGTCAAAGGAGTTCGGAGATGTACCCTCGAACCGGATGTAAATTGATTTAAGGGAGCAGCTGTGCTCAGTCAATTTAATTTGAGGACTTACGGCCATAATTGGGCTAAGTCCAGTTGAAAAATGTTCAACGCTTTTATTTGTTTTTGGCCTATTAGGCCTGTGCTAGGGCTTTGACCATGTTTAAGTAATGCATTGCATTTTTTTATTTTGTTTGGGCTCTGCCCATTTAAAAATGATGCAGAGCATCAATTTTGCTTAGGCTCTGCCCTTTCATTGCATTTTATTTTGTTTGGGCTCTGTCCTTTTATAAAAGATGCAGAGCATCAATTTTACTTGGGCTCTGCCCTTTTATTGCATTGCAATTTATTTTGGCCTACTTGGTCTTTTTGATTTGGGCCTGGCCCTTTAGTGAACAATGCATTGCATTTGTCAGGTGTTTTGCGCCAATCATTGAGCGCAAGTGCTTGTGGTGATGACACGTGTCATGCAAGCGCAGTGCGCTGCGCTTGCGCTGCTGACACGTGGCGCGCTCTGGTGAGTTGCGCCAATTTCAGAGAGCAAGGCTCTATCTCAAAAGCGCATAGCTCAAGTGGTTCAGATGCTGACACGTGGCGCTCTCTGGTGGCTTGCGCAAACCCAGGAGCGCAACAGTGCAGTTTTTGCAAGTGCAAGGCACTATTTCAATAACTTTAGAATCTTTAAGATTCCAGAACCAATGGTTCATAAAAAAGTGCAAAGCACTGTTTGATTTCTTGATCCAAGTTTTTCTTGTTTTCAGAGAACCAGTGGTTCACAAAAAAGTGCAAGGCACTTATTATTATTTGAAGATCATTGATCTTGTTCTTAGATCAATGATCTATTATTAGAAGAAATTCTTTTATTTTGTGAAGGTTTTTACCTTTATCTTGAACTTTCTTCAGAGTTCTCTCTGTTTTGAGGTTCTTAATCTCTCACAATGTTCATGATCTTTGAATTGGGGTCTAGGGGTCTTTATATAGTGCCCATAGATTTGTTAAGTTTGTTAAAGAGATCCTTCTCTGAGTGATTTGGGGAATTTTCCCCACCGTTGGATCTTTGATCTAAGGGCTTCTGTTTTACAGAAGACAATCTTCTTGTTTTAACAAGAACAGAAAGATCTTATTAGAATTTTAATTCTGTTTGGCGCAGATGCACCAGCGCTTGACACGTGTCACGCAGCGCACAGCGCAGCGCAACTGCGCTGACACGTGTCGCGCAGCTCATCTTCGCTTGCGCATCTGCGCTGACACGTGTCGCGCAGCGCACGGCGCAGCGCAACTGCGTTTGTGCTGACACGCGTCGCGCAGCGCAGCGCTGACACGTGTCGCGCAGCGCAGCGCTTGCGCAACTGAAGCGTTGCTTCCTTTAATTTTGTTTTAAATAGAGCCTTGCTCTGATTGGGCGCGCTGCCTTGGGCGCTGCGCTGGCGTATCAGCTTTTGACACGTGGCGCGTTGCGCCCAGCGCAAAGAATTTGAAGCGTTGCTTCGAATTTTGAATTTTGAAATTCAAACAGAGCTTTTCGCTGATTGGGGGAAACAATATCGTTTCCGCATTTTGGCCTCGGATTGACGGCCGGGGCGCCGCCGTGCACTTACACTGGTATCAAAGCCACGCCATTAACCTAGTCTAGCTTGCTCTAGCGTGTTTAAAACTTCGATCGAACAAATATCCCAAAACTACATTTTCCAAGTATCAGTTTTCTGTCGATTTTATTTTGTGCTCCAAAATTTTTTCTGAGTATGTCAAAAAATCGTGCAGGGTTTTTTAAGTATTCAGTGAAATTTTTGTTCACTGATGTTCCTGTAGCACCGCGGAACCGCGGCCATCCCCTGTTCCGGCCGCGGTTCCGCCGCAGTATTAAGGAAACAGTGCACCAAAATTTGCAGTTTTGTCTCTGTCTTAGAAATGGGGTTTTTGGAATATTCTGTTTGGGCCCAGATTTTCTTTGAGTGCTACAGTTGTGCTTGGGGCCCACTTCGGGAAGTTTTTAGTCGATCGAAAATTTTAAACATGTTAATTCACAGTATTTACATTATATCTGCTACCGTGAATGTCATTTGATCGGTAAATCCTGTCTAACTGCTATAGCCCTTTTAGACGGATTTGCGAACGTGACATTCACGTTGATGTTCTGTGTTGTACTGTGATGTTGCAGATTGTCATGGTGGATAGCCTGGATGCAATGGTAGTACAGTTTGGTTTATTATGTACATTTGATATTGCGGGGCGAGCGTCCGACATGTGGACTGCCGTCACTGCCTGTTTGTATATTATTCTTTTGGGGCACGACCGGGGTGAGGTCGATGTACCCGTTGTAGGTATATTTTACTTTCTGTACTAGGATTACCCCAAGATGGGGTGCACGGATAGCCGGGTTCTAGAGGGCAACGGGCCCGCATCTCATGGCGTTGAGACGGAGGGGGCCTCACTCTAGAATTGGCGGGCTATTCGCCGCACTCGTAGGGGGTACAGGTTGACCTAGGAGGGGTGCCCAAGTTACCGGATTCCGTGAAGTGCTGGGTGGTCCATTCACGTTGCTGAAGGGGGCTGCCTCGCTTCAGGTTTTGGCGGGTAACTTGCCGCGCCCGTAGGGGTCTAGGATTTCATTGCACAGGCTATCCACACGACCAGGGGAACATCGGGTTTCAGTACCGGCTCTATGAAACCCGGGGATCCCAGATATCTGTATTATTCTGTGATGCTTATTATATTTATGTGATGTTGCATTTTATCACGCCTTGAGTGAATATTATATATTGATATATATACTAGTAGATGTTGTATATGTTTTGCATCCGCGCTAGTCCAGTCCCCGCTCTGTCGTTAGTTAAGTAACCTAACGGGTAATGACGGGTGGCGAATGCGGATGGCATATACGTACATCATTATTTTCATTCTTTATTGGTGTGATCAATTGATGGGACTGCGTTGATTCGGATCAATGCAAGCTAAACAAACATATTCTGATGTTGTTGGAACATTTTTTAAAAAGCTGTTATTGCAAGGACGTTCTCTTTTGTTTAGTACAGTGGTATTCAGTTGGAATATCTTGCACCTCAGTCGACGAGGCAACGGCCGAGATCCCTTCATCGGGAGTGACCCCTTGGACAGAAGTTTGCGTCAGGGTAATAACTTCACTATAGTCGTTTACTTTTGCTTTGTATCGTGGTATTCAGTTGGAATATCCTGCACCTCATTCTACGGGGAAAGAGCCGAGATCCCTTCTCCGGGAGTGACCTCTTTAGCAATGGTTTTCGTCACTATATTTTTATAAAACGCTATCCGGTTCCTTCAATGATATCAAGTTCATTACGTTAAAGGTTTTTCGCCAGAAACCATTCGTAGCCCTCCGTCGTTTCAGATGGGTAGCACGTAGTATTCATGCTATGTTTGTTGACCTTCATCAAGGCATATTGAATGGTAGCTGCTTGTTACCTTTCTGCTGCATAGATAGATGCGTTGGTTTGGGACCGTCGTATAGCCTTGTTGACCTTCGTCAAGGGCTTGCACGGGTGGGTTCAAATTAACCTGGACAATGATGGGTAGAACTTGACATGTGACTTATGATTTGTTGACCTTCGTCAAGGTCATAAGAGCATGAGGCAAAAATCACATCGGGAGTTTCTAAAGAAACTGAAACTTGCCAGATATGCGCATACCTTCTGGAGTGTGATAACGTGAGCGGATTCCGTCACGTTATCATGCGATGATAGTTGGATCCTGATTCCCACTGATGAGTTGGTTTACTCCTCGGGTGATCCCGACTAATTCTTCTTTCAGGTTTGGGGAAGAATTTGACGTTACAGTGGGAGGTTTCCTGATTAGATAAATTGGTAACCATTCTGATCTAGGTTAGAGTGCACGCTGAGTGTTTCTTTTCTCTCTCTCTTTGGCAGCGACCATGACCCGGCCCTAAGACTATGACTCAGTGACCAAAATTGACCGAACCTTCTTTAACACTAGCTTTTAGATTGTCAGAGTTGCAAACCTCATTGCCACTCCTACTTTTACCCTTTTCTCCAGGACACCCCGTATTACTACGAACGTCCACTTCCATTGGACAAAACCATCATATGGTTATATACGAACTCGAAGGAATTTATTCGATGATGGTTTCCGGTTCTGGAGGAAACGAATAGGACTATTCAGTTTTCTTTTCTTTTTACCTTCTCTCAGGTTGCGAGTACTCCTTGGTTTAGGAGATAGTACACCTATTACGCAAATTGGATAGTCTTCTTCCAAACCTTAGGCTGGTGCCGAACGGTGGGGAATGAAGAAAACCAATTAGCATAACGATGGTGTACAGAAGGTATTAAGTAAAGACATATCAAGGGATTACTAAGAGGGCAAAGTAAATTGCGACTGCTTTTCACGACCAAACCAAGTATTTCTTCGCCAATCCTAAATCACCTTTGTATTTCTCCAGGACACTCCGTATCACTATGAAGATCCACAGTTTATTAGATAATCCATCGTATGGTTATATACGAACTCGAAAGGAACTTGTTCCAGTTCGGGGATGGATTCTGGTTCAGGAGAAATAGGAATAAGGTTTATTCGGTTGTCTTTCATCTTCACCTTCTCTCGCATTGCGAGTGCTCCTAGGATTAGGACAGTACACCCATTATGCTTATTGGATAGTCTTCTTCCAAACCATAGGCTGGTGCCGAAAAGTAGGGAAGGAAGAAAACCATTTAGCCTAAAAGGGTGTACAGAAGGTAATGACTAAAGATATATAAAGGGATTTGGAGAGATGGCATAGAAATATACGGTTACAGTTGTGAATCTGGATAATGGAAGAGGCATTACTAGGAATACCCGGATACCCCATCGAAACATTTCAATGTTTCAGTTTCATTGTGTACTGATAAAAGAAAACTGATTTCCCAATTTGCCCTTGCTCCAAGGTATATATTTACCAGGTATGATTCTCACATCTGTATTGTTTTACAGATGATGAGTGGGAGTAAGTTATTGGGAATTAGGTGATCATCCTCATTATATCGGAATTCGTTGTAATTGGTGATATTTGAGGAAATCGCCTGCGCTGTTTGCAGGTCGGCAAATATTTGGTTTTGAATATCCGTTGCTATGCACCAATTTCAAATTGATATATCTGTACGTCGATTTTTATAGAGTGAGATATAACCTTATGAAATTATGTCTATGACATTTACCTATATCAGTGGATGGTTAGGTAAGGAGCATTGAACAGCGGTGTAATTCTTCTTAACCATAAGTACAGTTTTCAACCTACGACACATAGGGAATGAGTTATCAGACTCAAGGGACTTATACAGAGTATTGTATGTTGTCCAGTGTCCATTAGGACAGAGGGGTTGGTCTTCATACTATATTCGGTTTACTTATGACTTCTCTAGTTCTTAGACAAGTGTTTCGTAGAAACACAAGGTCTGAGTTTTGAGAAGTTATAGGTATATGAATAAAGTAGAGAACCAGGTGTTGCAAGTATCGGGATTCTTCAAGGTGATCGAAGATGCAGATACTTGTGTAGGGTATTCAGTTGATAGTAATGATTAAGAGAACTTGTTTCTCTTTCAGGTTACTCATAATTTGAAGTACTCCTAAGTTGAGTAATGTTGATCGGCCTCTCTCCATTTAGTTGACATGCACTGGAGACAGCTGCATGATTTGAATCTGGTTCAATTAAATTAATGCCTCTGTTTCTATATTGGATATAGAACAGTTCATATCTTAACGATGTTAAGGTACGGGGAGTTGTCCGGCTTATGCTTAAAACCAGACTCTGGATAACTCAAGGCACGTTTCTGTAATGGCTGTTTGTGGGTTGACCCAGGCTATGACGAGGGTTGACTTTATACCATCTGGAAGATCAATAGTGATATTGTTCTTGACTCGCCACAGTTTTAACAAAAATGGATTTTTTCAGAAAACAGTAGTGGGAGTATGGTAGAACTGGAAGTTATTCCAGAACCGCAAACGATTATTGAAAGTTTGATAAGAACTTAAAGATTCAATCTGGTTTGACATTCCATTAGGCCACTCCGCAGATACGGTGGGTAACCTCAGGCACCCGAGAGGTACTCCGGTAGCCTCAAGGACGGTGACAGGGAGGTTCTTGTTTACCCAGACTTGCCATTGCTGTTGTTCCAGGCTGCGAGACCCGGCAGGAGAATGAGTATAGCGTCGTTCTAAACTAGCTTTAGAAGTGTACGTGTATATGACTCTGCCAGAGGGTTGTCGTAGTCAGCGAGAGCAGCGAAAGCATTGGTGAACAAGTGGCTTATGTCTATTTATAGACCAAAGCGGATGTAGCGGAGATAGATCATCTATTTCTGATATGACAGTCATAGGTTTGACTTCGTCAGAATAGGGGATGGATCTGTTAAGAAGGTAGTAGGGTGTGATGTCCTGGTATTTGGATGACATACACAGAGTAGGAAGTGATGTTCCTATACTACGATCGGTTATACTTTGGTTGTCACACAGTGGTTTCTCCACATGGGACTTGGATATAATAGCAAGACATTCTGGTTACTAGATCTATGGTTTTAGATCTAGATTTGGGTAGTTTCCCAATCAGGGTACTTAGACAGCATTCTGAAGGTGTTTTAGAATGGACGACTCCTGTCACGGTAGTATACCTGCAGGTGATGGAGTCACCCTCTCTAAAGGTGTCATACAGACTAAAGAGGAGAGGGATGTGCATGATTGGCAGATCACTTGCTTAGGCAATTGAGTCAATCATGAGATGTCAAATACCACACCAGATATTGTTTTTGCACGAGATGCAATATGTTGATATTGATCCAATCCTGGAGAAACGAACGGAAGCAGTTTTAGAACATAAGTGGATGTTCTAGGGATATGATAACAACAGCCTCTTTTAGGAGACAGTTATCATTCCAGGCTTCCAAGGTGACATGGATGACAGAGAGGTTGTCAGAGTTATAGTTTTCCTTCTGACGAGGGGCAGTATTTTGGACAGGTGGTCCAAGAGGATACTGAGGGAGGCATGATGCAGGATACTGATTAAGTTCAGTTGATGATACAGTCTAAGAAGTTTGGATTTGGAGTTCATTTATGAGCTAGGTCCCATCAAATATCCAGACATATACTAAGACAGGTATTGCTCATTTCGAAAGATGGCTTTCTCCGCGAACTTGAGATAAAGAGAGACATAGAAAGAAACATCAAGGCGGATCCACTCACTGAGGCTATTCCTCGAACACATTAGTTTCACAAATTGGTTTTATGAAACTGGTTAGTAGAGAAGTTGGGTGTTCGGTATCACACGGGCTGTGAGTATGCGACATCGCAATAATTAGCCTTGAGTGCAAGTGGGAGATTATTGGAGATAGTACCCTCAGAGTCAATTATTGGATCACAGGCACGTGATTGCAATGATTGAGGAAGGACCTATCCCAGTAGGACAGTCTTACTCAAGATGATAATATGCTATCTGGTTTATCTTTATCATCGTGTACTGCTTTAGGTGACCTTACAGGTCACTATTGCGCGTTGATAGAGCCCCTAGGATTCTTGCTCGACTGCCAGCAGTATGAGGGCGATCATATACGTGGGAGCTGGGGTCTATAAGCACATCCTTAAAAGGTCCCTAGTCGAGGGAGTTTCGAGACAGGGCATCGATACTCCAGAGTAGACTAGTGTATACAGTCGAGACCCCGACGAGGGGCAGTGGCCGGTCTCACAAGCCACTGGTGTCAGTTGGTTCACCTAAGATGTATACAGGTGCTCATTGGGTTATGAGCACACCGGACAGGACTCGCCGGGAACATGCTAGTTGGTTTTATACCTGACGTCATACAGCAGTTCCCTGGTGACATGTGTACAGGTTAATTCATCGACCTGAGATCGTCATTTGTCTCGTGTGAGTTCCTAATGTACTTTGATTACTACCCTACCATGCTCAAAAGTGACGTGCAAACAAGTTTTATTTGGGTACAGTCCCGAGCCACATGGAGACAGTGAGCGGATCTTCAGGGGTTCGTCTCTCCCGGTATTAGGGGTGAGGTCGCGTTGTGTCTAGGAGAGCTATTACATGAAGTCCTTGGCTAAGGCAGGAGATTTACTGGTAGCTATTCCAGTAGTATCTCAGGGTGTTCTCGGCTACACTCCGACACGACTTGTACCGTTTTTGGGGGGCTGACTTTTACCAACCCCCTAGGCCCGCCATGCGATGCTCATAGACGAACGGACCGGACTGTACGGATATTGTCACTGACAGGCTCAGTAGGGTGTCAGGATGAGTTCGCTCATCGACGTCCCATTTTGGTCAATACCTGGTAGCCCGTTACTGTTGGGGTAAAAATTTACACCCCCGTTGACCGAGTCAAAGTCAAGGTCAACCCCAAGCCAGGTGGGCCCAAGCCCAGGTCAAGCGGGCCCATGCCCAAGTCGAGCCCGCGGCCAGCCTCCTCCATGCTAAAATATAGATCATGTAATAAATAATTTTTATGTAATTTTTTATACATGAATGTATGCAAAATGGGCATAAAGCCAATATTTTGTAAGCCCATGGCTTATGTGCAAAAAATGAAATGGCACATGAGCCATGGGATGGCTAAAATGCCATTTTTGTGAAGCCCAAGGGGCTATATGCAAATATGTAAGCCTATAAAAGGCAACATGATGAATAAAAAAAATATACTTTTCGTTCTCTCCACAAAAATTAGAGCTGAGCTCTTTCTTCCTTCTTCAAGGTTCCAAAACCTTCTTCTTTCTTTTGAATTAAATCAAGAGTTTTACTCTTCCTTTTTCAAAACTAAATAGTTTTCCACCACAAAACCCACAAAGGGGAACTTGGATCTGTCATCAGATCTTAAAAAGGAGAGATTTTGAGATTTCACATCTCTTGATCTTCAAGATCCAGCAAGCAACAGGAGGAAGAAGAAGAACCCCTTCCATTAACCCCAAAAACACATTCAGGAGTCCAACTCCTCTCTGATTTCTCTTCTGAGAAATTTTTCAGGCTAAAAGCCTCTTGTGCCTCTCCGGCGCGCAGCGCAAGTGCGCAAGGCGCCAGCGTGCCGACATACATTTGTATACAAATGTACACATACACATACTCTGCGTGGCTCCCGATATATCCAAAACCCCCTTTCAAAACACACGCACACTGCACATTGAGGTCGCATGACCAGTTTAACCCGTTAATCGGAGGTTCCCTCGCCCCAAAGGCGATGGGTAATTAACGACAGCTTAGTCCGCGGCTGCCGGAGATTCGGATCCCCACAATCATTAAACCCCGGCCTACCCTAGGCAGGGGGAATCTGTAGTACGCCTGACAAGCGCTCGCGTATTCCCATCTCACTGGGGTGACGAAAAACACCCTACAGATTCTGGCACGCCCGGTGGGACTTTGTCTCTCCTCCCATATTTCGGGTTAAGCGTTCATGCGAACTCAATCAATATACATACCTATATTTATACTAAAAATAATGTTTTTTTTCATGCAGATTTTCAAGCAATCACCTTCCGACGATGTCTTCGATGATGAACTCATCTCCCGTCTCCTACACGATGAGGATAGACTCTAGGACGGTCCTTCCGGCCAGTCTCGGGCGACAATGGGAGGAGCCGCTGCTACCATTTGGCTCTATTATGTTCATGCCAGTTGGCGTCATCCCAGCTCCTCAAGCCCCGGTGACAGACAAACCGGTCTCGAAAGGCAGGAGACCAAATGTGGTGATCTCAAGGGCGCCCCAACCCAAACGCAAGTCGGTGTCTGAACGAACTTCCTTGGCTCTAGCTGGGGGCAAGGCCATCAACACCAACAAAGCTACAACGCGTTCCGAGCAAGCTCCAGCGGTGCCCTTGACCACTGCTCGATCGGGTGTCTTCTCTAAGCTCCCCTCTGATCAACTCACAATGGCTCCCCGGGTAGTGGATGCCCGCCAAGCCTTCAAAATCGAGAAGCTGAGGGAGAAAAGGCTCAGATATAGAGCCAATAAAAGGGCTAGGGCTCCTGCCAGGCTAAACCTCATGAGGTTCGAAGAACAGGGTTACCCCGCCAAAGATGAGGGGATGGCTGAATGTGTTATCCACACTGTCTACGTGGTGGGCACGCGCAGCAAGAGCAAGGACGGGGCCACCACATCTCAAACCCAATCTGGCTTGAATGTGGTGGCCGCTTCCCAAGAACAGCCGCCTCCGCTGGATGATGAAAACCCTCTCGAGGAGGCTGATAGGCAAAGAGAGCCCTCAATTCATGAGGAGTCAGGCTCGGAAAGCGAAGATGAGCCAACTTTCCGTCCTAAGACCGCAGAGCAACAACTTCTCCAAGAGCTCCGAAAGCAGCTCAGAACCAAAGACAAGGAGATGGCCAAACTCTACTCAAAGATCGACGACTTGACAAATGTCGTCTTACGGCTTACGGCCCAACTTGCCTCTCAGCCGCCTAATCAAGTACAGGGCTCAGCTCATGAACCGGGAAACGGTGTCCCGAGACAGCCGACGCCCGTTCCCTCAAATCCAAAAGTGGGCGGACCGCATGAAAATCAGTCGCATCCTATCTCAGCAATTGTCTTGGCTACCGATGACAGTAGTCCGCTAACTCAAGATCAAATCATGGATTTGGTTGCCAGCAAAGTCAAAACATTGGTGGCCGAAGCCGAAGCGCAAAAAGATATCAGCAGTAGTGGGAGACCATATCCTGCTCAGTATGATCTGGTAGAATTTCCTAGCGGCTATGTCATCCCAAATTCGGAAGATTCGATGGGACGGGAAATGCGAATCAGCATATCGCCCACTTCAAAGCCTCATGCTAGAATACTGGGGGCAATGATGCACTTCTCCTCCGCCAGTTCGTTAATAGCTTGACCGATGTTGCTTTCGACTGGTACGCGAGCATACCGGATGGCTCCGTCACAACTTTTGTCCAAATGGAGTCTCTGTTTCGGCAGAGGTTCATGAGCGTCAGCGATAAGATTACCATTGCCGAGCTCGTAAGGACCAAGCCCAAGAGCGACGAAAGCAGCACGGATTTTATAACCTGATGGCGCAATCTCTCCGTCAAATGCGAACCGCCGATAGAGCAGGACCAATCTGTCAGTCTCCTCGTCGGAAATCTCAACAATTGGATGACCCCGTTTTTATGCACCGCGGGTCTCAAAACATTCCAAGAGCTGACCAGGAAAGTCCAGATGCTGGAGCGCTCAAAACAGGAGTCCTCCTCGGATTCTCAAAATAACAATAAGTCCTGGAGAAACCGGAAGGACGATAATCGCAAAGGCGGAAACTCCGATGATTCTGAATCTTTCAACACTTCGGCTAACCGAAATAAGCAAGGGATGAGCGGACCTAGCGCCAACCAGCCTCGGAAGCCAATGTTCGGAGAGGGAGGAGAATCTCCACTGAAAGAGAAGCTGGATAAGGTCTATTCCTTCAGAAGGGACAAAATCCGTAAAATATTCAAAGACGCCCTGAAGAACGGTCTACAACTGCCAGAGTCAAAAAGACCGCAGGAAGCGAATAGGACCGACGACCCCAAATACTGCCCCTATCACAGAGTGATAGGTCATGCCATTGAGGACTGCTTCGTCTTCAAAGATTGGGTCGAAAAGCAATACAAGGCGGGAGAGATAGAACTGTCCAAAGGCGTGTTAACAAACAGTCAAGCTGCAACCGCCAATTTCATACAAACGGAGACCGAAGTTCTTCGTGAAACCGATTCTCTCAGACATCTGCCTTTCTCTGAAAACAATCGACCACCACGTCATTAAACTGGGAACAGTCGACCTCTAAGTCGTTAAACTGGGAATGTAAAAAAAAATGTAAATAAAAAAAGAGATTTGTAAATAAAAGAAAAATAAAGAAAAGCCGAAATGATGGGGCAACTCGCAATAAAAATCAGCGAGTAAAAATAAAAATGAAAATAAAGCCGAAATGATGGGGCAACGGCGAATAAAAGCCGAAATGGTAGGGCAATCGCGACCTTCGCGATAAGAAAAGCTGAAATGATAGAGCAATCGCGGTAAGAAAAAAAAACAGCAAAAACAAAAAAAGCGGCGAATGATGAGTCGCTCCTGGTACCATATTCCAGTGCAGCGATGCAGACGCCAACCAAAATCCAGTTTCCCAAAATTCTCCCGGCCCTACGGTTAGTCCCCGAATTGACTACCGTATACAATCCACGGGCTCAAATAATTCTCATCATACTCATGCCCCACCACAATTACCAAGTTGCGCGGCTGGTCTCCGCCTTTGGAATTATGCTCCATTGAGAAGACCCACTCATGTGTCCTCACGATACATGAGGAGAACAAACCTTTGTGGGATCCTTACGACTCATAAAGGAAAAACACACTTAGGAGTCCTCACGACTCTTAAGGAGAAAATACACCTGCGGGATCCTTACGACTCGTAGGGAGAAAATGCTTTTATGGGACCCTCACGGCCCATAAAATTGAAAAGCCTTAGGCGATAGGGATCCAAACCTGTCTCCTAAGCCATCGCTCCCCAATCCCCAAGTGGCGAATGATGAGTCGCTCCTGGTACCATATTCCAGTGCAGCGATGCAGACGCCAACCAAATTCCAAATCCCATGCCCCAATGGCGAGTGATGAGTCGCTCCTGGTACCATATTCCAGTGCAGCGATGCAGACGCCAACAAAATCTCGAAATTTTTCCGGCCCTACGGTCTGGATCATACATCCTGCAAAACCGTATACAATCCACGGGCGTAAAACAATCCCAATCTCTCCGGAAAAATATATATATATATATATATATAATAAAAAAAGAAGAGGTATGTCCACAAGCAAAATGGGCACGGATGAAAACCCGAAAGGGCTCCGTGAGTAAAAACAGCAGGACTGCCGGCGAGTTTGTGAAAACCCGAAAGGGCGCAAACTCATGAGAAAGAGATGAAATGCACTCGCAAAGTCCTCTCGACTTTGTGAGGAGAAAATTCCCGCGTGAGATCCTTACGACTCACAAAGGAGCAATGCACTTGGGAGTCCCCACGACTCCCAAGGAGAAAATACACTTACGGGATCCTTACGACCCGTAGGGAGAAAATGCTTTGTGAGACCCTTACGGCTCACAAAATCGAAAAGTCTTAGGTGATAGGGACCTAAAACCTGTCTCCTAAGCCATCGCTTCCTGATAAGCAAGCGCAAACGATGATTCGCTCCTGATACCATATTTCAGTGTAGCGATACTGATGCCAAGCAAAAACCAATTCCCAAATCCTCTCATGACAAATGATGATTCGCTCCTGGTACCATATCCCAGTGTAGCAATGCTAATGTCAACCCAAATCAAATCAAACCAACGACCTCTACGGCAGAATCATGCTCCGTCCCAGAATTTACCCCGTGTCGAAATCATGCTTCGCCTCGGGTTATCTACCTTCCTTGCCGGAATTATGCTCCGCCTCGGAATCAAATCAACCAGCAAGCCCTGCGTCGGAATTATGCTTCGTCTCAGAATGCACCCCGTGTCGAAATGATGCTTCGCCTCGGTGTACCTGCCTTCCCAGTCGGAATCGAGCTCCGCCTCGGAATCAAGTCAACCAGCAAACTCTGCGTCGGAATTATGCTTCGTCTCAGAATGCACCCCGTGTCGAAATGATGCTTCGCCTCGGTGTACCTGCCTTCCCAGTCGGAATCGAGCTTCGCCTCGGAATCAAGTCAACCAGCAAACTCTGCGTCGGAATTATGCTTCGTCTCAGAATGCACCCCGTGTCGAAATGATGCTTCGCCTCGGTGTACCTGCCTTCCCAGTCGGAATCGAGCTTCGCCTCGGAATCAAGTCAACCAGCAAGCTCTGCGTCGGAATTATGCTTCATCTCAGAATGCACCCCGTGTCGAAATGATGCTTCGCCTCGGTGTTCCTGCCTTCCTCGTCGGAATCAAGCTCCGCCTCGGAATCAAGTAAACCAGCAAGCTCTGCGCCGGAATCATGCTTCATCTCAGAATGTACCCCGTGTTGAAATCATGCTTCGCCTCAGAGTATTTGCTTTCCCTGTCGGAATTATGCTTCGCTTGGGAATCAACCTCTGCATCGAAATTATGCTTCGGTCAGAATATCTGCCGCTCTTCGGAATGATGCTTCGAATCATGGAATTATGCTCCGCTCATCGGAATGATGCTCCGATCCTTGGAATTATGCTCCGCTCTTCGGAAAGATGCTCCGAACTTCGGAATGATGTTCCGAACTCTGGAATCATGCTCCGCTCTTCGGAAAGATGCTCCGAACTCTGGAATCATGCTCCGCTCTTCGAAAAGATGCTCCGAACTTCGGAATGATGTTCCGAACTCTGGAATCATGCTCCGCTCTTCGGAAAGATGCTCCGAACTCTGGAATCATGCTCCGCTCTTCGGAATGATGCTCCGATCCTTGGAATCATGCCCCGCTCACCGGAATGATGCTCTGATCCCCTGGAATGATGCTCCGCTCTTCGGAATGATGCTCCGAATCATGGAATTATGCTCCGCTCATCGGAATGATGCTCCGATCCTTGGAATTATGCTCCGCTCTTCGGAAAGATGCTCCGAACTTCGGAATGATGCTCCGAACTCTGGAATCATGCTCCGCCCTTCGGAATGATGCTCCGAATCCTGGAATTATGCTCCGCCCTTCGGAATGATGCTCCGAACCCTGGAATTATGCTCCGCACTTCGGAAAGATGCTCCGAACTCTGGAATTATGCTCCGCAAATCGGAATGATCCTCCGACCCTGGACTAATGCTCCGCGCTTCGGAATGATGCTCTGACATTGGAATTATGCTCCGTGAATCGGAATGATGCTCCGATCCTCGGGAATCATGCTTCCCGGGATGATGCTTCGCCTCCGGAATGATGTTCCACCTCGAAGTTCAGCTTCAAGATCCATCAATTTCATGCACACAACTCAAATGTGCGGTGTGCATTTATTGATGGGGGGCACTTTGTTGGGGTAAAAATTTACACCCCCGTTGACCGAGTCAAAGTCAAGGTCAACCCCAAGCCAGGTGGGCCCAAGCCCAGGTCAAGCGGGCCCATGCCCAAGTCGAGCCCGCGGCCAGCCTCCTCCATGCTAAAATATAGATCATGTAATAAATAATTTTTATGTAATTTTTTATACATGAATGTATGCAAAATGGGCATAAAGCCAATATTTTGTAAGCCCATGGCTTATGTGCAAAAAATGAAATGGCACATGAGCCATGGGATGGCTAAAATGCCATTTTTGTGAAGTCCAAGGGGCTATATGCAAATATGTAAGCCTATAAAAGGCAACATGATGAATAAAAAAAATATACTTTTCGTTCTCTCCACAAAAATTAGAGCTGAGCTCTTTCTTCCTTCTTCAAGGTTCCAAAACCTTCTTCTTTCTTTTGAATTAAATCAAGAGTTTTGCTCTTCCTTTTTCAAAACTAAATAGTTTTCCACCACAAAACCCACAAAGGGGAACTTGGATCTGTCATCAGATCTTAAAAAGGAGAGATTTTGAGATTTCACATCTCTTGATCTTCAAGATCCAGCAAGCAACAGGAGGAAGAAGAAGAACCCCTTCCATTAACCCCAAAAACACATTCAGGAGTCCAACTCCTCTCTGATTTCTCTTCTGAGAAATTTTTCAGGCTAAAAGCCTCTTGTGCCTCTCCGGCGCGCAGCGCAAGCGCGCAAGGCGCCCGCGTGCCGACACGTGGCGCGCGCGCTTGCACGCTTGCGCAAGTGCGCAAGGCGCCCGCGTGTCGACACGTGGCGCGCGCGCTTGCGCAAGTGCGCAAGGCGCCCGCGCGCCGACACGTGGCGTGCGCACCTGCGCGCTTGCGCAAGTGCGCAAGACGCCCGCGTGCCGACACGTGGCGCGCGCGCTTGCGCAAGTGCGCAAGGCGCCCGCGTGCCGACACGTGGCGCGCGCGCTTGCGCAAGTGCGCAAGGCGCCCGCGCGCCGACACGTGGCGCGCGCGCTTGCGCACCTGCGCAAGTGCGCAAGGCGCCCGCGCGCCGACACGTGGCGCGCGCGCTTGCGCACCTGCGCAAGTGCGCAAGGCGCCCGCGCGCCGACACGTGGCCCCCACGCATCCTTTGGATGCCTTTTCCCCTTTATTTATATATATATGTATATACATACATTTGTATACAAATGTACACATACACATACTCCGCAACATTCTCCCCCTCCAAAAAATTTTTCGGGCCGGGACGCTGCCCCGAACCCCGCAAGGGGGCTGCTAGCCCCCTTGACCCCCAGCCCGCTATCCGGGTAGCGGGACCCCCGTAAAAACTCTGCGTTGCTCCCGATATATCCAAAACCCCCTTTCAAAACACACGCACACTGCACATTGAGTTCGCATGACCAGTTTAACCCGTTAATCGGAGGTTCCCTCGCCCCAAAGGCGATGGGTAATTAACGGCAGCTTAGTCCGCGGCTGCCGGAGATTCGGATCCCCACAATCATTAAACCCCGGCCTACCCTAGGCAGGGGGAATCTGTAGTACGCCTGACAAGCGCTCGCGTATTCCCATCTCACTGGGGTGACGAAAAACACCCTAC
This sequence comes from Agapanthus africanus, assembly GCA_030015575.1. NCBI lineage: Eukaryota > Viridiplantae > Streptophyta > Magnoliopsida > Asparagales > Amaryllidaceae > Agapanthus > Agapanthus africanus. Next base: position 313,285,641 of record JASDDO010000014.1, read on the forward strand.
AGTTACGTATGGCTAATACCTCTGACGTGCTAGTGGTTAAATCCACAGCCAAGGGATTGACGAGTCTTTAGAGTCCCCCACAGACCCTTTCTCAAGTTTCGGGCGAAACGCTGTAGAGGCCGTATGGAGATATGGCAGGGTTCGATCAGATACGTGCGGTATTGCACGGATCATGATCGGACGCATAATACTAGCGGGTTTTGGTTTAAGCCGGATCCTAGTATTGTACAGTGTAGATTTTTGTCTCATTGCATTTTTATTTCGGTCGGAATACAAATGCGGGTATGTATATACAGTAGCGGGGTTTCCTGTAATTTATTACGGGATCATTTTTTTGAAGCTGCCAGTTTGCTTTCCGTTTCAGCCAGTTTTCCTTTCTTCCTTTCGTTGGCTGAATTTTGGTGGAGGGGGTTATTTGCAATTGTGCATGGGGAAGACTTTTAGTGGCACATGGTTGCTTCATGATTGTGCATCATGGCTTGACTTTTGTGATGACATGGGTTGGTGATGGGTTTATGAGTGTGGGTTTTGTTGTGATGATTATTCCTCATCATCATTTTTTTTGCTTGGATTATTGCTTCCCTCCCTCTTGACTTTGCTCATTCTCTCATTCCTCATGAAATGGCCGGCCACATGGGTGTAGGGGTTGTCTAATTTTGGTGTAGGGAGTTTGTTCATCTCATATTTTTTGCTTACACCAAAATTCCCAAGTTCATCTCCATTGTTCATTCCTCCATCAAAGGGCAACTTCTAGTAACCCCAAGAGACAAACCATCCTACACTTCATCTACAGTTTTCTTGGACACGTCGACTCGCCAACTTCGGGCCCGAGTTTCCTCGGTCCAGAGGTGGGAGCCCGTAAAAGAACCCGGCGATGTGGTGCCCTTCCGACGAGGAGATGAAGACCGGAGATTCCGCGGGGAGATCGAGACGACGACGAGAAGACCGAAGGACACGGATCGCTCAGTATATCTCTCTACCCCTTCTTTTGTTAGCTAGGAGTAGGTTAATGGCCCGATCCAGGTTTTAAAGTGCGCGGTGGTGCCGGTTTACAAGTTCTGTAAAAGTATCATTTCCGCATTTTGGCCTCAGATTGACGGCCGGGGCACCGCCGTGCACTTACAGTCCGGTCTCTTCGTCAAAGACTATCGCATACCGGGTCTAGGGGGTGGTGAACGTCAGACCCTAATAACCTGATATGTCGTGCCGATGTGGCTCAGGACCAATCCGGGAAACTACCGACCAACCTATCAGTAAATCCCAACCGCCTTGGCCAAGGTCTTATGGTCCTGACCAATCGATCACTGCGCGATATTAACTCCCAATACCGGGAGAGACGAATTCCCAACAATCTCTCACTGCCTCCATGTGGCTCGGGACAGTACCCAACCAAAACCTTTTTGCACGACTCAGTAGAGCCGTGGTAGGGTAGTGATCAAAGCTCAGTGGGAACTCACACGAGAAAAATGTCGATCTCGGGTCCAAAGACTAACCTTTACACATGTCACTTAAGAACTTCCATCTGACGATACGTATATTACCATCTGGAAGTTCTCGGCGAGTCCGTCCAGTGTACTCATCCCCAGTGAACACCTGTATACGATCTTAGGTGCATCAGACCAATGGCTGTGGGACCAACCATCCCCCGACGGGGTTAGAAACGTATACACTAGTCTATTCTGGAGTATAAATGCCCAGTCTCGATACTCCCGTGACTAGGGACCATTTAAGGATGTTCTTATGGACTGCCCTGCTCCCACAAGTATGATCGTCGTCACAACGCAGGTAGTCAAGCAAGATCCTACAGGCTATATCAACATGTAACCGCAATATGAAATAACGAGTATGACATATGCCATGTTAAGAAAAAGACAAACCATAATAGTATACTACCGTATCGAGTCTTAATCAATATGTGCAAGCTAGATATAACAACAATAGAAATAAATACACATATCCTGACAAAGACAAGCCAAATAATATATTGTAAAACTGAGCAAGATTGTCCTGTACATACATATCCATAGCATCCATATGTATACATATACAATACTGGCCTCTAGGCATATATATCCAACAATCTCCCACTTGCACTAAAGGCCAGTAATTAGTGTACCGAATACCTAACGTCTGTACTAAGGCCAGCTGCTGGCATGCTGCATACCCAACATCTCAAAAAATCGCTTGAACCGTGCTTGAGGGAGGGCCTTTGTAAATAGATCAGCCGTGTTCTCTTTCGTATCCACTCTCCGGACCTCGATCTCCTGGTGATCTACGATCTCCCTGATCAGGTGATACCGCTTTAAGATGTGCCTGGATTTCTGATGGGACCGTGGTTCCTTCGCTAAAACTATAGCCCCATTGTTATCACAATACACAGGTATTGGATCAACAATGGACGGAACTACCTGAAGTTCAGCTATGAACTTCTTTATCCAGACCGCCTCTTTTGCGGCATCGCTTGCAGCAATGTATTTAGCCTCCATCGTCGAGTCTGCGATGGTATCCTCATTGGAACTCCTCCAACACATCGACCCTCCGTTGAGGGTAAACACAAAACCCGAGACAGACTTTCTGTCATCCTTGTCACTCTGGAAGCTTGAATCGGTAAAGGACTCGACCCTGAGGTTTCCATTATCGTAAACTAGGAACATCTCCTTAGTCCTTCTTAGGTACTTGAGAATGTTCTTCACTGCTGTCCAGTGGATCTCACCTGGGTCTGACAGATACCGGCTCACCAAGCTTAGCGCGTAAGCTACATCTGGTCTTGTACATAGCATCGCATACATTATAGATCCTACCGCCGAAGCATAGGGTATAGTGCTCATGGGAACCCTCTCCTCGTCGGTCTTGGGAAACATCTTCTTGGAGAGGGTGATTCCGTACAATGCGGGTATATTACCGTACTTGGAATCTTCCATACTAAATCTCTTTTGTACGGTCTCTATGTACCTGGACTGCGAAAGTCCCAATAATCTCTTAGATCTATCTCTGTAGATTTTGATCCCCAGAATGTATGAGGTATCACCTAGGTCTTTCATAGAGAACCTTTGTGATAAGAATAGCTTGACCGATTGTAGCATACGAATGTCATTTCCTATCAAAAGAATATCTTCAACGTACAAGACTAGCAATACGACAGTTCGTCCTACAATCTTCTTATAAATACAAGGCTCATCCTCGTTCTTGATGAAGTCAAATTCCTTGATTGTTTCATCAAAACAGATGTTCCAGCTCCGCGATGCCTGCTTTAATCCATAAATGGATTTAAGCAACTTACACACCTTCCCGCTGCTCCCACTGTCTACTTATGGCTGATCTATATAAACGCACTCTTCCAAACTGCCATTTAGAAAAGCCATTTTTACGTCCATCTGCCAGATTTCATAGTCATGGAAGGCAGCAATGGAAAGTAGGATCCGAATGGATTTGAGCATAGCCACTAGAGAAAAAGTTTCGTCATAGTCCACACCAGGTCTTTGACGAAAACCTTTTGCAATGAGTCTAGTCTTATAGGTTTCCACCTGCCCATCTACACCAAGTTTCCTTTTGTAGATCCATTGCATCCAACGGGTTTTACACCAGGTGGAGCAATATCCAAGGTCCACACTTTATTGGGGTAAATGGACTCTATTTCGGATCGAATAGCATCCAGCCACTTATTAGAGTCCCCACTGATAATAGCCTGTCTGAAACTGGTAGGATCATCTTCTTCCATGATGCAATCCTCTCGATCCCCGTTTATGAGAAAACCGCAGTATCTCTCGGGCGGATGGCGGATGAGAAATACTACTAGATCTACGGAGTGGTTAAGGTTCGTCTGGGATTACTTGTTGGCTATAGTGCCTTCAAGGCAATTATCATAGTCGCGGACTTGTGATTATGATGATTGAGTGAGGACCTATACCGATAGAACGGTCTTACTTGAGATGATAGTATGCTATCTGGTTTGTCTTTATCATCATATACATGTTGATAGAGCCTATAGGATTCTTGCTTGACTGTAATCATTATGAGGGCGATCATATATGTGGGAGCTGGGGTCTATAAGCACATCCTTAAATGTCCCTAGTCGTAGGAGTATCGAGACCGGGCATCGATACTCCAGTGTAGACTAGTGTATACTGATCAAGACCCCAACGAGGGGCGGTGGCCAGGTCTTACAAGCCATTGGTGTTAGTTTGTTCACTTAAGATAGTATACAGGTGCTCATTGGGTTATGAGTACACTGGACGGACTCGCCGGGAACCTGCTAGTTGGTATTATACCTATTTTTAGATAGCAGTTCCCAGGTGACATGTGTACAGGTTAGTCTGTTGACCTGAGATCGTCATTTGTCTCGTGTGAGTTCCCACTGTGCTTTGATTACTAGCCTACCATGGCTCAAAGGAGTCGTGCAAATAGATTTTAGTTGGGTACAGTCCCGAGCCACTTGTAAGCAGTGATCGGATCGTCGGGGATTCGTCTCTCCCGGTATTTGGGGTTGATGTTGCGTTGTGTACGGATGGCCATTACCATAAATCCGTGGCCACGCTGGACGAGAATTATCAATCCAGGATCGATAGTTTCGCTGGTGATGATGGCGTTTCATACCGACACTAAATGTCGCGTTGTTAGGGGTCTGACTTTAACCACCCCCTAAACTCGATATGCGATACTCTTAGACGAACAGACCGGATTGTACGGATATTGTCACTGTTAGGCTCAGTAGGGGTTCTGCATGAATTTTCTCGTTGGCCTCCCTTTCGCTCAATACCTGGGTAGCCGTTACGTACAGCTAGTGTCGCTGACGTGCTTGTGGTTAAACCCACTGGCAGTGTATTGATGAGTCTTTAGAGTCCCACACAGAGGGTTTCCCTGGTTTTGGCGAAATGATGTAGTAGCCGTATTAGATACGTGCAGGGTTCCGATCGATTGATGTACATTGTACTCAGACTTTCGATTGGACAGTTGATAATACTAGCCAGCTCGAGTTTGAGCCGGATTATTAAATCAGGTGTTGATTTAATAATTTACGCATATGTATTTCGGTACGTATATTCTAGTATTATATTCTTTGTGTTATTCTATCTCTTTAGGTATTCGTATTTCGGTACGAATGGAGATATATTTACAGTAGAATGTAATCCGTATTTTTTACCGGATAACATTGTAGAAGGTGCCACCTCATTTCTTTATTTGACCATTTTATTAAATGGATAAATGAGGTGGATATTAGCTTAAGGAGGTATGGTGACAACCATGCTTGCAATAGTGCACACAAATGAATTGATAATTCATTTGTGTTCACTGTTCAAGCATGGTGGGATTTAAAAATTGGAAAAATGATTTTAACAAAACCTAGCATGCTTTTTTTCTCTTTGATGGATGAGTTCATTTTTGCAAGCATGGTTGGTTTTTCTTGAGCTCCTTCCTTGTTCTTGAGCTTCTCCCTCACCATGAGCTTCACTTCCTCTAGCTTTCATGAATTGTTTACACCTTCAAGTTTTGAGATAGGTAACACTTAGAGATCATACACACTACATCCTAGGCTCTCTAGGGTAGCATCCTAGAGACCCTAGTTGTTCCATTTGCATCATGTTGTGGAGCTAGAGCCGGAGTTACATCCCTCGGGTGGATCATTGGAGATGGAGGAAGATCGGCAACCGAACATCATCAAGGAACCACTAGAAGCTTGGAATGAAGACCGAAGGACACGGATCAACTCGGTATATAGCTTCTAACTTCCTTTTTAGCTTCCTAGATTAGGGTTTAAGGTCGATCCGGAAATACGGTAATGGTTGCGCCAGTTTAATAAATTTTTGTTCTGCATTTGGCCACGGTTTGATGGCCGGGGCGCTGCCGTAACCCTTCATGGTATCAGAGCCACCCTTTAAACCCTTAGCTAGTTAGTTTAGACAATGTTAATGCATCAAAATCGAAAACAGTCCCAATACATTGCACTGCAGTTTCTGTTCTCTGTCGTTTTTTAAAAGTCTTCAAAAAAAATTTCAAACAAGTGCAGAAGACTTCTTGAGTGACCAATAGACCATACCCAAAAAACGAACCCACTTCACTTGTTTTGGGCCGAGCACATTGCCAAGAAAACCGGGGAGGCCATCCCTATTAGGGAATTTGGAGTTTATTTTTTGGGTGTGGTTTGGTCTATGGAAACTTGGTGCAGTGGTATTGTTTATTTTGCCCATTTTTGATATTTTGTTATCAGTTGTTTGGGGGCTATTCGAAGTGTTTCGGAGTCGATGTTTTAATACCGTTTTAATGTTTATATCAGTACATACATTATAATCTGCGACCATGAATGTCATTTGATCGGTAAACCCGTCTAACTGCTATATGTTCTTTTAGACGGGTTTGCGAACGTGACATTCACGTTGATGTTTTGTGTTGTGTTGTGATGTTGGTTGGATCGTCGTGGGGGATAGCTATGGTGCAATGTTAGTACATTTTAATTTCATTTGTACATTTGATATTGCGGGGCGAGCGTCCGACATGTGGACTGTCGTCACCGCTAGTTTGTATATTATTCTTTTAGGGAACGACTGGGTTGAGGTCGATATCTCCCTTATATATTATTTAATTTTCTGTACTAGGATTACCCCGCGGTGGGGTGCATGAATAGCCGGACTCTAGAGGGCAACGGGTCCGCATCTCATGGCGTTGGGATGGAGGAGACCTTACTCTAGAATTGGTGGGCTATTCGCCGCACTCGTAGGGGGTATAGGTTGACCCGGGAGGAGTGCTCAAGTTACCGGATTCCGTGAAGTGCCGGGTGGCCCATTCACTTTGCTAATGGGGGCTGCCCCGCTTCTGGTTTTGACGGGTAACTTTTCGTGCTCATAGGGGTCTAGGTTTTCATTGCACAGGCTATCCACACGACAGGGAACGTCGGGTCTCACTTGCGGCTCAAGTGAAACCCGGGGTTCCAGATTATCCGCCATTATATGTTACTTCTATGATGTTTTCTGTGATGATGCTTATATCATGCCTGGGACGATTGTTATATATTTATATTTATACTAGTAGATATTTTTTATGTTTTGCACCCGCTCTAGTCTAGTCCCCGCTCTGTCGTTAGTTAAGTAACCTAACGGTTGATGACGGGACCCAGTAGCGAATGCGGATGGCATATACGTACATTTTATTTTAGTGCTTTTCTGGTGTGATTAATTGATGGGACTGCATTGATTCTTATCAATGCAAGGATAAAACAAACCTATATATGATGTTGTTGAAACCAAGTTTTTAAAACTGACATTACAGCCGTTCTCTTTTGCTATGCATAGTGGTATTCGGTCATGAATATCCAGCACCTCATTCGACGAGGCAAGGGCCGAGATCCCATTATCGGGAGTGACCCCTTGGGTAAAAGTTTGCGTCAACGTAATAACTTTACTATAGTCAATTCTTTTGCTTTGCATCGTGATATTCAGTTTGGAATATCCTGCACCTCATTCTACGAGGAAAGAGCCGAGATCCCTTCACTAGGAATGACCTCTTTAGCAAAAGTTTTCGCCACTATATATTTGTAAAACCACTTGGATTCCTTCAACGAGATCAAGTTCATTACGTTAAAGGTTTTTTTGCCAAAAACCAGTCGTAGCCCTCTGTCATTTCAGACTAGTATTGCTTAGTATTCGTGCTACGTATGTCGTGCATTAGCCGAGGTGTAGTGTTCGGTAGCTATGTAGTGCTTTTCTGTTGCAGAGATAATGCGATTGATTAGGACAGGCGTACGATCATTTTGATCTTTAGTCAAGGCTCGTACGAGTGGGTATGATGCAGTCAAGATAATGACAGGTAGAACTTGACTAGGACCTTTTGACATTTTGATCTTTAGTCAAGGTCACTTGGGTCTTAGGGGTAAAAATCACATCGGGAGTTTCAAACATACAGGAAACTTACCAGGCATGCGCATACCTTTTGGAGTTTGATAACTTCAGTGGCTTCCATCAAGTTATCATGCGATGAGAGTTGGATCCCGTTTCCCACTGATAAGTAGGATTACTCCTCGGGTAATTCCGACTAATTCTTCTTTTGGGTTTGGAGGATAATTCGAGAAAACAGTGGGAGCCATCCAAGATTAGATAAAGTGATTGACCATTCTGATTTAAGTTAGAGTGCACGCTGAGTGTTTATTTTCTCTCTCTCTCTCTGGCTGCGACTATGACCTACCCTTGACTAAAACTCATGAACCAAGTTAACCGAACGTTCTTAAAATACTTTGGCTTTTGGAATGTCACGGTGTCACATACATCATTGCCACTTCTATATCACCATTGCATTTCTCCAGAACACCCCGTATCACTACGAACATACACTTCCATTGGATAAATCCATCGTATAGTTACGTACGAACTCGAAGGAACTTTTTCGAGGATGGATTCTGGTTCTGGAAAGATTGGATAGGATTATTCAGATGTCTTTTCTCTTTACCTTCTCTTAGGTTGCGAGGGCTCCTAAGATTAGGAGAGTACACCTATTGAGCTTATTGGATAGTCTTCTTCCAAACCATAGGTAGGTGCCGAACGGTTGGGAAGAAAGAAAATCAATTAAGCTTAAGTGTGGTGTACAGAAGGTAATAAGTAAATACATATAAAGGGATTAGAATAATGGCAAAGGAAATTGCGACCACCATTATTCACGACAAAAACCGTGTATACCCCTGCCACTCCTGCATCACCTTTTCTTTTCTCCAGAACACCTCGTATCACTACGAACATCCACTCCCATTGGATAAATCCATTGTATAGTTACATACGAACTCATATGAACTTTTTCGAGGATGGATTCAGGTTCTGGAGAGATTGGATATGATTATTCAGATGTCTTTTCTCTTTACCTTCTCTCAGGTTGCGAGAGCTCCTATGATTAGGAGAGTACACCTATTACGCTTATTGGACAGTCTTCTTCCAAACCTTATGCTGGTGCCGAAAGGTAGGGAAGGAAGAAAGCCAATTAGCCTAAAAGAGGTTTACAGAAGGTAATAAGTAAAGACATAATAAAGGGACTGGAGTGAGGGCAGGTAAGTATATGGTTACTGTCATGAATAAGGTTTGTGGAAAAGGCATTACTAGGAATACCAGTTACTCCTTTTTTTGAAACATTTTCATGTTTCAGTTTCACTGTGCAATGTTAATTGAAAACTGTTTTCCCAATTGGAATCTAACTCTAGGGTATGTATTTACCAGATCAGTTTCTCACATCTGCATGTTATTATGGATGGTGAGTGGGAGTAAGATATTGGGAATTGGGTGATTAGATCTTCATTATATCGGAATTCGTTGTAATTGGTAATATTTGAGGAAATCATCTCGATTTTGCCGGATGACAAATATTTGGTTTTGAATATCTATTGTTATGCACCATTTCAAACTGATATATCTGTACATTTATTTTATAAAGAGAGATATAACTTTTTGATATTATGTCTGTGACATTTACCTATATCAGCTGGTGATTAGGTAAGGTGCATTAAACAACGGTGTAATTCTTCTTAACTATAGTACAGTCTTTCCAACCTACGACGCACACGGTTTGAGTTATTAAAATCAGTGGACTTATACAAAGTATTTTATGTTGTCCAGAGTCCATTACGACAATGCGGTTGGTACTCGTACTATATTCTGTTTACTCATGGCTTCTCTAATTTTAGACAGGTATTTCGTTGAAATGCAAGGTCCAGATATTGAGAAGTTATAACTATAAGAATAAAGTAGAGAACCATTTGTTGGAAGTATCAGGATTCTTCGATGAAGTCGAAGATGTAGATACTTGTTTTTGGTATTCTGTTGATAGTAATGGTTTTGAAAACTTGCTTCTCTTTCAGGTTACTCATATATGGATGCATTCTTAGTTGAGTAATGCTGAATGACCTCTTTCCATTTGGTTATATGCACTGGAGACAGCTGCATGATTTTTGAATCTGGTTCCAATTAAATTAGTGCTTTTGTTTCTATATTAGATTTTATATAGTATCGGTTTATATCTTAACGATGTTAAGGTATAGGGAGTTGTCCGGCTGATGCTTAAAACTAGAATCCGGATAAACTCGAGGCACGTTTTAGTAATGGCAGTTTGTGGGTTATCCCGGGATTTGACGAGGGTAAGCATTCTACCATCAGGAAGATCAATATTTATATTGTTCTTGACTCGCCACAGTTTTAGTAAAAAGGATTTTTTCAGAAAAACAGAAGTGTGAGTATGGTAGAACTGGAAGTGATTCCAGAACCATAAACGATCACTAAAGATTTAATAGAACCTAAGCATTCAATTTGTTTCGATGTTCCATTAGCCACTCTGCAGATTTGGTGGGTAATCTCAAGCACCCAAGAGGTACTTCGGTCTTCTCAGAGACGGTGATAGGGAGGTTCTAGTTAACCCAGACTTGCCATTGCTGCTATTCTAGACTATAAGACCCGGCAGGAGGATGAGTATAGCATCGTTCTAAACTAGTTTTGGAAGTGTATGTGTATATGACTCTGCCAGAGAGTTATTGTAGTCAGTGGGAGCAGCGAAAGCATATAGGACAAGTAGCTTATGTCTATTTATAGACTAAAGCAAGTATAGCGGAAATAGATCATCTATTTTTGATGTGACAGTCATAGGTCTTGACCTCATCAGAATAGGAGATGGATCTGGTAAGAAGGTAGTAGGGTGTGATGTCCTGGTATTTGGAATGACATGCACTTTATAGGAAGAGATATTCTTATACTACGATTGGTTATACCGTGGTTGTCACAAAGTTGTTTCTCCACATAAGATATGGATATAATATCAAGGTCTCTGGTTACTAGATCTATGGTTTTAGATCTAGATTTGGGAAGTATACCAATTTGGGTACTTTGACATTATTTTAAAGGTATTTTAGAATGGACGACTCCTGGCAAGGTGATCCACCTGCAGGTGATGTAGTCACCCTCTCTAAAGGTGTCTTACAGACTAAAGAAGAGAGGGATCTGCATGATTAACATATCACATGCTTAGGCAATTGAGTTAATTATGAAATGTCAAGTACCACACCAGATGTTGTTATTGCACTAGCTGCAATAAAGATATATTAATCCAATCCCAGAGAAACATTGGGAAGTACTTTATTGAACATAAATGGATGTTCTTGCGATATGGTAACGACATCCTTCTTCAGGAGACGGTTATCATTTCAGGCTTCCAAGGTGACCTGGATGACAGAGTGACTGTCAGAGTTATAGTTTTCCTTCTTTTGAAGGACATTATGTTGGACAGATGGTCCAAGCGGATACTGAGGAAAGGCATGGTGCAGAATACTGAATCAATTCAGTGGACGATACAGTCTAGGAAGTTTGCTGGAATTGGAGTTCTTTTGTGAGGGTCCCATCAGATATCCAGACAAATTCTAAGAAAAGTATTGCTCGTTTATGGAGGCAGTTTTCTCCGTGAAGTTGAGATATAGAAAGATACAGAAAGAAACATTGGAGCGGATCTACTCACTGAGGCTATTTCTCGAACGCAATTATTTTTGCAAATGGTCTTTGCAAAACTGATTAGTAGAGAAGTTGGGTGTTCAGTATCACATGGGCTGTGAGTATGCGACATCACAATAATTGGACTTAAGTGCAAGTAGGAGATTGTTGGCTATAGTGCCCTCAAGGCAATTATCATAGTCGCGGACTTGTGATTATGATGATTGAGTGAGGACCTATACCGATAGAACAGTCTTACTTGAGACGATAGTATGCTATCAGGTTTGTCTTTATCATCATGTACATGTTGATAGAGCCCATAGGATTCTTGCTTGACTGCCAACATTATAATGGCAATCATATATGTGGGAGCTGGGGTCTATAAGCACATCCTTAAATGTCCCTAGTCGTAGGAGTATCGAGACCGGGCATCGATACTCCAGTGTAGACTAGTGTATACTGAACGAGACCCCGACGAGGGGCGGTGGCCAGGTCTCACAAGCCACTAGTGTTAGTTTGTTCACTTAAGATAGTATGCAGGTGCTCATTGGGTTATGAGTACACTGGACGGACTCGCTAGGAACCTGCTAGTTGGTATTATACCTATTGTTAGATAGAAGTTCCCAGGTGACATGTGTACAGGTTAGTCTGTCGACCTGAGATCGTCATTTGTCTCGTGTGAGTTCCCACTGTGCTTTGATTACTACCTTACCACGGCTCAAAGGAGTCGTGCAAACAGGTTTTAATTGGGTACGGTCCCGAGCCACATCGAGGCAGTGATCGGATCGTCGGGGATTTGTCTCTCCCAGTATTGGGGGTTGATGTCGCGTTGTGTACGGATGGCCATCATCATAAATCCGTGGCCACGGTGGACGAGAATTATCGATCCAGGATCGATAGTTTCTCAGGTGGTGATGGGGTTTCATACTGACACTAAATGTTGCGTTGTTAGGGGTCTGACATTAACGACCCCCTAGACTCGATATGTGATACTCTTAGACAAACAGACCGGACTGTACGGATATTGTCACTATCAGGCTCAGTAGGGGTTCTGCATGAGTTTGCTCGTCGGCTTCCCTTTCGCTCAATACATGGATAGCCGTTACGTACAACTAGTGACGCTGACGTGCTTATGGTTAAACCCACTGGCAGCGTATTGACGAGTCTTTAGAGTCCCACACAGAGGGTTTCCCTGGTTCTGGCGAAATGATGTAGTAGCCATATTGGATACGTGCAGGGTTCCGATCGATTGATGTACATTGTACTCAGACTTTCGTTTGGACAGCTGATAATACTAGCCGGCTAGGGTTTGAGCCGGATTATTAAATCAGGTGTTGATTTAATAATTTACGTATATGTATTTCAGTACGTATATTCTAGTATTATATTCTTTGTGTTATTCTATCTCTTTGGGTATTCGTATTTCGGTACGAATGCAGATATATTTACACTAGAATGTAATCCGTAATTTTTACCGGATAACATTCTAGAAGGTGGCACCTCATTTCTTTATTTGACCATTTTATTAAATGGATAACTGAGGTGGATATTAGCTTAAGGAGGTATGGTGACAACCATTCTTGCAATAGTGCACACAAATGAATTGATAATTCATTTGTGTTCACTATTCAAGCATGGTGGGATTTAAAAATTGTAAAAATTATTTTAAAAAAACCTGGCATGCTATTTTTCTCTTTGATGGATAAGTTCATTTTTGCAAGCTTGGTTGGTTTTTCTTGAGCTCCTTCCTTTTTCTTGAGCTTCTCCCTCACCATGAGCTTCACCTCCTCTAGCTTTCATGAATTGCTTACACCTTCAAGTTTTGAGTTAGATAACACTTAGAGATCATACACACTACATCCTAGGCTCTCTACGGTAGCATCCTAGAGACCCTAGTTGTTCCATTTGCATCATGTTGTGGAGCTAGAGCCGGAGTTACATCTCTCGGGTGGATCATCGGAGATGGAGGAAGACTGGCAACCAAACATCATCAAGGAACCACTAGAAGCTTAGAATGAAGACCGAAGGACACAGATCAACTTGGTATAAAGATTCTAACTTCCTTTTTATTTTTCAATATTAGGGTTTAAGGTCGATCCGGAAATAGGGTAATGGCAGCGCCAGTTTAATAAATTTTTGTTCCGCATTTGGCCACGGTTTGATGGCCGGGACGCTGCCGTAACCCTTCATTACTGAATCTAGTGGTTCCTCCAAATTTTCAGATACATTTTGTGGTTCATGGATTTCTCCTAGTTCTACCGTACTCCTACTAGTTTCTTTTGCAAGAAACTCCCTTTCTAAAAAGGTAGTATGGCGAGATACAAACACCTTCTTTTCCTCAGTGTGGTAGAACAAATATCCTAGTGAATCTTTAGGATATCCCACAAATTTGCATAGAACTGAACGTACCTCTAGCTTGTCCGGTTTCTGTGTTTTCACATAGGCCGGACAACCCCATATCTTAAATCGCTTAAGATATGGATTTCGTCCACTCCATACTTCATATGGAGTCTTAGGCACATATTTGGATGGAACGTAGTTCGGTAGGTATGCCGCTGTCTGAAGTGCATGTCCCCAGAATGAAAGAGGCAGCTCAGCACTACTCGTCATGGAGAGAACCATATCCAATAGGGTACGATTCCTCCGCTCCGATACACCGTTATGCTGTGGTGTATAAGTAAGAGTAAGCTGAGAGAGAATTACATTCTCTTTTAAGTAATCTAGGAATTCCGTGCTTAAGTACTCCCCTCCCCTATCAGATCGGAGGATCTTGATACTTTTTCCAGTCTGGTTCTCTACTTCGTTTCTGAATTCTTTGAATTTCTCAATAGCTTCAGATTTGTGTTTCATAAGATACACATATCCGAATCTAGAGAGATCGTCAGTGAATGTGATGAAGTATGAGAACCCTCCCCTTTCATGTATAGACATCGGACCACACACATCTCTGTGTATGAGTCCTAAGAGCTCTGCTACTCTTTCTCCATGTCCGGTGAACGGAGATTTGGTCATCTTTCCTTTGAGACAAGACTGACAAGTTTCATAAGATGAAAATTCGAACGTATTCAAGAGTCCATCTTTATGTAACTTACTTAGTCTTTTCTCTCCGATATGACCAAGTCTACAATGCCACAAGTAGGATTCGTTTGTATCTGAACTCTTCCTTTTGCGTGTGTTTTGTACATTGAGAACTGTATTCTGATTTAGAACATAGATACCATTACACAGTGTACCTTCTGCAACCAGTACCTTATAAAGGTAAATGTTTATGATATTTCTATCAAGAACAAAGTTATATTCATCTTTATCAAGTAAAGAAACTGATATTATGTTGCAAACCATGGAAGGTACATAGTAGCAATTGTTCAAAATCATAGTATTGCCATTTGGCAACACTAGGTGATATTCACCGACGGCTGCAGCATTAACTTGTGCTCCGTTTCCTACACTGAGGGACATATCACCAGGTGCAACTTTCCTACTTTTTCTCAGTCCCTGCAATAAATTACAGATATGAGATCCTGATCCGGTATCTAGTACCCAGGAGGTAGGACTGACCGAAAAACAGTTCTCAATTACGAGAACACCTGAAGTAGATGCATTAGTATGCTTCTTCTTCAATCGGGTCTCCTTGGAATTCAAACAATCCTCTTTCCCTTGTTCATACTTACGATTGCCATCATAAGTTAGAGCCAAACCGACGTTCCCCAGCCCCCGAATAAGAATTCGGATCTGTCAAGCGATACATTTTATTATCTTGATTAGGACGTGAAATCGTTGCTACCTAGAGAGAGAGAAAAGAAACACTCAGCGTGCGCTCTTGCAAGATTAGATTGATTATTAATTTATCTAACCAGGATGGCTCCCACTGTTTCCTCAAATTCTTCTTCAAACCCTAAAAGAAGAACTAGTCAGGACTTCACACGTCACAATACTTGCTTAACCTTTCAGCCAGGCTAGTGTTGGTACTTCGAGGGAGGTTTTCTAATGCCTTCGCAAAGTTCCTTAATTATATAACCTCTTTTCCCTGGAGGCGTAGCCCCGCTAACACCTTTCCAGACACCGACTTGGTTTATAGCATTCATTGTTTAGTGAAATAATGTCCTGAGAGTAATCCTACTCATCAGTGGGATCAGGATCCAACTATCATTGTGTGATGACCTAGATGGAATCCACTCTAGTAACCAAACTTTAGAAGGTACGCTAAATCTGCAAGTTTCCTGTATGTTTGAAACTCCCGATGTGGTTTTTACCCCTAGGACCCTAGTGACCTTGACGGAGTCAACAAATCAAAGAGTCCTAGTCAAGTTCAACCCGTCATTATCTGGATTGCATAAAAAACACCCGCATAACCCTTGACGGAGTCAACAAGGTTATACGACTGTCCTAACCAATCCCATCTAGTGCTACAAACAAGCACCACTCAGCTACCGTACACTACGCCTTGACGGAGTCAACAAACGCAGCACGAATACTAAGTGTTACTTGTAGGAAATGATGGAGGGCTACGGCTGGGGTTTTAGCGAAAAACCTGTTAACGTAATGAACTTGATATCGTTGAAGGAACCTGAGTGGTTTTACAAATATATAGTGGAGAAAACTTTTGCTAAAGAGGTCACTCTGTTAGTGTATATGTCCTAGAGGCCATTACTGTATCATACTAGTTTGTATATTACTTGATGGAAGCTTGGGATATTCACAGTTGTATATACAATCTTGCTCGAAATGGTAGTATGCTACTTGGTTTGTCTCTTCTTTAATATGTGCATGTGTTTCTTTTAGCATATCGCTGATATACATATTAGTAGAGCCCTTAGGATCTTTGCATGATTACCAGCGTTGTGATGGTGCTCACACTCGTGGGGCCTGGGTAATCCATAAGCACATCCTTATACAGGTCCCTGGTCGTTGGACTATCGAGACAGGGCATCGATACTCTGGAGTAGACTAGCGTATGCGCTTCTCATCCCAGCATGGGAGACGGTCTGTCCCACAGCCGTCAGTATGTCGTACTTGAGATAGTATGCGGGTGCTCGTTAGGTTACGAGTACACTGGACAGGACTCATCAGGAATTGTTGGTTGGTATTATACCTATCGTCAGTTATCAGTTCCAAGGTGACATGAGTACAGCTTAGTCCGCTGACTTGACACTGTCACTTCGCCTCGAGTGTGTTCCCACTGCACTTTGATTACTACCCTACCACGGCTCAAAGGAGTCGTGCAAACAGGTAGTTTTTGGGTGCAGTCCCGAAGCACTTGGAGGCAGTGACGGTTAGACAGGATTCGTCTCTCCCGGTATTGGGGTTGACATCGCGCTGTATCCAGGAGAGCCATTACACAAGTAATCCCTGGCCAGGGCAACCGAGATATACTGGTAGGTTTCCAGTGTTATCTCAGGGTGTTCTGGGCTACACTCCGACACGACTTATACCGCTATTAGGGGACTGACGTTCACCGCCCCCTTGGCCCGCCATGCGATGTATCAGACGAATAGACCGGACTGTATGGAGACTGTCACATACAGGCTCAGTAGGAGTTCAGATGGGGTCACCTCGTCAGTCTTCTTATCGGCATCTACCTGAGGACCGTTACGTACAGCTAGTGCCGCTTGCGGTCTGTGGTTAAACGCACTGCCAGCGTAGTGTCGAGTCTTTAGAGTCCCACACAGAGAGCTATTCGCGTTTAGGCAAAATGAGTAGAGGTCGCATGGTTTTGCGACAGGGTTCGTTCACATCCGCGCACTTGTGCACGTTTGCTGTCCGGACAGCTTATACTAGCGGGCTTTGGTTTAAGCCGGATCCTAGTATATGATTTAGGATTGGTTTTATCTCATTGTATTCGTGTTCCTCGGATCACGAATACGGGTGCGTATGCACAGTTGCTTGAGACAGAGGGAGAGGACTTTGATTAGGGTTAATGACCATTGTCATTTTATTAACCCTAATGCTTATGTGTGTATTATGGTTAATTGATATTAGTTTAATATAATTGTGCATGGTTATGGTTGTTGACCATTTGACATTCTTGACTTGTTGACCTAGGTTGACACTTTGACCATCATCATTTCATTTAGAAGATGCTCTTTGATCCTTGCAATTTGCATTAAAAATGAAATGATAATGGTCATGTCTTGATTAAGCCATGACAATTATCTTACTAATTATCAATTTATAATAATTCACACATATATGTGAGAATGCTTCATATTTTCTCTCATTCTATCATTTACTTTCTCTCTCTTGCTCTTCCTCTTCCTCAAGCTCTCCCCTCTCATGTGTTGAGAAACACTTGAGCTTGAGAAAAACCATTCCATAGTAATCTCTACTCTCATCTAGGGTTCTAGGATTAGCACTTCTAGCACCCTAGTTACTTCTAGCTTGGAGTTGAAGCCAAAGGTTGAGGCTTTTGGGTGGATCCTTCTTCGACGTGAGAAGACGACAAAGGTGATCCCTTTCTACTACTCCAAGGAGCAAGGAGAGAAGGACATAAAGCCCTAGGTATAACCATTCTACCCTTTAGCTAGTTTCTAGTTAGCTTTAGCTTGTTTTTGTTTAGCAAAGATCCTTCTTTGTCTAGTCCATGTTGCCTAGCATGATAAAAATCCGATTTTTATTCCGTTTTCCGTCTCCCCGTAAGCACCGGGGTGGGCAACGTGTACTTACAGTGGTATCAGAGCCTAACTAAACATAAACTAGCTAGGTAGTGTAAGTCGATGTACTACACCCCAGAACTTGTGGGGAGGCGGAATTTTCAAAAAACGATCATGTTTAAAGAACGAATATCGACTAACCGCTTAAATCGAAGCTAAACTACAAATAACCGTACACAAAGAGTTTCATAACTATTGTGTTTAGGGATTATACCTAATGAAACCAGTCCTTCGTCTTTACGATCTCCTTGTTCTCCTCGGCCTTCTCTAGGTAGTAGACGATCCACCCGAGAGCAAAACTCCAAACTAAACCTCGAACTTGAGGTAACTAATCTTCTTGGATTGCTAATCAAAGAAGATAGAATGAAATAGAGTGATGGTTATGGATTGATTAGTCTTTCTAATCCTTTGATCTCAACACATGAGGTGTAAGGATTAGGGTTTGAAGATGAGAGCTTGAGGAGAGAGAATGTGTAGATCAATTATGAGATAAGATTGTGAGTATCATAACATATTATGAAGCATTCTCATTAAAGAATAAATGAATAAATGTGATGAATAAGCATGCTTCATAAATGTTAAGTGGTGATTCATTAGCATGAGTCATTAATCATTTATGGTGCAATAATGACAATGATGAATCACTCTCATGACTCACTAATCTTATCCAAAGTATATGCCACCTAAACCTCCTTAGTCACCATCTTCTAGAAGCTTCTCGCGCAATTACGAGAATGCCCCTCCGATCCGTGAAAACACGGAAAAACTTTAGACTGTAAAAATCCAATAACCGGATACCAGTAACTGGCTTAAACCAAAGCCGACTGGTAAAAACTGTCCGAAAGTCGTACGCGCGTAAACGCACGTATGCGTCCGAACCCTTGTCGTAAAACCATACGACCTCTATATCGTTTCGCCTGGAGCAGGAAACTCTCTGTGTGGGACTCTAGAGACTCGACTACTACGCTGGCAGTGGTTTTAACCACAGACCGCAAGCGGCACTAGCTGTACGTAACGGTCCCCAGGTAGTTGTCGATAAGAAGGCCGATGAGGAAACCCATCCGAACACCTACTGAGTCTGATGTGACAATCTCCATACAGTCCGGTCCGTTCGTCCAAGACTATCGCATATCCGGCCTAGGGGGCGGCAAGCGTCAGTCCCCTAATAGCGGTATAAGTCGTGTCGGAGGGAAGCCCATTACACCCTGAGAAACTACTGGAACCTACCAGCAAATCTCGCTTGCCCTGGCCAGGGACTTTGCGTAATGGCTCTCTGACACAGCGCGATATCAACTCCCAATACCGGGAGGGACGAATCCTGTCTAACCGCCACTGCCTCCAAGTGCTCGGGACTGCACCCAACTGCTACCTGTTTGCACGACTCCTTTGAGTCGTGGTAGGGTAGCAATCTAAGAACAGTGGGACACACTCGAGGCGAAGTAGCAGTGTCAAGTCTGCGGACTACGCTGTACTCATGTCACCTGGGAACTGTTCACTGACGACTGGTATAAAACCAACCAACAGTTCCCTGTGAGTCCTGTCCGGTGTACCCGTAACCTAACGAGCACCTGTATACTATCTCCAGTACGACGTACTGACGGCTGTGGGACAGACCATCTCCCCAACTGGGATGAGAAGCGTACACACTAGTCTACTCCGGAGTATCGATGCCCTGTCTCGATAATCCAACGACTTGGGACCTGAATAAGGATGTGCTTGTAGACTACCCAGCCCCCACTAGTGTGACTGCCATCACAACGCTGGTAGTCAAGCAAGATCCTAAGAGCTCTATCAATACGTACACTCACATATTAAGATAGAAAAACCAAGTAGCATACTACCATGTTTAGCAAGACTGTTATATACATGTGAATATCCCAAGCTTCCATTAAGTAATATACAAACTAGTATGATAAAGTAATGGCCTTCTAGGGCATAAACACTAACAATCTCCCACTTGCACTAGGGCCATGTACTGGCATATCGAAGACCAATGATCTCGAGTAGCCTCTCGAACTGCGTCTGAGGTAGGGCCTTCGTGAATGGATCAGCAATGTTCTCTTCTGAAGCAACTCTCCGAACCTCGATCTCCTGACGATCAATGATCTCCCTGATCAGGTGATACCGCCTCAAGATGTGTCTGGACTTCTGATGGGACCTTGGTTCCTTCGCTAAAGCTATAGCTCCGTTGTTGTCGCAATACAGAGGTATTGGATCAACTATGGTAGGAACCACTTGAAGTTCTGTTAGGAACTTCTTCATCCAGACTGCTTCTTTTGCGGCATCGCAAGCAGCTATATACTCCGCTTCCATCGTCGAGTCAGCAACGGTGTCCTGCTTGGAGCTCTTCCAGCACACCGCCCCTCCATTGAGGGTAAAGACATAACCCGACATGGACTTGGAATCGTCCTTATCACTCTGGAAGCCGGAATCAGCAAAGGCCTCCAACCTGAGGTCTTTTCCGCCGTAAACCAAGAACATCTCCTTAGTCCTCCTCAGGTACTTGAGAATGTTCTTTACTGCTATCCAGTGTTTCTCCCTTGGGTCTGACTGATACCGGCTCACCACGCTTAGTGCGTAAGCTACATCTGGTCTGGTACACAACATCGCATACATTATAGAGCCTACCGCAGAAGCGTAGGGTATAATAGACATGCGTTCCCTTTCCAAATCAGTCTTAGGAGACATCTCTTTGGAGAGGGTGATTCCGTGACAAGCCGGTAGATTACCGCGCTTAGAATCTTCCATACTGAATCTTTTCAGTACAGTGTCGATATACCTGGACTGCGAAAGTCCCAACATCCTCTTGGATCTATCACGATAGATCCGGATCCCCAGAATGTAAGAGGCATCACCCAGGTCTTTCATGGAGAACCTGTGTGACAAGAATCCTTTGATAGATTGTAGCATAGGAATGTCATTTCCTATCAATAGAATGTCATCCACGTACAAGACGAGGAATACAACACTTCTGGCTACAACTTTACTATATATGCACGGTTCATCTGGATTTTTGATAAAGTCATATTCTTTGACTGTCTCATCAAAACAGATGTTCCAACTCCGCGATGCCTGCTTTAGTCCATAAATGGACTTAAGCAGCTTGCATACTTTCCCGCTGCTCCCACTCTGATTGAAACCTTCTGGCTGATCCATATAGACGCTCTCTTCTAAATTTCCATTCAGAAAAGCCGTCTTTACGTCCATCTGCCAGATTTCATAATCATGGAAGGCAGCAATAGCAAGAAGGACCCGAATGGATTTGAGCATAGCCACTGGAGAAAAAGTTTCGTCATAGTCCAAACCAGGTCTTTGACAAAAACCCTTTGCAACAAGTCTAGCCTTATAGGTTTCCACCTGTCCATCTACACCAATCTTTTTCTTGAAGATCCATTTGCATCCTATGGGTTTTACCCCATCTGGAGCAAAGTCCAAAGTCCATACTTTGTTGGTGTACATGGACTCCATTTCGGTCCGCATTGCATCTAGCCATCGTACCGAGTCGCCGCTCTGGATGGCCTGCTGGAAGTCAGTAGGTTCATCATCATCTATGATGCAATCCTCTCTATCCCCATCTATGAGAAAACCGTAGTATCTCTCAGGTGGATGAGACGGCCTACTACTCCTGCGGAGGGGTGCGGGAATGTCCTGTTCTTCTTGAACTTCCGGTTCTACCAAACTTTCAGTAGCAGTTTGTGTTTCTGGAATTTCTTCCAGTTCTATTTCGCTCCCACTTATTTCCTTTTCTAAAAACTGATATTCTAGAAAATGGGCATTACGAGAAACAAACACCTTTTGTTCCTCTGCGTAATAGAATAGATACCCCTTGGAGTTCTTTGGATATCCCACAAACTTACACTTTACCGATCGTGCCTCGAGCTTGTCCACATGCTGCTTTTTAACAAAAGCTGGACATCCCCATATTTTCAGATACTGAAGATAGGGTTTCTTCCCAGTCCACATCTGATATGGAGTGGTAGGCACAGTCTTGGTTGGAACCTGGTTCAAAAGATATGCCGCTGATTCTAGCGCAAGACCCCAGAAAGATCGCGGTAACTCAGCATTACTCATCATGGATCGTACCATATCTAATAGGGTTCGATTCCGTCTCTCCGATACACCGTTATGCTGTGGAGTGTATGGAGGAGTAAGCTGAGAGAGAATTCCTTTCTCTTTTAGGTAACCTAGGAACTCGGCACTTAAGTATTCTCCACCTCGATCAGATCTTAGTGTCTTGATACTTTTGTCGGTTTGGTTTTCTACTTCATTCTTATACTCTTGGAATTTCTCAAAAGCCTCGGATTTATGTTTCATCAGATAAATGAATCCGTATCTTGAGTGATCATCCGTGAAAGTAATGAAATAGGAAAAACCAACTCTTGCATGTGTAGACATTGGACCACATACATCGCTGTGTATGAGTCCTAAGAGCTCGCTCGCTCTTACTCCTTGTCCAGTAAATGGAGTCTTTGTCATCTTTCCTTTGAGACAAGATTGACAAGTGTCATAAGATTGATATTCGAACGAGTCCAAATATCCTTCTCTATGCAACTTAGTCAACCTTCTCTCATTGATGTGACCCAGTCTACAATGCCATAAGAAAGCTTTATTTAAATCTGGAGACTTTCTTTTTAGTGTGTTCTGGACATTGAAAATTTGGAGTTGGTTTAAAACATATATTCCGTTATTTAGTGCACCTGACCCAATCAAACCATGATTAAGGTGGATGTTGACAACATCTCTTACAAACGTGAAATCATAACCTTTATTTGATAACAAGGAAACTGATATGATATTACACGTTAAGCTTGGTACAAAATAACAGTTATGTAAAACCAAAATGTGTCCACTCGTCAATCCTAGGTGATAATCCCCGACGGACGCAGCTCCCACGCTAGCTCCGTTAGCAACCTTTAGGGTCATATCACCTTCCTTCAGCACTCTACGGTTTCTCAGTGCCTGCAATGAATTGCAAATATGAGATCCTGATCCGGTATCCAATACCCAGGAAGTAGAGTTGATCGACAGACAATTCTCAATTACAAACACACCTGAAGTCGAAGCCACAGCTTGCTTCGGTTCCTGGTTCTTGGCGTTCCACGCCTTGCAATCCTTCTTCCAGTGCCCTTTCCTGTGACAATAGAAGCACTCATCCTGGCCAACTACCGGTACCGCAAACTTTTTCTTTCCCTTCCCTCCCACCTTACTAACACCTCCTCTAGGTCTGGGTGCGGCCTTCTTCTTCCTTCCTTTGGCCCTAGCCTTGGACCCGGAAGAAGATGAACCGCCAACAAACATAGCGGGTGTTTCCCTTGAATTCTTCAAGGTGCCCTCTGCACTCCTTAGCATGTTCAGGAGTTCCGGATGTTCAACTTCTTTTCTTTGAAGGTTGAAGTTCAGGATAAACTGGGCGTAGGTGTGAGGAAGGGACTGGAGAATAAGGTCTGTATAGAGCTCATTATCCAAAGTCGTCCCAAGGTCTGCGAGCTCTTCTATATAGCCGATCATCTTTAGGACATGTTCTCCTACCGATGACCCGACAGCCAACCTCGCTCGAAACAAGTTCTTTGAGGTCTCGTATCTTGCTATACGAGATTGCTCTCCATAAAGTTCCTTTGTATGGAGAAATATGCCATCAAGGTCCATATCCTCGTGCCTCCTCTGATGTTCATTGTTCATCGAGGCAAGCACGATGCACTTGGCTTTCGCGCAATCTAAATCCCAGGTTTTACGGATTTCCTTATCCGCATTACTGGATTTGGGACCAGGGACAACAGGTGCCGTAGCGGTGAGGATGTACCCCAGTTTGTCATAGGTCAAAGCCATTTTGACATTCCGCAGCCAATCTTTATAGTTTGGCCCTGTCAGTATATTTTTCTCTAAAAGTAACTTAAGTCCAGTCATTTTCAGGGTCGCTGCAATTAAGAGAGAGAGAAGAAAACTCTTTAGCATGATGCTCTTGCAAGTTTAGAGTGGTTTTTAGTTTATCTAAACTGGATGGCTCCCACTGTTTCTCAAATCCTTCCTCAAACCATAAAAGAAGAATTAGCCAGGACTATTCTCACCGTACAATACTTGCTTAACCGTTCAGCCAGGCTGGTGTCGATACTTCGAGGGAGGTTTTCCAACGCTTTCGCGAAGTTCCTTAATTAAATAACCTCTTTTCTCTGGGGGCGTAACCCCGCTGACACTTTTCTGGACACCTACTAGGTTTATAGCATTGATCGTTAAGTGACGAATATCCTGATAAGTAACATATACTCATAGTAGGATCGGGATCCAAATATCATCGTCTGATAATGTTGTAGGAATGCTACCAACATTCATCAAACTCAAAATGGTATGCATCTCTTTGCAAATTTCAGTTTCTTTAGAAATTCCCGATATACATTTTTGCCCCATGCTCTTATGACCTTGGCGTTGGTCAAAATATAATAAGTCACATGTCAAGTTCTACCCATCATTATCTTATTAATTTGAACCCATCCGTACATATCCTTGACGTTGGCCAAAATGATCATACGACTGTCCCAAACTAACTCATCTATCTATGCAACAAATGAATATCCAGCAGCTACCAAACACTATGCCTTGGCGTTGGTCAAAATACATAGCTTGAATACTACTGAATACCCAGATGAAATGACGGAGGGCTACGAATGGTTTTGGCGAAACCGTGAACGTAGTGAACTTGATATAACCGAAGGAACCTGATAGCTTTTAAAAGGAGTGGTTAAAGCTCCGCATTTAAAAATATCTGTTTTTAAAATTAACCGAGTGGTTTCTTTTAAATTGTTCCAACGATTAAAACTTTGGTTTATTTTCTTTGCATTATAGATAATGCGTCCCATCATTAACCTATCATTGCAGAAAACAACGAAAATATGACGTCCTCTTATGCCACCTGCATTCGCCACTGGGTCCCGTCATCACCCGTTAGGTTACTTAACTAACGACAGAGCGGGGACTGGGCTAGCGCGGGTGTAAAACATAAGTGACATCTAAAATAGCTACAATATATATAGATATTTTACATTCGTCTGACGCAATGATATACATTCCAGAACACAGATAAACTTTATTGGATTTGCAAGCAATCTGTATTTCTTTTGAGCCTGCAAGAAAAGACAGATTACACAGTTGTGATGAATAGCCGTTACCCCACCCAAGATCCCTACGGGTACGGCAAACTACCCGCCCGGCAGTTTGTGTACCCCACCTTGGATCTGTCCTAGGAGCAAAAACAGTAAAATAAAATAATACAACGGTGGCTACAACCGCAACCTGGATGTGCCCCGCAAAATAATATTACAACAAATTACATTTACAACAAATGAATTAAATAATAACCCATTTCAAAACCCCGGCTATACACCACAACAGTCCAATACAGTTTATATACACAAACATATATAACCATTTCAGAAATGTGCAATCCCCTGCCAACTGACATACTAGCAGTTAGGGGAGGTTTACGAACACATTATACAATCACAGATATAATCCAATATGCAAATACTGTACAATTTCGATCGATTAAACATCTTTAATATTGCTCCAAAAACTGCTCTGTAAAACTGAAACCTTAGCAAAATTAAAATATTCCAGAAAATCCCAAATATCACACAGAAGCAACAGAAGAAAATTCGGTTCCTGAATCGCCAACTCGGCGGCGGAACCACGGCGACTCAGTAGGGTGAGGCCGCGGTTCCGCGGCGCGTTGGACGATTCAGGGGACCAGTTTTATTGGGTGTTCTTATAAATTCTTTTCAAGCTTTCTGAACGAACCTGAAAAATTTTTGGACTTCATTTAAATTTCGACAGAAACTTGACAGTTCGGGGTTTTCCGGTTTTTTTTTTCCGTTCGAAATTCGTACAAATTTGCAATTAAGTTATTTATTGTTTAGCGAGGCTCTGATAACACTGTAAGTCGATGTACTACACCCCAGAACTTGTGGGGAGGCGGAATTTTCAAAAAACGATCATGTTTAAAGAACGAACATCGACTAACCGCTTAAATCGAAGCTAAACTACAAATAACCGTACACAAAGAGTTTCATAACTATTGTGTTTAGGGATTATACCTAATGAAACCAGTCCTTCGTCTTTACGATCTCCTTGTTCTCCTCGGCCTTCTCTAGGTAGTAGATGATCCACCCGAGAGCAAAACTCCAAACTAAACCTCGAACTTGAGGTAACTAATCTTCTTGGATTGCTAATCAAAGAAGATAGAATGAAATAGAGTGATGGTTATGGATTGATTAGTCTTTCTAATCCTTTGATCTCAACACATGAGGTGTAAGGATTAGGGTTTGAAGATGAGAGCTTGAGGAAAGAGAATGTGTAGATCAATTATGAGATAAGATTGTGAGTATCATAATATATTATGAAGCATTCTCATTAAAGAATAAATGAATAAATGTGATGAATAAGCATGCTTCATAAATGTTAAGTGGTGATTCATTAGCATGAGTCATTAATCATTTATGGTGCAATAATGACAATGATGAATCACTCTCATGACTCACTAATCTTATCCAAAGTATATGCCACCTAAACCTCCTTAGTCACCATCTTCTAGAAGCTTCTCGCGCAATTACGAGAATGCCCCTCCGATCCGTGAAAACACGGAAAAACTTTAGACTGTAAAAATCCAATAACCGGATACCAGTAACTGGCTTAAACCAAAGCCGACTGGTAAAAACTGTCCGAAAGTCGTACGCGCGTAAACGCACGTATGCGTCCGAACCCTTGTCGTAAAACCATACGACCTCTATATCGTTTCGCCTGGAGCAGGAAACTCTCTGTGTGGGACTCTAGAGACTCGACTACTACGCTGGCAGTGGGTTTAACCACAGACCGCAAGCGGCACTAGCTGTACGTAACGGTCCCCAGGTAGTTGTCGATAAGAAGGCCGATGAGGAAACCCATCCGAACTCCTACTGAGTCTGATGTGACAATCTCCATACAGTCCGGTCCGTTCGTCCAAGACTATCGCATATCCGGCCTAGGGGGCGGCAAGCGTCAGTCCCCTAATAGCGGTATAAGTCGTGTCGGAGGGAAGCCCATTACACCCTGAGAAACTACTGGAACCTACCAGCAAATCTCGCTTGCCCTGGACAGGGACTTTGCGTAATGGCTCTCTGACACAGCGCGATATCAACTCCCAATACCGGGAGGGACGAATCCTGTCTAACCGCCACTGCCTCCAAGTGCTCGGGACTGCACCCAACTGCTACCTGTTTGCACGACTCCTTTGAGCCGTGTTAGGGTAGCAATCTAAGAACAGTGGGACACACTCGAGGCGAAGTAGCAGTGTCAAGTCTGCGGACTACGCTGTACTCATGTCACCTGGGAACTGTTCACTGACGACTGGTATAAAACCAACCAACAGTTCCCTGTGAGTCCTGTCCGGTGTACCCGTAACCTAACGAGCACCTGTATACTATCTCCAGTACGACGTACTGACGGCTGTGGGACAGACCATCTCCCCAACTGGGATGAGAAGCGTACACACTAGTCTACTCCGGAGTATCGATGCCCTGTCTCGATAATCCAACGACTAGGGACCTGAATAAGGATGTGCTTGTAGACTACCCAGCCCCCACTAGTGTGACTGCCATCACAACGCTGGTAGTCAAGCAAGATCCTAAGAGCTCTATCAATACGTACACTCACATATTAAGATAGAAAAACCAAGTAGCATACTACCATGTTTAGCAAGACTGTTATATACATGTGAATATCCCAAGCTTCCATTAAGTAATATACAAACTAGTATGATACAGTAATGGCCTTCTAGGGCATAAACACTAACAGGTAGTAAAGTGTATGGAAGTTCAATCGGAAAAATCGCAAAACCGAGTTTACAAAAACCCTAACTTTCTGTTAATTTTTTTTCTGTTCAAAATAAAATAAATCGTACGTCAAAAATCATCTCAGGGTTTTGTGTAGAAAGCCACAAAAAACGATCCAGTGAATCGTTCAAAGCGCCGCGGTTCCGCGGCAATAGCAAGCTATTGCCGCGCAACCGCGGCCGTTTTGTCTCGGTTCTGGGTCGAGTTTGGTGCAGTGTTCTTCTGGATTGGTTTTGGGATTTTTAAGATGGTTTATTTGTGCCCAGGTTTTCCAGAAAAGAAATTTGTTTTTGGGGGCCTATAAATCCGTATTTTTTTTTATCGAACTTCACTACACTTTGACTAAAGGGTTATATCTGTGATGTTTATATGTATTGAACGTCGGTTAATCGCTATATGTCGATTAGTGGGGGTTATACATATCTGTGATCTGTGTTTGATGTTGGTATGTGTATATGAATGCGTTGGATTGTCGCGGGTGAATAGCCGGGGTGGATGTGAGATGAGTGTTTCTTTTTCTTTCATTCATTGTAATATGTAAATTGATGTAATAATGTTTGTAAGGCCGCACAACCGGGTCGGGGTTGTAGCCGTCATTGTATAATTCTTTTTACTGTTTTTCCTCCTAGGATAGACCCATGGAGGGGGTGCACAAACTACCGGGTATCTCGAAGGGCCGAGTGGCCTACTCACGGTGTTGAGGGAGGTTGCTTCGCTTCGGGTACTTGGCGGGTAGTTTGCCGCACCCGTAGGGGTCTTGGGTGGGGTATTTGGCTATTCACCGCGACCGTGTAATCCGCTTTTCGTTGCAGGCTCGAACGGATTCCTAGTATATCCAATGTATTCATCTGTGATCTGTAATGTCTATCATTGCTATATATTTATATACTATAACTATTTAGGCGTTTCTTATGTTTTACAGCCGCGCTAGCCCAGCCCCCGCTCCGTCGTTAGTTAAGTAACCTAACGGGTGATGACGGGGCCCCGTGGCGAATGCGAATGGCATAAGCATACGTCATATTTTGGTTGTTTTCTTCAATGGTAGGATTAAATGATGGGACGCATTAAAAGAACTAATGCAAGAAAATAAACCAAGTAAAAGTCGATTGGAACACTTTGAAAACCACTCGGTTCTTTTCAAAACTAAACTTTTAAATGCGAAGCTTCAACCACTCCTTTTAAAAGCTATCTTGTTCCATCGATTATATCAAGTTCACTACGTTCACGGTTTCGCCAAAACCATTCGTAGCCCTCCATCATTTCAGTTAAATATTCGGTAGTATTCAAGCTATGTATTTTGACCTCACGCCAAGGCATAGTGATTGGTAGCTGCCGGATATTTATCTGTTGCATAGATAGAATGCGTTGGTTTGAGACAGTCGTACTGCCATTTTGGCCTACGTCAAGGGTAGGTACGGGTGGGTTCAAATTAACCGGGATAATGATGGGAAGAACTTGACATGTGACTTATGCCATTTTGACCTCACGCCAAGGTCATAAGAGCATGGGGCAAAAATCCACATCGGGAGTTTCATAAGTACCGAAACTTGCTAGCGCTGCATACCATTTGGAGTGTGATAATTCTGGTAGGATTCCTTCGGTTTTATCACGCGATGATATTTGGATCCCGATCCTACTGTGAGTATATGCTACTCCTCGGGAAAACTCTCACTTAACGATCAATGCTATAAACCTAGTAGGTGTCTAGAAAGGTGTTAGCGGGGCTACGCCCCCAGGGAAAAGAGATTCTTAAATTAAGGAACTTCGCGAAAGTGTTGGAAAACCTCCCTCGAAGTACCGACACTGGCCTGGCTGAACGGTTAAGCAAGTATTGTACGGTGAGATTGATCCCGACTAATCCTTTCTTTACGGTTTGAGATGGGATTTGAGAGACAGTGGGAGCCATCCAGTTTAGACAAACTAAAAACCACTCTAAACTTGCAAGAGCATCATGCTAAAGTGTTTCTTTTCTCTCTCCTAATTGCAGCGACCATTCAACATGACCGGACTTAAGTTATTACTAGATAAAAACATACTGACAGGGCCAAACTACAAAGATTGGCTCAGGAATGTCAAGATGGCAATCACTTACGACAAGTTGGGGTATGTACTTACCACCAAAGCTCCCCCTGTCCCAGGTCCCACCTCCAGCGTCGCGGATAAGGAAATCCGTAAGACATGGGAGATCGATTGCGCGAAGGTCAAATGCCTTGTGCTTGCCTCAATGGACAACGAACATCAGAGGAGGCATGAGAATATGGACCCAGAGTCCATATTTCTCCATACAAAAGAACTGTATGCAGAGCAGTCTCGTATCGCAAGATACGAAGTGTCGAAGCAGCTATTTTCGGCAAGATTGGCCGTCGGATCATCGGTAGCGGAACACGTGCTTAAGATGATTGGCTACATAGAGGAGCTCGCGGACCTTGGGACCACGTTGGAGAATGAACTCTATACTGATTTGATTCTCCAGTCCCTTCCTTCCACTTACGCCCAGTTTGTCTTAAACTTCAACATGCAAGGAAAGGAGGTTGAACTTTCCGAACTTCTGAACATGTTGAGGAGTGCTGAGGGCACCCTACAGAAGGGTAGGGAGACATCCACTTTGTTTGTAGGAGGATCTTCCTCTTCTAGATCCAGGGCGAAAGCCAAGGGTAAGAAGAAGAAAGCCCCCGCCAAACCAAGAGGCGGTATCGGTAAAGTGGATACGAAGGGAAAGGGAAATGCAACAAAGGTAGCGGGAAAGCTGGTGGGGAAGGAAGAATGCTTCTACTGTTACAAAAGTGGTCACTGGAAACAGGATTGCAAGGCTTGGAAGGCCAGAACACAGGATTTGAAGCGAGTTGCGGCTTCAGCTTCAGGTGTGTATGTTATTGAAAACTGTCTATCAATAAACTCTACATCCTGGGTATTGGATACCGGATCAGGATCTCATATCTGTAATTCTTTACAGGCGTTGAGAAAGCGTAGAGTTTTGAAGGCAGGTGACATGACCCTCAGAGTTGCAAACGGTGCTAGCATGGATGCTGAGGCCGTGGGGGACTATCACCTGGGATTGTCGGATGGACATTTTTTGGTTTTGCGTAGTTGTTATTATGTACCAAATGCAACCTGTAATATCATTTCTGTATCTTTATTATCTAAAGAAGGTTATGAATTTGCATTTGTAAGTAATGTAGTGAACATTCACCTTAATCAAGTTTTGATTGGGTCAGGTACATTAAACAACGGTATATACGTATTAAACCAACCACAGATTTTCAATGTCCAGAATACACACAAAAGAAAGTCTCCAGAAATCAATAAAACTTTCTTATGGCATTGTAGACTGGGTCACATCAATGAGAGAAGGTTGACTAAGTTACATGCAGAAGGATATTTGGATCCGTTCGAATATCAATCGTATGCAACTTGTCAATCCTGTCTCAGAGGAAAGATGAAAAAGACTCCGTTCACTGGACACGGAGAAAGAGCGAGCGAGTTCTTGGGACTCGTACACAGCGACGTGCGCGGTCCAATGTCTACACATTCGCGAAGCGGTTATTCTTACTTCATTACTTTTACGGATGATTTCTCAAGGTTTGGACATGTCTTCTTGATGAAGCATAAATCCGAAGCTTTTGAAAAGTTCCAGGAATATAAGAATGAAGTAGAAAAACAAACAGGCAAAAGTATCAAGGCACTGAGATCAGATCGAGGTGGTGAATACTTGAGTGCCGAGTTCCTGGGTTACTTAAAAGAGAATGGAATTCTCTCTCAGCTTACTCCTCCATACACTCCGCAACATAACGGTGTATCGGAGAGACGGAACCGAACCCTATTTGTAACGTTTTGAAAATCGTTTCGGTGAAATTTCGAAAAAACGGTAAAATAAGGGGGTTTTCTGTAAAAAGTCAAAATGCAAATATCTTTATTATAAAATTAAATATACATATTCTAGCTATGTAATTGCTAGTATTTGGTGTTTATTGAGCCACTGCTGAAATTTCAAATTTCTGAAATTTTTTCCGTTTTAAGGTAAAATAGTCAGTATTTTCCGTTTTGACCCGATTGTGATCAAACGTCCGTAAAAACTTACCGGCACCTAGTTTAGCTAAAATAAAGCTAGTGCGCAAACTTTGGGGGTATATGGGAGGTTTTGGTCCAGATAAAATTTTTCCCAAATAAAATATTATTTTAAGCGGTAAATTGTGCACGTAAATCGGGAAAATTCCTTATCTTCTACTCATGGCCGAATTCTTTGAAAGGGGATTCATTTGGATGGTTGAGTCATGGTTGTAAAGTTTTTGGAATTGATGAGGTGTTATTTGACTCATTGGTGCATTATTGGAAGCTTTAATTTGCTTTTGAAAAGCTTATGGATATTTTGTTATATGGTGTGCTCACCCCCTCCACTTATGTCCCAGCACATGATTTCAGCCCCCCTCCACTGTGAATGGCCGGCCCCCACATGATTGGCATAGCAAATGAATTGTTTATATTAATTAAGGTATGCCTTCAATTAATATAAACAATTCTCCACTTGATATATTCCTCATTCCATAGCAAAAAAATCAGCCCCTCATTTTGGCCGAGCCCCCAAGTCTGCCCCATCTTTCTTCTTGCTCATTTCCTTCATCTCAAAGCTCATTTTACCTCCAAAATTCCTTAAATAAATCCACAAAACTCCTAAATAAAAGTAAACCCATCATTTCCTTTCATAAATCTAGCTTGGATCTACAAGAAAAACATCATTTTTGGAGGAAAAAATGATAGATCTAGTTGCTTGTTTGTGTTCTTGAAGAGGTATAATTTTCAAACCTTAATATTTAAGTAATATGTTTAAATCTTTATTTAGCTATTTAATTGGTTATTATAGCTTTTTAAACTATTGATTAATTCATTATTCGCAATTTTTTTGGGAATTCAAGTTAGGGTAAAACTTGATGAAGTGTTTAATGTTAAATTGTGTTTAAGAAAACCTATTCTTATGATGGAATATGATAATTATTGTTAATTACTTTTTTTAATTGAGTTAATTAGCATACTAGGTTTTTCTAAATCATTTTTGGGCAAGATTAAAAATTATGAAAATGGTTTGGATCACTAAATTAAGTTATTTTGTGTTGTTGGAAATTACTAGAATTGTTAAATTTCTAACTTTGTGTTAAAATGAGCTGAAATGATATAATTTGCTTACTAGCTTTTCGGTAAAATTTGGCGTGGGTTTTAAATGAAATTGGAGATTACATAAATATTAATACCTACGATATTTATTATGTTTGTAAATGCGTACTTGTATCATTGGGTTTTAATGTGGCAGTTTTCATGTATAGAGACCCTATTTAAGGGTTTCGGCTATGTTTACGGTATTTGGATTCTTGGTTTTGAGTTTTAGGATGTTGTACTTGGCCGTTGGATGTTTGTACGTCAACGACAAGTGTAGTTGATTGTTTTGGATGTGTAAACTATAGGTTCTAACCTATGAACGCACCACGTGCCATTTTGAATTTCGGAATTTGATGTTAATAGCGTTGCGAATTCGTATTGATTGTGGGTACCTTCACGTGGATTCCGAGACGACGAAGTGCATCGACTACGGCTAAGCGAAGAGTTAAAAGGTGAGTAGATTTATATCTACGGGGAGAAGTCGGGTGGATGGCGTATAGCACCCCCGCAGTCCGTGGTGATGTATACGGATGCGTATACACACCTACGATTATTATATTGTTGTTGGGATATTATTGATGTTTAGGATGGATAATTGGTGGACTTGGATGATTTAGTATTGCGGACCCTAGGTAGTGGGTGCACTACACATACCTATACACACATACATACTTGCGTACATCCTCACTCATATGTACTTTGGGATTCTATATTGTCATGTGTTCATATGGGTATGAGACAATGTGCTCACATGCAGATTTGAGGATGATACATGGGATTGAGATGAGTCGATGATTTTTGATCCGAGTTATGATATCGGTGATATGGTAAAATTCGTATTTGAGATACGAGATGATGTTTTAGCGGGTCCTTTGGCGCAGTGTTTCATACACCTGCTTGCTTACATAGATGGTATCAGTATTGTACTAGACGTAGTTCATTACCCTGGATCATGATATTTGATAAAGATGATACTGGATGAATAGTGTGATTGATGTGATATTGACCCGTACCCAGATTTGGGATGCCGTACGACGGATTTACGTATGAGCTATATATTGATGATTGATCCGCACTCTTGACTTGGGATTCCTGGTTATAGATATGGTATCGGGTATGATATTATTGAGGCGGAATCACCGACTATACTTATACAGGTATGTATATGTATCGACTCAGATGATAGGCGGTTTCCTTACCTGTAGTTCAGCCGTATAGTTTAGTGTAATTGTTAGACTAGATTAGATTTCTAACCTATTTCAAAAACTAACGAATCGTGGGTATTTTAAAAGACAGCCCAAGCGATCCTACGGATATTTCAAAAGACATATCTTTTCATAAAAACACCGTAGCCCTTATTTTCAAAACCCCATGATTCGTGTTATTTCAAAAGGGCACCATTTGTAGGATTTATATTAGGGTAATGCAGTTTAGTTATCGTTGTGTCTTGTATTCCGTTCATTATTGCTGTTCGCTCCGCATCGCATACTTATGTTATAATTTCTTATTGCATTGTTGATATCATATTGTTAGGACACCAGCACCATTACCGATGATGCGTATGTACCACGTACACTTATTTGCCGGCTCACACACATCTTCATCGGTAATTGCCATGTCACGTACACCTTAGAAAATATTATTGCTTAACTTAGCTTGATAGCCAGTAGTATGACATAATATTAGTGTGCATACCTTATATGCCAGCTTAGATATTGTAGTTATTACTTGTCGCTTCATGCATACTGTTATTCATTCTCATGCTTATATTCATGGTTTTACATGCTATTGATGATTCGGATTTCCATGATATTTTCTGGATTTGGAGGAAAACCGCGAAACATTTATAAACTGCTTTCTCTTTTTTCAAATAAAAATGCGGTTTTTCCATGATGTATGAGTCGTCCACCATGAGTTTGCTGATGGATTTCGAGACCCGATTCGAGGAGTTGGATGAACCGTTTCGGGTACATGGTGGACCCGGTGCGGTACCCCGGGGCAAGAGGAATGTGTTGTTGACGTTGAGCCCGGCAGGGGAGCACTACCGACCGGTGATATTACCCGACGCGTCGGATATCCGGAGGATACCGTCGTGGTCTTGAGATGGATGGTAGGGGCCGGTCTGGACTGACGGCGCCCTAGATATTGAGATTGAGACATTGAGATTTCGAGACTTTGAGATTTATGTTTTGTGTCGATGCTAGACACTGTTGATGCTGATTTCATTTATGATATCTCATTTTAAAAATACAAAGGAAATCTCACTAAATTATGAAAACAGTTTCTTCATTTAGATGTAATCTGTTTTCATGCATTCATACCTCATTCATGATATATTGCTACCTGAGGCACTGACACGGGCACATGAGATTATACTCGGGTTAGATATTTACCCTAGTCATTGTTATAGACTGCTGGTTTTATTTGAGGATTATATATATTGATCGTATGACCTAGGATTGCGTCATACATGCGATTTCCTTTCGTAGATGTTTTTCTATTCACGAGTTGGCAACTCACCCTCGTTGTGCCCCAGTTTCTTGCAGGTTTGCCGTACAGGTTTCATTACGGCTTTGTGGGTATAGTTTCCGTCGGGTGATTTGCTAGTAGATGGGTTTACTTGTATCGTACCCCCATTATATAACTTGTATATTATTACTCTGTTGTATCAAGAAGTTCCATCAACCAAACATGTATTGATTTTGAGCTAGAGACAGTGATGTTATTCGGTTGACCTTAGAGTCGCGCGTTATTTTTCTGTGGATTTCTTGTTGTTTTGAGTTCCTTTTGAGTTTTGATCCTCGCCCTTGGCGTTGTATATTATTGCTTGTGTAGTTGTGACCGTCGATTGACGAAGAGCTAGCTCCCGCTTGGGGATGCCTTTTTATTGATTTCGTATACTATTCATGTTGTATCCCGTTTGGGAGCCAGTATTTACAAAGGAGACTCTGCCGAAATTTTCAGGAAATACTTGATGTTTTTTTTAAAACCGCATAACTCGGCTTATGCTATTAAAACTACTTGATTTTAAATTGGTTTTCCTTCACGCTACTACTTCTCTTGGTTTGGATTTCTGGGCTTCGGCTTACTTATTTTACGGACGCCTTGAGACGTTTCGTAACTTAAGCGCCGGTCATGTTCCGTAATTTCGGGTCGTGACACTATTGGATATGGTTCGGTCCATGATGAGTAACGCTGAGTTGCCGCGGTCGTTCTGGGGATATGCGCTAGAATCAGCTGCATACCTTTTGAACCGAGTTCCCACTAAGACTGTGCCTACCACACCATATGAGTTATGGAGTGGGAAGAAACCCTATCTTCAATACTTGAAGATTTGGGGATGTCCAGCTTATGTCAAAAAGCAGCATGCGGACAAACTAGAGGCACGCTCAGTACTGTGCAAGTTTGTGGGATACCCAAAGAACTCCAGGTGGTATCTTTTCTATTACGCAGAGGAACAAAAAGTCCTTGTTTCTCGTAATGCCCATTTTCTGGAGCATCAGTTCTTAGAAAAAAAAATAAGTGGGAGCGCAATAGAACTGGAAGAAATTCCAGAACCACAAGCTATTACTGAAAGCTTAGTAGAACCAGAGGGTTCGAAAGATCAGGACATTCCTACACCACTCCGCAGGAGTAGTAGGCAGTCTCATCCGCCCGAGAGATACTACAGTTTTCTCATTGACAGGGATAGAGAGGATTGCATCATAGATTGTGATGAGCCTACTAGCTTCCAGCAAGCCATTCAGAGCGTCGACTCGGTAAAATGGCTGGATGCAATGCGGACCGAAATGGAGTCCATGTACACCAACAAAGTATGGACGTTGGACATTGCTCCAGATGGGGTAAAACCCGTAGGATGCAAGTGGATCTTCAAAAGGAAGATTGGTGTAGATGGACAGGTTGAGACCTATAAAGCTTGACTGGTTGCAAAGGGTTTTCGTCAAAGACCTGGTTTGGACTATGACGAAACCTTTTCTCCAGTAGCTATGCTGAAATCCATTCGAATCCTTCTTGCCATTGCTGCCTTCCACGATTATAAGATTTGGCAGATGGACGTAAAGACAGCTTTTCTAAATGGACATTTAGAGGAGTGTGTCTATATGGACCAGCCAGAGGGTTTCATTCAGAGTGGGAGCAGCGGAAAGGTGTGCAAGTTGCTTAAGTCCATTTATGGACTAAAGCAGGCATCGCGGAGTTGGAACATCTGTTTTGATGAGACGGTCAAGGAATTTGGCTTTATCAAAAATCCAGATGAACCATGTATCTATTGTAGATTTGTAGCGAGAACTGTAGTATTCCTCGTTTTATACGTGGATGACATTCTCTTAATAGGAAATGACATTCCTATGCTACAATCTGTCAAGAGGTTCTTATCACACAGGTTCTCCATGAAAGACCTGGGTGATGCCTCATACATTCTGGGTATCCGGATCTACCGTGACAGATCCAAGAGGATATTAGGACTTTCACAGTCCAGGTACATCGACACCATACTGAAGAGATTCAGTATGGAAGATTCCAAGCGTGGTAATCTACCGGCTTGTCACGGGATCACCCTCTCCAAAGAGATGTCTCCCAAGACTGATTTGGAGAGGGATCGCATGTCTATTATACCCTACGCTTCTGCGGTAGGCTCTATAATGTATGCGATGTTGTGTACCAGACCGGATGTGGCTTATGCACTGAGTGTGGTAAGCAGGTATCAGTCAAACCCTGGGGAGAAACATTGGATAGCGGTAAAGAATATTCTCAAGTACCTGAGAAGGACTAAGGAGATGTTCTTGGTGTATGGCGGAAAAGACCTCCAGATTGAGGCCTTTGCTGACTCCAGCTTCCAGAGTGACAAGGATGATTCCAAGTCCATGTCGGGTTTTGTCTTTACCCTCAATGGAGGGGCGGTGTGTTGGAAGAGCTCCAAACAGGAAACCGTTGCTGACTCGACTATGGAAGCGGAATACATCGCTGCATCTGATGCCGCAAAAGAAGCTGTCTGGATGAGGAAGTTCTTGAAAGAACTTCAGGTGGTTCCGTCCATTGTTGACCCAATACCTCTGTATTGCGACAACAACGGGGCTATAGCTTTAGCGAAGGAACCCAGGTCCCATCAGAAATCCAGACACATCTTGAGGCGGTATCACCTGATCAGGGAGATCGTGGATCGCCAGGAGATCGAGGTTCGGAGGGTTGCTTCAGAAGATAACACTGCAGATCCATTCACCAAGGCCTTGCCCCAGACTCAGTTCGAGCGGCTGATCGAGATGATAGGTCTTCGATACGCCAGTACATGGCCTTAGTGCAAGTGGGAGATTGTTAGTGTATATGCCTTAGAGGCCATTACTGTATCATACTAGTTTGTATATTACTTGATGGAAGCTTGGGATATTCACAGTTGTATATACAATCTTGCTCGAAATGGTAGTATGCTACTTGGTTTGTCTCTGCTTTAATGTGTGCATGTGTTTCTTTTAGCATATCGCTGATATACATATTAGTAGAGCCCTTAGGATCTTTGCTTGATTACCAGCGTTGTGATGGCGCTCACACTCGTGGGGGCTGGGTAATCCATAAGCACATCCTTATACAGGTCCCTGGTCGTTGGACTATCGAGACAGGGCATCGATACTCCGGAGTAGACTAGCGTATGCGCTTCTCATCCCAGCGTGGGAGATGGTCTGTCCCACAGCCGTCAGTACGTCGTACTTGAGATAGTATGCGGGTGCTCGTTAGGTTACGAGTACACTGGACAGGACTCGTCGGGAACTGTTGGTTGGTATTATACCTATCGTCAGTTATCTGTTCCCAGGTGACATGAGTACAGCTTAGTCCGCTGACTTGACACTGTCACTTCGCCTCGAGTGTGTTCCCACTGCACTTTGATTACTACCCTACCACGGCTCAAAGGAGTCGTGCAAACAGGTAGTTTTTGGGTGCAGTCCCGAAGCACTTGGAGGCAGTGACGGTTAGACAGGATTCGTCTCTCCCGGTATTGGGGGTTGACATCGCGCTGTGTCCAGGAGAGCCATTACACAAGTAGTCCCTGACCAGGGCAAGCGAGATATACTAGTAGGTTTCCAGTGTTATCTCAGGGTGTTCTGGGCTACACTCCGACACGACTTGTACCGCTATTAGGGGACTGACGTTCACTGTCCCCCTAGGCCCGCCATGCGATGTATCAGACGAACAGACCGGACTGTACGGAGACTGTCACATACAGGCTCAGTAGGAGTTCAGATTGGGTCACCTCGTCGGTCTTCTTATCAGCATCTACCTGGGGACCGTTACGTACAGCTAGTGCCGCTTGCGGTCTGTGGTTAAACCCACTGCCAGCGTAGTGTCGAGTCTTTAGAGTCCCACACAGAGAGCTATTCGCCTTTAGGCAAAATGAGTAGAGGTCGCATGGTTTTGCGACAGGGTTCGTTCACATCCGCACACTTGTGCACGTTTGCTGTCCGGACAGCTTATACTAGCGGGCTTTGGTTTAAGCCGGATCCTAGTATATGATTTGGGATTGGTTTTATCTCATTGTATTCGTGTTCCTCGGATCACGAATACGGGTGCGTATGCACAGTTGCTTGAGACAGAGGGAGAGGACTTTGATTAGGGTTAATGACCATTGTCATTTTATTAACCCTAATGCTTATGTGTGTATTATGGTTAATTGATATTAGTTTAATATAATTGTGCATGGTTATGGTTGTTGACCATTTGACATTCTTGACCTATGTTGACAATTTGACCATCATCATTTCATTTGGAAGATGCTCTTTGATCGTTGCAATTTGCATTAAAAATGAAATGATAATGGTCATGTCTTGATTAAGCCATGACAATTATCTTACTAATTATCAATTTATAATAATTCAAACATATATGTGAGAATGCTTCATATTTTCTCTCCTTCTATCATTTACTTTCTCTCTCTTGCTCTTCCTCTTCCTCAAGCTCTCCCCTCTCATGTGTTGAGAAACACTTGAGCTTGAGAAAAACCATTCCATAGTAATCTCTACTCTCATCTAGGGTTCTAGGATTAGCACTTCTAGCACCCTAGTTACTTCTAGCTTGGAGTTGAAGCCAAAGGTTCAGGCTTTCGGGTGGATCCTGTAAGTGCACGGCGGCGCCCCGACCTCCATCCCGAGGCCAAATGCGGAAGCGATGGCTAACTTTAAATTTTCTTGAACCGGCACCACCACGCACTAAAAACCCGGATCGGGCCATTAACTAGTCCTAGCTAACTACAAGATGGGGAAGAGAGATATACCGAGTGATCCGAGTCCTCCGGTCTTCTCGTCGTCGTCCCGATCTCCCGCGGAATGTCCGGCCTCCATCTTCTCGCCGGAAGGGCACCACGTCGTCTGCTTCTTTTACGGGCTCCTACCTCAATACCGAGGCAACTCGGGCACCAAGCTGGCGAGTCGACGGGCCCAAGATTTGCTGTAGAATAGTGTAGAGATCTATATCTCATTTGGGGTTTGTATGGAGTTGCCTTTTGAGATGGTGGAGGAATGGAGTTTTGGACATGGAGCTAAAAGGATTTTGTGCAATACAAATGAACCAAGAACCCCACCCAAAACTTTGGGACAGCCCCCCTCCAAGTGTGGCCGGCCATGCATAGTGAGGAGAAGAGAGTGGAGTGAGTATCAAAAGGAATGAGTGTGAGCCAAATAAACAAGAGAGACAAAAGGGTTATCATGAAAAAGGAAATGATCACCCACTAAAACTCACACTCCATCAATCTAATCATCAACAACCATGATTCCACCAAAACCAACACTCCAACAAGCTAATCATCAACAACCATGATGACTCAAAAGTCAAGACATGATGAGAAGAAGAAGAAGTCAAATGGTGGAGGAATTATCATGATACAAGAATATGCAAATAACACCCTCCACTATCCAAATTTGCATGCTTGCAAATAGGCCCTCCTCCACCAATCTTCGGCCAACGAAAGATACAAAAGAAATTGGCCGAAACGGAAAGCAAACCGGCAACTCCAGAAAACTGGTCCCGTAATAAATTACAGGAAAACCCCGATACTGTGTATACACACCCGCATCTGTATTCCGACCGAAATACAAATGCAATGAGACAACATCTACACTGTACTATACTAGGATCCGGCTTAAACCAAAGCCGGCTAGTATTATCCGTTCGATCCTGATCCGTGCAATACCGCACGCATCTGATCGAACCCTGCCATATATCCATACGGCCTCTAGTACAAACTGTCTGATCCTGATCCGTGCAATACCGCACGTATCTGATCGGACCTTGCCATATCTCCATACGGCCTCTACAGCTTTTCGCCCGAAAGCTCGAGTAACTGAATGTGTGGTGGACTCTAAAGACTCGTCAATACTATGGCTGTGGATTTAACCACTAGCACGTCAGAGGTATTAGCCATACGTGACGGGCCACCAGCTATTGACCAAAAGGGATGTCGATGAGCGAACTCATCCTGACACCCTACTAAGCCTGTCCGTGACAATATCCGAACAGTCCGGTCCGTTCGTCTATGAGCATCGCATGGCGGGCCTAAGGGGTTGGTAAAAGTCAGACCCCAAAAAGCGGTACAAGTCGTGTCGGAGTGTAGCCTAGAACACCCTGAGATACTACTGGAATACCTACCAGTAAATCTCCTGCCTCGGCCGAGGGCTTCGTGTAATGGCTCTCCTAAACAAAGCGTGACCTCACCCCCAATACCGGGAGAGACGAACCCCTGAAGATCCGCTCACTGCCTCCATGTGGCTCAGGACTGTACCCAACTAAAACCTGTTTGCACGTCTCCTTTGAGCGTGGTAGGGTAGTAATCAAAGTACAGTGGGAACTCACACGAGTCACATGATGATCCCCAGGTCGATGAACTAACCTGTACACATGTCACCAGGGAACTGCAATCTAACGTCAGGTATAAGACCAACTAGCATGTTCCCGGCGAGTCCTGTCCGGTGTACTCATAACCCAATGAGCACATGTATACATCTTAGGTGAACCAACTGACACCAGTGGCTCGTGAGACCGGCCACCGCCCCTCGTCGGGGTCTCGACTGTATACACTTGTCTACTCTGGAGTATCGATGCCCTGTCTCGAAACTCCCATGACTAGGGACCTTTTAAGGATGTGCTTATAGACTACCAGCTCCCACTTATATGATCGCCCTCATACTGCTGGTGGTCAAGCAAGAATCCTAGGGGCTCTATCAACGTGTAATAGCGACATGTCAGGTCACCTAAAGCAGTACACAATGATAAAGGTAAACCAGATAGCATACTATCATCTCGAGTAAGACTGTCCTACCGGGATAGGTCCTCCCTCAATCATTGCAATCATGTGCCTGTGATCCAATAATTGACTCTGAGGGCACTATCTCCAACAATCTCCCACTTGCACTCAAGGCTAATTATTGCGATGTCGCATACTCACATCCCGTATGATACCGAACACCCAACTCCTCTACTAGTCAGTCTCACAAAGCTCGTTTGCGAAACTATTGCGTTCGAGGAATAGCCTCAGTGAGTGGATCCGCTTAGATGTTTCTTTCTATGTCTCTCTTAATCTCAAGTTCGCGGAGAAAACCATCTCCCGAAATGAGCAATACCTGTCTTAGA
The DNA here is from genome assembly GCA_030015575.1 of Agapanthus africanus. Classification (NCBI taxonomy): domain Eukaryota; kingdom Viridiplantae; phylum Streptophyta; class Magnoliopsida; order Asparagales; family Amaryllidaceae; genus Agapanthus; species Agapanthus africanus. The sequence continues at coordinate 313,328,343 of JASDDO010000014.1, forward strand.
ATGTGTCTGGATGTCTGATGGGACCTAGCTCATAAATGAACTCCAAATACAAACATCTTAGACTGTATCGTCAACTGAACTTAATCAGTATCATGCGCCATGCCTCCTTCAGTATTGCCTTGGACAACCTGTCCAAAATACTGCCCCTCGTCAGAAGGAAAAACTATAACTCTGACAACCTCCTTGTCGTCCAGGTCACCTTGGAAGCCTGGAATGATAACTGTCTCCCGAATCAGGCTGTCGTTATCATACCCCTAGAACATCCACTTATGTTCTAAAAACTGCTTCCGACTGCTTCTCCAGGATTGGATCAATGTCAACTTATTGCATCTAGTGCAAGAACAACATCTGGTGTGGTACTTGACATCTCATGATTGACTCAATTGCCTGAGCAAGTGATCTGCCAATCATGCACATCCCTCTCCCCTTTAGTCTGTAAGACACCTTTAGAGAGGGTGACTCCATTACCTTCAGGTACACTACCTTGCCTGGATTCGTCCATTCTAAATACTCTTAGAATGTTGTCTAAGTAACCTTAATTGGGAAACCACCCAAATCTAGATCTAAAACCATAGATCTAGTAACCAGTATGTCTGATATAATGTCCAAGTCCCATGTGGAGAAACTACTGTGTGACGACCAAAGTATAACCGATCGTAGTATAGGAGTTTCTTTTCCTATTCTGTGTATGTCATCCAAATACTATGACAACACACCTTACTACCTTCTCAACAGATCCATCCCCTATTCTGATGAAGTCAAATCTATGACTGTCACATCAGAAATTGATGATCTATCTCCTCTATATCTGCTTTAGTCTATAAATAGACATAAGCCAACTGTCCACCAATGCTTCCGCTGCTCCCACTGACTACGACAACCCTCTGGCAGAGTCATATACACGTACACTTCTGAAGCCAGTTCAGAACGATGCTATACTCATCCTCCTGCCGGGTCTCGCAGCCTGGAACAACAGCAATGGCAAGTGTGGGTAAACAAGAACCTCCCTGCCACCGTCCTTGAGGCTACCGGAGTACCTCTCGGGTGCCTGAGGTTACCCACCTTATCTGCGGAGTGGCCAATGGAATGTCAATCCAGATTGAATCTTTAGGTTCCTATGAAATCTTCAGTAATCGTTCGTGGTTCTGGAATCACTTCCAGTTCTACCATACTCCCACTTCTGTTTTCTGAAAAAATCAATTTTTATTAAAACTGTGGCGAGTCTAGAACAATATCACTATTGATCTTCCAGATGGTAGAAAGTCAACCCTCGTCATAGCCTGGGTCAACCCACAAACAGCCATTACAGAAACGTGCCTTGAGTTATCCAGAGTCTGGTTTTAAGCATAAGCCAGACAACTCCCCGTACCTTAACATCGTTAAGATATGAACTGTTCTATATCCAATATAGAACCAGAGGCACTGATTTAATTGAACCAGATTCAAATCATGCAGCTGTCCCCAGTGCATGTCAACTAAATGGAAGGAGGCCTATCAGCGTTACTCAACTTAGGAATGCTTCCAATTATGAGTAACCTGAAAGAGAAGCAAGTTCTCTTAACCATTACTATCAACTGAATACCATACACAAGTATCTACATCTTCGATCTCTTTGAAGAATCCCGATACTTGCTACACCTGGTTCTCTACTCTATTCAAATACCTATAACTTCTCAAAATTCGGACTATGTGTTTCCACGAAACACCTGTCTAAAAACTAGAGAAGTCATAAGTAAACCGAATATAGTACGAGAACCAACCCCTCTGTCCTGATGGACCCTGGACAACATACAATACTCTGTATAAGTCCCTTGAGTCTGATAACTCATTCACTGTGTGTCGTAGGTTGAAAACTGTACCTTTGGTTATGAAGAATTACACCGCTGTTTAATGCTCCTTACCTAACCATCCACTGATATAGGTAAATGTCATGGACATAATTTCAAAAAGGTATATCTCACTCTATGAAAATAGACGTACAGATATATCAATTTGAAATTGGTGCATAACAGCGGATATTCAAAACCAAATATTTGCCGATCGGCAAACAGCCCAGGTGATTTCCTCAAATATCACCGATTACAACGAATCCCGATATAATGAGGGTGATCACCTAATTCCTAATAACTTACTCCCACTCATCATCTGCAAAGCCATACAGATGTGAGAATCATACCTGGTAAATACATACCCTGGAGCAAGTGTCTAACTGGGAAATCAGTTTTCCTTTAACAGTACACAGTGAAACTGAAACATTGAGATATTTCGATGGGGTATTCCGGTATTCCTAGTAATGCCTCTTCCAGATTCACGACTGTAACCGTATAATTCTTTGCCACCTCTCCAAATCCCTTTATCTGTCTTTAGTCATTACCTTCTGCACACCCCTTTAGGCCAAATGGTTTTCTTCCTTCCCTATCGTTCGGCACCAGCCAATGGTTTGGAAGAAGACTATCCAATAAGCATAATGGGTGTACTGTCCTAATCCTAGGAACACTCGCAAAGCGAGAGAAGGTGAAGATAAAAGACAACCGAATAAACCTTATTCCTATTTCTCTTGAACCAGAATCCATCCCCGAACTGGAACAAGTTCCTTTCGAGTTCGTATATAACCATACGATGGAGTATCCAATAAACTGTGGATCTTCGTAGTGATACGGAGTGTCCTGGAGAAATACAAAGGTGAAGTGGGAGTGGTAATGAAATACCTGGTTTTGTCGTGAATATCAGTCGCAGTTTACTTTGCCCTCTTACTAATCCCTTGCTTTGTCTTAACTTAATACCTTCTGCACACCATCGTTATGCTAATTGGTTTTCTTCATTCCCTACCGGTCGGCACCAGCCTAAGGTTTGGAAGAAGACTATCCAATTTGCGTAATGGGTGTACTATCTCCTAAATCAAGGAGTACTCGCAACCTGAGAGAAGGTAAAAGGAAAAGACAACTGAATAGTCCTATCCGTTTTCTCCAGAACCGGAAACCATCCTCGAATAAATTCCTTCGAGTTCGTATCTAACCATACGATGGTTTTGTCCAATGGAAGTGGACGTTCGTAGTAATACGGGGTGTCCTGGAGAAAAGGGTAAAAGTAGGAGTGGCAATGAGGTTTGCAACTCTGACAATCCAAAAGCCAGTGTTTTAGAAGGTTCGGTCAACTTGGTCACTGAGTCATAGTCTTAGGGTCGGGTCAATGGTCGCTGCCAAAGAGAGAGAGAAAAGAAACACTCAGCGTGCACTGTAACCTAGATCAGAATGGTTACCAATTTATCTAATCTGGGAACCTCCCACTGTACCGTCAAATTCTCCTCCAAACCTGAAAGAAGAATTAGTCGGGATCACCCGAGGAGTAAACTAACTCATCAGTGGGAATCGGGATCCAACTATCATCGCATGATAGCGTGACGGAATCCGCTCACGGTGTCACACTCCAGAAGGTATGCGCATATCTGGCAAGTTTCAGTTTCTTTAGAAACTCCCGATGTGATTTTTACCCCATGCTCTTATGACCTTGGCGTAAGGTCAAAATATCATAAGTCACATGTCAAGTTCTGCCCATCATTATCCAGGTTAATTTGAACCCACCCGTACATACCCTTGACGTAGGCCAAAATAGTAGTACGACTGTCCCAAACCAACGCATCTATCTATGCAACAGATAAATACCCGGCAGCTACCAATCACTATGCCTTGGCGTGAGGTCAAAATACATAGCTTGAATACTACCGAATATTTAACCGAAATGATGGAGGGCTACGAATGGTTTCTGGCGAAAACCTTTAACGTAATGAACTTGATATCGTTGAAGGAACGGATAGCTTTTAAAAATATAGTGACGAAAACCTTTGCTAAAGAGGTCACTCCCGGTGAAGGGATCTCGGATCTTTCCCCGTAGAATGAGGTGCAGGATATTCCAACTGAATACCACGATGCAAAGCAAAAGTAATCGGCTATAGTGAAGTTAATGCCCTGACGCAAACTTTTTGTCCAAGGGGTCACTCCCGGTAAAGGGATCTCGGCCCTTGCCTCGTCGACTGAGGAGCAGGATGTTCCAACTGAATACCACGATGCAAAACAAAAGAGAACATCCTTGCAATAACAGCCTTTTGAAAAGTGTTCCAACAACATCAGATTAGGTTTGTTTTTAACTTGCATTGATCCAAATCAACGCAGTCCCATCAATTGATCACACCAAAAAGAATGAAAATATACTGATGTACGTATATGCCATCCGCATTCGCCACTGGGTCCCGTCATTACCCGTTAGGTTAGCTAACTAACGACAGAGCGGGGACTGGACTAGCGCGGATGCAAAACATATACAACATCTACTAATATATATACCAATATATTATTTTCGCTCAAGGCGTGATAAAATGCAACATCACAGAAATGTACAGCATCACAGAACAATACAGATATCTAGGATCCTCGGGTTTCACAGAGCCACTACTGAAACCCGACGTTCCCCTGGTCGTGTGGATAGCCTGTGCAATGAAATCCTAGACCCCTACGGGCGCGGCAAGTTACCCGCCAAAACCTGAAGCGAGGCAGCCCCCTTCAGCAACGTGAATGGACCACCCGGCACTTCACGAAATCCGGTAACTTGGGCACCCCTCCTGGGTCAACCTGTACCCCTACGAGTGCGGCAAATAGCCCGCCAATTCTAAAGTGAAGCCCCCTCCGTCTCAATGCCATGAGATGCGGGCTTGTTGCCCTCTAGAACCCGGCTATCCGTGCACCCCTCCTTGGGGTAATCCTAGTACAGAAAGTAAAATATACATACAACGGGTACATCGACCACAACCTGGTCGTGCCCCAAAATAATAATACAATCAGGCAGTGACGACAGTCCACATGTCGGACGCTCGCCCCGCAATATCAAATGTACATAATACAACAAAATCTATACTAGCATTGCATCCAGGATATCCCCACCGACCAATCCGCAACATCACAGCATAACACAGAACATCAACGTGAAAGTCACGTTCGCAAATCCGTCTAACCGGGCTATAGCAGTTAGACAGGATTTACCGATCAAGTAACATTCACGGTCGCAGATATAATGTAAATACTGTGAAATAATGTGTTTAAAATATCCGATCGATCAAAATTATAACAAGTGAGCCCCAAGTACTACTGTAGCACATCAAGAAATTCTGGGCCCAAAATTAATATTCCAAAACCCATATTTTCAACCCAGAAGCTTTCTGGAAACGTTTGGTACACTGATCAGTTCAAGTCGCGGCGGAACCGCGGCCCAAGCATGGATTTGGCCGCGGTTCCACGGTCGTTTAGACTGTTCACGAGACCAAATTTTCCCAGAACTTTTAGATTGTCCTACACATCATTCTGAAACAACCTGAAAAATTTTTGGACTTCAAAAAAATTTCGACAGAAACTGATGTGAAGAAAAATACGGTTTTTGGAAAATTGTTCGATCGGAAATGTAAAACACATTATACAAAACTAGACTATGTTAATGGCGAGGCTCTGATACCACTGTAAGTGCACGGCGGCGCCCCGGCCTCCATCCCGAGGCTAAATGCAGAAGCGATGGCTAACTTTAAATTTTCTTGAACCGGCACCACCGCGCACTAAAAACCCGGATCGGGCCATTAACTAGTCCTAGCTAACTACAAGATGGGGAAGAGAGATATACCGAGTGATCCGAGTCCTCCGGTCTTCTCGTCGTCGTCCCGATCTTCCGCGGAATGTCCGGTCTCAATCTCCTCGCCGGAAGGGCACCACGTCGCCTGCTTCTTTTACGGGCTCCCACCTCAATACCGAGGCAACTCGGGCATGAAGCTGGCGAGTCGACGTGCCCAAGATTTGCTGTAGAATAGTGTAGAGATCTATATCTCATTTGGGGTTTGTATGGAGTTGCCTTTTGAGATGGTGGAGGAATGGAGTTTTGGAGATGGAGCTAAAAGGATTTTGTGCAATACAAATGAACCAAGAACCCCACCCAAAACTTTGGGACAGCCCCCCCTCCAAGTGTGGCCGGCCATGCATAGTGAGGAGAAGAGAGTGGAGTGAGTATCAAAAGGAATGAAATAAACAAGAGAGAGAAAAGGGTTATCATGAAAAAGGAAATGATCACCCACTAAAACTCACACTCCATCAAGCTAATCATCAACAACCATGATTGCACCAAAACCAACACTCCAACAAGCTAATCATCAACAACTATGATGACTCAAAAGTCAAGCCATGATGAGAAGAAGAAGAAGTCAAATGGTGGAGGAATTATCATGATACAAGAATATGCAAATAACACCCTACACTATCCAAATTTGCATGCTTGCAAATAGGCCCTCCTCCACCAATCTTCGACCAACGAAAGATACAAAGGAAATTGGCCGAAACAGAAAGCAAACTGGCAACTCCAGAAAACTGGTCCCGTTATAAATTACAGGAAAACCCCGATACTGTGTATACACACCCGCATCCGTATTCCGACCGAAATACAAATGCAATGAGACAACATCTACACTGTACTATACTAGGATCCGGCTTAAACCAAAGCCGGCTAGTATTATCCGTTCGATCCTGATTCGTGCAATACCGCACGTATCTGATCGAACCCTGCCATATATCCATACGGCCTCTAGTACAAACTGTCCGATCCTGATCCGTGCAATACCGCACGTATCTGATCGGACCTTGCCATATCTCCATACGGCCTCTACAACTTTTCGCCTAAAAGCTTGAGTAACTGAATGTGTGGTGGACTCTAAAGACTCGTCAATACTATGGCTGTGGATTTAACCACTAGCACGTCAGAGGTATTAGCCATACGTGACGGGCCACCAGCTATTGACCAAAAGGGACGTCGATGAGCGAACTCATCCTGACACCCTACTGAGCCTGTCAGTGACAATATCCGAACAGTCCGGTCCGTTCGTCTATGAGCATCGCATGGCGGGCCTAAGGGGTTGGTAAAAGTCAGACCCCAAAAAGCGGTGCAAGTCGTGTCGGAGTGTAGCCCAGAACACCCTGAGATACTACTGGAATACCTACCAGTAAATCTCCTGCCTCGGCCGAGGGCTTCGTGTAATGGCTCTCCTAGACACAGCGCGACCTCACCCCAAATACCGGGAGAGACGAACCCCTGAAGATCCGCTCACTGCCTCCATGTGGCTCGGGAATGTACCCAACTAAAACCTGTTTGCACGTCTCCTTTGAGCATGGTAGGGTAGTAATCAAAGTACAGTGGGAACTCACACGAGACAAATGACGATCCCCAGGTCGATGAACTAACCTGTACACATGTCACCAGGGAACTGCTATCTGACGTCAGGTATAAGACCAACTAGCATGTTCCCGGCAAGTCCTGTCCGGTGTACTCATAACCCATTGAGCACCTGTATACATCTTAGGTGAACCAACTGACACCAGTGGCTCGTGAGACTGGCCACCACCCCTCGTCGGGGTCTCGACTGTATACACTTGTCTACTCTGGAGTATCGATGCCCTGTCTCGAAACTCCCACGACTAGGGACCTTTTAAGGATGTGCTTATAGACTACCAGCTCCCACTTATATGATCGCCCTCATACTGCTGGTGGTCAAGCAAGAATCCTAGGGGCTCTATCAACGTGTAATAGCGACATGTCAGGTCACCTAAAGCAGTACACGATGATAAAGGTAAACCAGATAGCATACTATCATCTCGAGTAAGACTGTCCTACCTGGATAGTTCCTCCCTCAATCATTGCAATCACGTGCCTGTGATCCAATAATTGACTCTGAGGGCACTATCTCTAACAGATCCTTCTTCGACGTAAGAAGACGACAAAGGTGATCCTTTTCTACTACTCCAAGGAGCAAGGAGAGAAGGACATAAAGCCATAGGTATAACCATTCTACCCTTTAGCTAGTTTCTAGTTAGCTTTAGCTTGTTTTTGTTTAGCAAAGATCCTCCTTTGTCTAGTCCATGTTGCCTAGCATGATAAAAATCCGATTTTTATTCCGTTTTCCGCCTCCCCGTAAGCACCGGGGTGGGCAACGTGGACTTACACACTCCCTGTGAAGTGATGTTGGCTCTTTCCTCATCGAATGAGGTGCAGGATATTCCAAACTGAATACCATGATGCAAAGCAAAAATAATCGACTATAGTGAAGTTATTACGTTGACGCAAACTTTTACTCAAGGGGTCACTCCTGATGAAGGGATCTCGGCCCTTGCCTCGTCGAATGAGGTGCTTGATATTCATAATCGAATACCACTGTGCAAAGCAAAGAGAACATCTGTAATGTCAGTTTTTAAAACTTGGTTCCAACAAAATCTTTTACGTTTATTTTCTTGCATTAATCAAAATTTATGTGGTCCCATCAATTTAACCTATCTCACTAGAAAAGAACGAAAATATGATGTACGTATATGCCATCCGCATTCGCCACTGGGCCCCGTCATCACCCGTTAGGTTACTTAACTAACGACAGAGCGGGGGCTGGACTAGCGCGGGTGCAAAACATATACAATATCTACTAGTATATATATAAGTATATACAACATTCGTCCCAGGCATGATAATAATCAACATCACGGAATCTCAACCACTAATACATAAAAGGTGGATAATCTCGGAGCCCCAGATTTCATTTGAGCAGCTAATAAACCCCGACGTTCCCGGTCGTGTGGATAGCCTGTGCAATGAAAACCTGTACCCCCTACGAGTGCGTCGAATTACTCGCCAATTCTAGAATGAAGCCCCCTCCGTCTCAACGCCATGAGATGCGTGCTTGTTGCCTTTTAGAACCCGTCTATTCGTGCACTCCACCGCGAGGCAATCCTAGTACAGAAAAAGAAAATAATATGTGCAAATGGTGACACCGACCTCAACCCGGTCGTGCCCCAAAATAATATACAACCTGGCAAAGACGGCAGTCCACATGTCGGACGCTCGTCCCGCAATAACAAATGTACAAATGAATATAAAATGTACTTCTAACATTGCACCACATGCTATCCACCACGACAATCCAACCACAATCTCAGCATAATCACAGAAACATCAACGTGAATGTCACGTTCGCAAATCCGTCTAAAAGAACATATAGCAGATAGACGGGTTTACCGATCAAATGTCATTCACGACCGCAGATGTTAAACTAAGTACTGATAACAAAACACGTATTTTAAAATTTCGATCGACTAAACCTTTCCAAGTGGGCCCCAAGTTCTAATCCAGTACTAAAACAAATCTGGGCCCAAAAAATAAACATTCCAGAAACCATAATTCCAAACAAAAGAACCCCAGAAGAAATATTGAGTACAGAATCCGCAATACCGCCGCGGAACCGCGGCAATTATATGATTTTCGCGGCGGTTCCGCGGTGTTTTAGAGGGATCATAGGCCCAAATTTCTTAAGGGTTCATAAAAAGGCCTGCACGATTTTCTGAGACCATAAAATTGATTTTTTGACCACTTTTAAAATTCGACAGAAACTATAAAAATGGAATTTTGGTTTTGAAAAATTCGGTCGATCGATATTCTAAACATGTTGAAACTCGCTAGTATAAGTTTTATGGCTTGGCTCTGATACCATGAAGGGTTACACTAGCGCCCCGGCCAACCCCCGTGGCCAAATGCGGAACAAAATTTTTATAGTGATACAAAACTTGGCGCTAGAATAACACTAAACCGGATCTTTACCATAAACCTAGTTAGCTATTTAGGGTTCTATCTACTATAATAGAAAATATACCTAATGGAAACAAGTTCTTCGGGTCTTCGATCCTCTCCTCAAGCTCCTCGATGGAAGTATGGACCGTGCTTGAACTCCGGCCTCCTTGTGTCAACGATGATCCACCCGAGAGTTCCAACCTTGAGCTAAACCTCTAACTTGAGGTAACTAGAACACTTAGCTTGCTAATATAAGTGGACTAGAGTGAGTAGAGTGTGATTGGGAGTAGCTTAGTCTCATTAACCCTTGATTATCAACACATGATACACTAGGGTTTGAGAGAGGGAGGAGGAGAGAACCATGAAAGAGAATGAGAATGGAAAAATGAAGAGAGTTCTCTTATGAAGAAAAAGAATAAAAAGTTTTATTAGGATAATTGTGATGGTCCATTTGATTTGACCATTATCATGTCACAATTAATGCTAAGCAAAATATCTTATGCTCAACAAAAATATCTAAGTCAACAATAGTCAACAAGTCAAATGGTCAAACCAATTAACCATGACACAATTATCTCTAATAAAGATTAGTAAACAATTTCCTCCATCTCATTATGGTTTTAATCAAGTCAATGGTCAAAACCCTAATGAGGTGTCTCCTTCTCTATCCCTTTCAACCGTATATACATACCCGCATCCGTGTTCCGAGAAACACGAATACAAGGAGACTAAACAAACCCAAAATCTAATATTAGGATCTGGCTTAAACCAAAGCCCACTAGTATCAACCGCTCGAACACCATACGCGCATAAGTACGCGTATGTGAACGAACCCTATCACAAAACCATACGACCTCTACATCGTTTCGCCTGAAGCTGGGAAAACCTCTATGTGGGACTCTAAAGACTCGACAGTACTCTGGCAGTAGGTTTAACCACAAGCACATTAGCGACACTAGCTGTATGTAACGGCTACCCAGGTACCTGTCGAAAAGGAAAGCCGACGAGCAAACTCGTCCGAACTCCTACTGAGCATATCCGTGACAATATATGTACAGTTCGGTCTCTTCTTCAAAGACTATCGCATACCGGGTCTAGGGGGTGGTGAACTTCAGACCCTAATAACCTGATAAGTCGTACCAATGTGGCTCAGGACCAATCCGGGAAACTACCGATCAACCTATCAGTATATCCCAACTGCCTTGGCCAAGGTCTTATGGTCCTGACCAATCGATCATTGCGCGATATCAACTCCCAATACCAGGAGAGACGAATCCCCAACAATCGCTCACTGCCTCCATGTGGCTCGGGACTGTACCCAACCAAAACCTGTTTGCACGACTCAGTAGAGCCGTGGTAGGGTAGCGATCAAAGCTTAGTGGGAACTTACATGAGACAAATGCTGATCTCGGGTCCAAAGACTAACCTGTACACATGTCACTTGAGAACTTCCATTTGACGATAGGTATAGTACCATCTGGAAGTTCTCGGCGAGTCCATCCAGTGCACTCACCCCTAGTGAGCACCTGTATATGATCTTAGTTGCATCAGACCAATGGCTGCGGGACTAACCATCCCCCGACGTGGTTAGAAATGTATACACTAGTCTACTTTGGAGTATCAATGCCCAGTCTTGATACTACCGCGACTAGGGACCATTTAAGGATGTGTTTATGGACTACCCTGCTCCCACAAGTATGATCGCCATCACAACGCAGTTAGTCAAGCAAGATCCTATGGGATTTAACAACATGTAACCGCAATATGTAATAACGAGTATAACATATGCCATGTTAAGATAAAGACAAACCATAATAGTATACTACCGTATCGAGTCTTTATCAATATGTGCAAGCTAGATATAACAACACTAGAAATAAATACACATATCCTGATAAAGACAAGTCAAATAATATACTATAAAACTGAGCAAGATTGTCCTGTACATACATATCCATAACATCCATATGTATACATATACAATACTTGTATCTAGGGTATATATATCCAACATATGTCAATCTTGACTTGAGTTCTACGAAATCTTGTTCGCATGCTTCTGACCACATGAATTCTTCATCTTTGCGTGTGAGCTTGGTCAAGGGTGTTGCAATCTTCGAAAATCCTTCAATAAATCATCGGTAGTATCCCGCTAATCAGAAGAAACTTCAAATGTCCTTTACTGTCTTTGGTTTCGACTATTCTCTTACTGCTGCTACTTTAGCTGGATCTACAGAGATTTCTTCACCTGAAACGATATGTCCAAGAAATCCGACTTGTTCTAGCCAAAACTCACACTTGCTATACTTGGCATAGAGTTGATGCCGTCACAAGGTCTCCTGGACAATTCGTAGTTGTTCAACGTGCTCTTTCCGATTCTTTGAATATACCAGGATGTCGTCGATGAATATGACAACGAACCTGTCTCGGCACTCTCGGAAAACTTGATTCATTGGGTTCATGAATATGGCTGGTGCATTGGTCACTCCAAATGGCATCATGAGAAACTCATAATGTTTATAGCGAGTCCTGAATGCTGTCTTCGGAATATCGGACTCTTTTACCTTCACTTGATAATAACCCGAACGAAGATCTAATTTTGAGAAAATGCAAGACCCACTTAGCTGATCGAACAGATCGTTGATTCAAGGTAGTTGATGCTTGTTCTTTATCGCGACTTCGTTCAAAACTCTATAATCAATGCACATTCTGTATGAACCTTCCTTCTTATTCACAAGCAAAACTGGAGATCCCCAACTTGAAGTACTGGGATGAATCCATCTTTTCTGCAAAAGTTCATCTAGCTGAGTACGGACCTCCTTCAAACCTTCAGGGCTTAACCGATACGGTGCTTTGATCACCGGTTGTGCACCAGGTACTAAATCAATGCCGAATTCAAGATCTCGATCGGGAGGCAAACCTGATATGTCTTCAGGAAATACATCGTCGAACTCTCAAACTACCTCTGTCTTGTCTTCTCCTACCTATACAGTTGCAATCACTACCTTCTTCGATTTTTCTTTGTATGTGCTAGGCTCCAGGGTACGGTCTCCACTTTTCAAATAAAAGACCGGATGCTCTGGAATTTCGAACACTACCCTCCTTTGACAACAGTCGATGGTAGTATAGAAAGTTCCTAGCCAATCCATACCTAAAAGTACATCGAAGTTCGGTATGTCCAGCACCTTGAAGTTAGCATAGAATTCTCTGCTGCAGACTACTGTTGGGCACAGGTCGTATCCCATTATTTCCTTTAGAACGTCGTTCCCAGAACTGACATTCCAGCTGGATACGAGAGGTGTGATTAGAATCGCATGAGTTCGGACGAACCGTTGCGACATAAAGCAATGAGATGCTCCAGTATCGAAGAGTGCTAGTGCAGGAAGTGAGGCTACTAAGATCGTACCTAAGTTATGTGGGATATGTTTTAGGTTTAGGAAAAGATATATGGATGTAAACAAGTATTAAACAGATTTGAAAGATGGGAAGTTACCAGTGATGACTTGGCCAGTGGCTTCAGGTTCTCCATAGTCATTGTGAAAGTCTGTCACCTAGATACATTCCTCATTGCGGGAGGATCATTTCTCTATACGTTCCTCTGTCCCTGAGGTAGGTTCCTTTGCGCTTGATGGAACTGAAGAGGAGGAGGTGCAGTAGGTCCACAAGGAGGTGGAGCTGTGAGAGTAAGACGTAGTGCGGGTGCCTGAATAGCTGGCCCTTGTGGATAGGTGATTGCTGGTTTGGGTGCCTAATACTAATTGAGTCTTTGAGGACAAGACCCAATATCATGTGTGGATGAACCACAGACTAAGCAAAGGTTATCAGCATGCCTACAATCCTTCGCTAGGTGTCCATTCCTTTTGCAATAAAGGCAGAAATCTAGATTGGGCCGGTTGAAAAGTACTCCCGGTCTCCTGGGTGAGAAAGGTGGCCTGGAAGAGCATCCTCCTGCTATCTGAGTAGCAGGGTGCTTGACACCGGCAGATTGAGGTCTGCCATTCTTCTTCAGTACTGCCTCATATCGACGGGCATCTTTCAGAGCTAGGTCGTGGGTTGGGAAATCCCCTCCAGCTAGAGCAGCATGGATTTCCTGGTCCAACACCTGCTGAAATCGTCTGGCCCTAGTTTCAGTAGTCGGTATTGGTGTGCCGCGAACCTGTTACGGTCTTGTGTTAGCTGTTGAGTATGTGATAGAAAATCGAATATTAAGACATATCTTACCTGCTCAACATAGATAACTATGTATCATACCCATCCACTGATTTGCTCCACATAGAGCCTTGTTATAAGTGGATGAATTGCTGCTCCATGTCGAATCGGGCAGTCTCTGGAAAATACATCGCTTCGAACATGTCGCGAAAAGTCTTCCATTCGATCGGCTGGGAAAGACGGGTTTATTCCGCCTTCCACTATACTCGGGCGTTATCTGTAAGTTGCAGTTTCGGAACCCTTACCCAAGCAATGTCCGGCACTTGTGTTGCTGCTAGATCGTCCTCAATCGATTGAGCCCATTCTTCAGCTTCCGAAGGGCTCTCTTTTCCAGAAAATTGCTTCGGATGCAGTGCCTGGAACTGCTTCACTCCGGGTGCTTCCGCTTCTGGACGGTTCATTAGTATGACAGTCTGTTGCTGCTGTCCATCCAGAAGGCTCTTAATTGCCTCAAGAAGTACCGTCTGCTCATTGATCAGAGCTACAACGGTAGGTGTAAGTGGAAGAGATGGTGGTGTGGTGTTGCCGATCACGTTGGTGCTAGTATTGTTCGGGAAATCCATAACCTTGAAAGAAAAATAGGTTTAGGATAGATTCAAGGAATATGAAATATAAAAAATGTTTAGTTGCCGAGTCTTATAATTTTTGTGTTATATTGCTTAGGTTTATATGCAGAACTGACCCTGCATGGTAGGGTTCCATGTAGAACTGACATGCATGGGCCACCAACAAAACCTGTCACACCCTGCTTCCCGGAGTAAGGTAAAGAGACGTGACGGGTCACGCGGCGTATTTACTCAGAAGTAAACAAACTAAGCGTATATAAGCAATATAATGTAATTGTACATAAGAAAGACATGAGATGTAAATGAACAACAACTTTTTATTAGTAAACATTCTTTACAATACAATGCTGGAAAGTAAATACAAGACTGGAAAGCAATGCCTAAACAATGGCATTAAACTGAAAATAAAAGTATATACAAGTGTCTAGAGCTCTGGGTCGTCGACGAACTGCTCCAAGTCTACTGAGCTGGGCTCGATCTCCAGAGAGTCGGGTCCTCCTGACAACATTCCAAAGAAAGAATAAAAAAGGAATGTCGTAAACGAACTATCGCTCGGTAAGTCCCAACGAGAGATGGAAATAAACTGAACAGGTAATGAGAATATAACTGGTATAATTTTGATAGTTATGCTAACGCAGTTGTTTGTAGCTTGGTACAGAATATGCTAGTGTATACGAGAGGAGTCCAGCTTACCCCGTGGACTATGGTATAAGGAGTGCAAGGCCCCATCAAATCTCACGGGACAATGGAAATGAATATTCAGGTTAGGTGTATTAATATGACCGTCTCATGCCACTTCAAACACATTCCGTACCAATCTACCCCTTTAAACCCCGTAATGTATTATTGTATTGTTTAGTAGTGATTTGTAAATATAAGACTTTCTGAAACTATGATATCAATTGTTCATGTAAATGTATAAGGATATAAACGGATAGTCATGTAAACAAGTCAAATGTATATCCATGAATCGGTCAAATCAAGTCATGTTGATATAGATTGTATTTTGGATAAAAGGATTCATGTTGCATTGGAGTTATATTGAATTGTATACATGGATGGATTGATTTTATATTAGACTGAGACTCCGACCGAGTCAGACACTTAAACATAATTGAAGTCCTGAATTAGTTTTGGAGTTATCTGTAACACTTTGAAATTTCGTTAGAATGCTTTTCGTGTTAATTAGCAATTTGTGCGTGTTATTTTATATGTGTACTTAGGTTTATTAGTTATTTTTAGTCGGGTTACCCTAATTGGAAAATTTTCCATTTTGTAGTGTACACTTGCACACTTAGCCATGTTGTAACCTAGGTTAAAGTGTTAGCCATTCTTTCCTTGCATGTTTCCTTGTTAATTCCCCACCATTTTTAATCAAAACAAAACCCTTTTAAAAATTCTTTTAGCAATAGAAAAATGAGGAATGGTGGTTAGGTAGAAATTGACTTTTTGTGACCTTTTTTCTCTCTCTCCTTTTCTCTTCCTCTCTTCTGAGCTCCAGCAGAATTCCAGCAGCAACAACACCATATTTTCTTCATCTCTTCATTTCCCTTGAAGCCAAACAAAACCCTACACAAAACCCCTCACCTCCTTCACTCTAACGCTTAGAAAAAAGGGGTCTTTTGGGTTTTTGGTGGCCAATCTGTGCAAGTGAGGGCAAGGGCTGGAGTTTTAGCTTCACTAGGATCCTTTGAAGGTATATAGCTCATATTTAACACTCCTTTTCATAACTTGTAGTAATTCTAGCTAAATATCACTTTTTGTGCATTGTTTTGTGCTATTGAAGGGATTTAGTGATAATATGTTAAAATTAGCATTTTTATGGCTTGATTAGCTTGGTGATGAGTTGTTAGGATGGTTTTAAACTGGGGTTTTGCTTCAGGTTTCATAAAAATACCCTAAAGTTTTATTTTATTGTAAAAGTATGGTTTTTAACTAGGCTCTGTTGGATCTGCTGCTACCCAGGTTGTTTCAGAATGAAATTGGATTTACTGTAGCATGTATAAGGGATATAGAGTACACACACCAAACTTGGGAGCCCAATTCCCAAGGGAGGCCGCCGGAATAATCATTCTGGCCGCAATTTGCGGCCAGATGGGTGAGATGGGGGTTGGGGTTTGGTCCACTGGAGTCTGCTGCTATGTGGAGTATTTTGGTATATATATTTTTATAATATTTGTTCTGTATCAAAATCTGGAGTAGAATACCCTATTTCCCGTATTTTTAATCTTTCGCGACACGCGTGATACATGTGTGTGGGTTTGGGGTTTCTGCGTATCGCGACGTGTCGGAGTGGCTTCAGGCGCGTAATCACACGTTTTAGTGTATCGCGCACATGCGCGCTTGGTTTGCGTCACGGGTTTCTAGTTGACTTTAAATGT
Organism: Agapanthus africanus; assembly: GCA_030015575.1. Taxonomy (NCBI): domain Eukaryota; kingdom Viridiplantae; phylum Streptophyta; class Magnoliopsida; order Asparagales; family Amaryllidaceae; genus Agapanthus; species Agapanthus africanus. The sequence goes on from JASDDO010000014.1 coordinate 313,345,129, forward strand.
CGTGTTTGTACGGTTTTGAGCTTATGAGTGATATATTGTGAAATTCTAGGATTCGCAGGCGAGTGCGACGGGCGCCGCGAAGGAGGGGAACAAGTCGTCGGCTATACCTAGCGAGAGACTACGGTGAGTAGATTTAACATCTACGGGGATATCGCCCGCATGGCGTTCTACGTCAGGGCTGATAGGATCTTATAGTTACATTTCCATACATTGACTGTTCATGGCTACTATTTAGTGCATACCACATTCCCTGATATATGTATATAAACTAGAATTGATAGAACACCGCACCCTTACTAATGGTTCATGTTGCACGAGCACTATCCTGCATGTTACACACACACCGTTAGTAATTGCCATGATACTCACACTGTAGAATTTCCATCGGATCATTATGTTGTAGCTCATCTTTATGTGACTTGACATGATCTTCATACTTGATGCATATATAACATCGGATCATTATGTTGTAGCTCATCTTTATGTGACTTGACATGATATTCATACTTGATGCACATATCACATCGGATCATTGACTTGCATATTAGTTTGGATTACATGTGATTTTTGGATTTGGGAACCGTGGCTATTTCAAATATGTAATCATTTAAAAACCCGGTTCCCTTGATATGATATTTCGGTGCGTCCACCATGTGTTTCCTCGGTGCTAGAGTGATATATGTGAACCCGAATCGAGGAGCTGGATGAGGCCGATTACGGGTACATGGTGGACCCGGTATGGTACCCCGGGGCGAGAACAGTTTCGCTGTGTAGTAGACGGTGAGCCTAGCAGAGGGAATACTACCTACCGGTGATTGGTTGGACCTGGCAGTTATCCGGAGGATACTGATCAGAGTCGATAGATGAATGCGGGATGATCCGTACAGCCGGGGCCGAGGGCCGATACCGCAGACGGAGCCCGTGGGCTAACCCGGACTGACGGGGCCCGATGGATGAGGATTTGCGTGTCGATGCTGGACACAAGTATTTGTGATATTTGGGTGCCGATTTTGGGCACTCGTTATTCCCAGAAATGTACAGGATTGGAGGGCTGATGAGAGTGTCGGCGCTTGAGTTATTTGGGGGATCTGGGTGCATTGATGGACACCGAGTATATATTCCACGTTGACATTCCGTGTAGATGTTATATTTCCCATGCTCAGCTTTCATTATTGTATCTCATCCTGTAGTTATATTACCTGATAGAGCACTTGCATGATTATTGCACATACTGCTTACCTCGCATTGATATCATCTGTTGGCATATGATAGAGTAGCGCAGTACGTGCATGCTCGCGATTACCATTATATGTTATCGCTATGCACGAGTTGGCAACTCACCCCCGTTGTCCCACAGTGTTTGCAGGTTGCCCTTCGAAGTAGTCGCGGCAGGCTGCGTTCTTGCATCTTTTGACACAGATACCCCTACAGTTGGCGTACTAGCTCTTTTGCTGATAGGTGGGTTTTGTGCGGTATCTGTTTATCTTTCAGTTATCTACATTGTTGTATCTAGTACTCTCCATCTACCAATTATGTATTGACTTAGAGACAGTGTGTGGACGATGATGTATATTATTTGTATTCTGGTGTCGAGCTCGTTCTGAGCCGACTTACTTATGCAGTTTACTCTATCTGTGATGTTCCCACTTTTTACTCTTGATCTTCGCTACGGCGTTGTATATTGCTATCTTGGTGATTGTTTACTAAAGATTTCTTATCACTTCTAAATGCTTCCATTTTAAAAACTTAAAACACTCTATACTTTTACTGGTTTGTTTTCTGGGTTTTCGGTTCACTTAGTCGCGTTACGCCTGTAGACGTTACGTGGTTAAGTGCCGATCATGGGCCAAACTTTGGGTCGTGACAAAGTTGGTATCAGAGCATAGGTTTTACCTTCGGAGTGTAGGATGACCCTGGTATGATCGAGTAGGTAGCTGCAGCAGAGTGGCGTAGCGTGCGTATGTTCCGCGGCATACTCACGACACGGTACTCCGCCTAAGCGACCTTAGGACTTATTGATTGAAATTCCCTCATGATTGTATACATCCTTTCGATTCGATTTCTGTATCCTCATCGAATCCTACCTTCTTTTCAGCCATTATGCCGCCAAGGACTACGAGGGTGTAGAGAGCGGCCGTGAGAGCCGAGGTTCGAGTTGATTCATCTGAGACGAGGACTAATCCGAGTAGTACTCCTGTTGTACCAGGACATATTGTTCCCCCTACGACAGCTCAGATCGCTAGACTAGTGGTAGAGATGCAGGGCTTGCGCCAGGCGATGAGCTCGTTGGTGGAGGTCGTTCGAGCGCAGCGACAGGTGGTTGTCACCCCTGTTACCCAGTTGTTCCTTGCGATCATCATGCAGTATTCCGTCCCCTACATAGCATCGGTGGAGGCAGCCCCAGTTTACGGGACACGTCTTCCAGAGACCGTGAGAGTTCCAGAACAGTTGAGGAATTGTACTGGTGTACCAGCCCAGAGCAGAGGCTTAGGACAAGGACAGTTGTTTGGCTCTCATCCCCAGGGAGGACAGCAGCCAGCGCGTAGATGTTTACGTTGTGGGAGCCTTCAACACCTCATCAGGCAGTGTTCTTTCACACCACGCCAGGGTCGTATTCTGAGACGTCGTGGACGCGGAGGGTTCGCGCAGAGGGGTCAGGTTAGTAGAGGAGGAGTTCGGTCAGTCGCAGATGAAGGACAGGCACAAGTTTTCGCTTCGACTCATCGGGACGCGAGGGCGTCCAACGCAGAGCTTTCAGGTACTCTTTCAGTATGTCCTTTGTTGCACACGTATTGTCTGATCCGGATCATTGTGCTCATATGTTTCCACGTACTCGTACGTATCCACACACTTTGTGCCGAGTTTGGGTAGAAAGTCCGGTTTGCTTGATCAGCCGCTAGTTGTGACTACTCCAGTGGGAGAGTCGTTTGTCGCTAGTCACGTGTTCCGATCCTGTACCGTCCGTATTGGCGAGAGAGAGTTGTCGGTCGATTTGATCCTTCTTGAGATGTTGGACTTCGACGTTCTTTTGGGCATGGATTGGTTAGCCACGTGCTATGCTTTTGTTGACTGCAGTGAGAAGACAGTTAGATTTTGTTTTCCCGGCGAGTCGATTTTTTGTTGTGTTGGGGGACTGTGGTGCCACCCCTCACAGTGTGATTTCTTCTTTTCACGCGGGACAGCTTTTTAGGAAGGGATGTCAGGGATTTCTCGCCTATGTTTGCGATACTAGAGCTATAGTGGTTCCGTTGGATCAGGTTCCGGTTGTTAGCGAGTTCCCTGATGTGTTCCCTGACGAGCTTCCTGGGCTACCGCCCGAGCATGACATTTCTTTCTGTATTGATTTGGTTCCTGGCACGGGGCCTATTTCTGTACCGCCTTATCGGATGGCCCCGGCGGAACTTAGAGAATTGAAGGGTCAGTTGCAAGATTTGCTGGATAAGGGACTTGTTCGACCCAGTGTTTCTTCTTGGGGTGCTCCAGTCCTGTTTGTCAAGAAGAAGGACGGCAGTATGCGTTTGTGTATCGACTACCGCCAGCTGAACAGGGTGACAGTGCGTAACAGGTATCCTTTGCCACGCATCGACGATTTATTCGACCAGCCCCAGGGGGCAGGATACTTTTCGAGGATCGATTTGCGATCAGACTACCATCAGCTACGGGTTCGACGGGAGGACATTCTTTGGACAGCTTTCAGCACGCGTTACGGCCATTATGAGTTTTTGGTGATGTCGTTCGGACTCACCAACGCGCCAGCAGCATTCATGGACTTGATGAACCGTATTTTTCGGTCGTATCTTGATCTGTTCATCATAGTATTCATTGACGATATCTTGGTGTATTCTCAGAGTAGAGAGGAGCACGAGCAGCACCTGCGGATTACACTGCAGACCTTGAGGGAGCATCAGCTTTTCGCCAAATTCTCCAAGTGTGCTTTATGGCTGGACAACGTAGACTTCTTGGGGCACGTGATTACACGAGATGGTATATGTGTAGACCCGAGGAAGATTGACGCCGTTCGGAGTTGGCCTAGACCCACGTCAGTGACGGAGGTTCACAGCTTTCTAGGGCTGGCAGGCTACTACAGGCGATTCGTGTAGGACTTCTCTCGTATTGCTACACCTTTGACCGGGTTGACCCGGAAGGGAGTTCGTTTCGATTAGACGGAGGAGTGTGAGCACAGTTTTCAGCAGCTACGGGCTCTACTGACTACAACACCAATGCTATCATTGCCTTCAGGATCAGGCGGATTTATGGTCTATTATGATGCTTCACGAGTGGGGCTAGGGTGCGTATTGCTGCAGCATGACAGGGTGATCGCGTATGCTTCGCGACAATTAAAGAACATGAATAGAATTACCCCACTCACGATTTGTAGATGGCTGCAGTGGTCTTTGCATTTAAGATCTGGCGACATTACCTATATGGTGAGTCGTGCCAGATATTCACTGATCACAAGAGCTTAAAGTATATATTCCAGCAGCGAGACCTGAACCTTAGACAGCGCCGATGGATGGAGTTAGTGAAGGACTACGATTATGAGATCTTGTATCACCCGGGCAGGGCTAATGTAGTAGCGGATGCTTTGAGCAGGAGACCCGGGAGTAGTATATCTTATTTGAGCGCAGTACAGAGGCAGTCGTCGGCAGATTGGCAGATCTTATGCGACAACCGGGTATAGTTCGAGTTTACGCCGATCGGAGGACAGATTGCGCATGTCCGTGCACGCCCATAGTTGCTCGACCGTATACATGAGACACAGCACAGTGACGACCGATGTTCAGAGATCAGGGCACAGATTGGACAGGGCAGATTTCCCGAGTTCGCGATCGATGATCAGGGGATACTACTGTTGGGACTAGACTGTGCGTACCAGATGCTGAGGAACCGCGGCGTGAGATTCTTGAGGAGGCATATCGATCGGTATATAGTGTTCATCCCGGTTCCACCAAGATATACCATGATATGAGAGGTGTTTACTGGTGGGACGGAATGAAGAGAGACATCGTAGATCTTGTGTCGAGATGCCTGACTTGTCAGCAAGTCAAGGCTGAGCACCAGAGGCCGCGGGAGAGCTACAACAGTTACCCATTCCGGAAAGGAAATGGGAGCAAATTTCTATGGACTTCATTGTGGGTCTACCCAGGACTAGTCGAGGGTATGACTCCATCTGGGTGATCGTGAATCGTTTGATGAAATCGGCTCACTTCCTACCGGTGAAGAAGACTTTCGGATTTGCTCAGTATGCTCAGATATACATCGACGAGATCGTACGACTACACGGAGTTCCGACATGTATCGTGTCCGACAGAGGTACCCAGTTTACCAGCCGGCTATGGCAGAGACTTCAGGAGGCTTTGGGCACTCGCTTGAGTTTCAGCACAGCATTTCATCCGCAGACCGATGGACAGTCAGAGCGGACTATTCATACTCTCGAGGACATGCTCAGAGCGTGCGTATTAGACTTCGGAGGTAGCTGGGATCATCATTTACCCTTAGTAGAGTTCTCCTACAACAACAGCTACCAGGAGACCATTCAGATGGCACCGTTTGAGGCTCTTTATGGGAGGAGATACAGATTGTCCGCTTGTTGGACAGAGCTCAGTGAGGGCAATATCTTAGGGCCGCAGAATGTGGATGAGACGACCACAAAGATCCAGTTGATTCGCGATAGGATGAGAGCAGCCCAGAATAGGTAGAGATCTTATGCGGACCGTTGTCGGCACAGACTTGAGTTTTCTGTTGGTGATCATGTTTTCTTGAGGGTCTCCCCAATGAAAGGTTTGATGAGATTTGGGAAGAAGGGGAAGCTTAGCCCCAGATTTGTGGGCCCCTTCGAGATCCTCGAGCGTGTTGGTGCAGTTGCGTATCGGTTGGCCCTTCCGCCCAGTTTTCCAGATGTGCACCCTGTATTTCATGTTTCGATGCTCCGCAGATATCTTCATGATCCTTCGCATGCGATTCAGCACCCGACGATCCAGCTTGAGCGTGACCTTTCCTATGCAGAGCAGCCGGTGATCATTTTGAATCGACAAGTGAAGAAATTGAGATCGAAGGACATACCGTCCGTCAAGGTTCTTTGGCGTGGTCCGAGCAGAGAGGAGGTCACTTGGGAGACCGAGAGCGAGATGAGGAAGAGGTATCCCCATCTTTTTGAGGGTGCGTGTAGTTAGATTTTTAAATTCGGGGACCGAATTTCTTTAAGGGGGTAGATTGTAACACTTTGAAATTTCGTTAGAATGTTTTTCGTGTTAATTAGCAATTTGTGCGTGTTATTTTATATATGTACTTGGGTTTATTAGTTATTTTTAGTCGGGTTACCCTAATTGGAAAATTTTCCATTTTGTAGTGTACACTTGCACACTTAGCCATGTTGTAACCTAGGTTAAAGTGTTAGCCATTCTTTCCTTGCATGTTTCTTTGTTAATTCCCCACCATTTTTAATCAAAACAAAACCCTTTTTAAAATACTTTTAGCAATAGAAAAATGAGGAATGGTGGTTAGGTAGAAATTGACTTTTTGTGACTATTTTTCTCTCTCTCCTTTTCTCTTCCTCTCTTCTGAGCTCCAGCAGAATTCCAGCAGCAACAACACCATATTTTCTTCATCTCTTCATTTCCCTTGACGCCAAACAAAACCCTACACAAAACTTCTCACCTCCTTCACTCTAAAGCTTAGAAAAAAAAGGGTCTTTTGGGTTTTTGGTGGCCAATCTGTGCAAGTGAGGGCAAGGGATGGAGTTTTAGCTTCACTAGGATCCTTTGAAGGTATATAGCTAATATTTAACACTCCTTTTCATAACTTGTAGTAATTCTAGCTAAATATCACTTTTTGTGCATTGTTTTGTGCTATTGAAGGGATTTAGTGATAATATGTTAAAATTAGCATTTTTATGGCTTGATTAGCTTGGTGATGAGTTGTTAGGATGGTTTTAAACTGGGGTTTTGCTTCAGGTTTCATAAAAATACGCTAAAGTTTCATTTTAGTGTAAAAGTGTGGTTTTTAACTAGAAATAGGGCTCTGTTGGATCTGCTGCTACCCGAGTTGTTTCAGAATGAAATTGGATTTACTGTAGCATGTATAAGGGATATAGAGTACACACACCAAACCTGGGAACCCAATTCCCAAGGGAGGCCGCCGGAATAATCATTATGGCCGCAATTTGCTGCCAGATGGGTGAGATGGGGGTTGGGGTTTGGTCCACTGGAGTCTGCTGCTATGTGGAGTATTTTGGTATATATATTTTTATAATATCTGTTATGTATCAAAATCTGGAGTAGAATACCCTATTTCCCGTATTTTTAATCTTTCGCGACACGCGTGATACGTGTGTGTGGGTTTGGGGTTTCTGCGTATCGCGACGCGTCGGAGTGGCTTGAGGCGCGTAATCACATGTTTTAGCGTATCACGCACACGCGTGCTTGGTTTGCGACATGGGTTTCTAGTTGGCTTTAAATGCCGTGTTTGTACGGTTTTGAGCTTCTGAGTGATATATTGTGAAATTCTAGGATTCGCAGGCGAGTGCGACGGGCGCCGCGAAGGAGGGGAACAAGTCGTCGGCTATACCTAGCGAGAGGCTACGGTGAGTAGATTTAACATCTACGGGGATATCGCCCGCATAGCGTTCTACGTCAGGGCTGATAGGATCTTATAGCTACATTTCTATACATTGACTGTTCATGGCTATTATTTAGTGCATACCACATTCCCTTATGTATGTATATAAACTAGAATTGATAGAACACCGCACCCTTACTAACGGTTCATGTTGCATGAGCAATATCCTGCATGTTACACACACACACCGTTAGTAATTGCCATGACACTCACACTGTAGAATTTCCATCAGATCATTATGTTGTAGCTCATCTTTATGTGACTTGACATGATCTTCATACTTGATGCATATATCATATCGGATCATTATGTTTTAGCTCATCTTTATGTGACTTGACATGATATTCATACTTGATGCACATATCACATCGGATCATTGACTTGCATATTGGTTTGGATTACATGTGATTTCTGGATTTGGGAACCGTGGCTATTTCAAATATGTAATCATTTAAAAACCCGGTTCCCTTGATATGATATTTCGGTGCGTCCACCATGTGTTTCCTCGGTGCTAGAGTGATATATATGAACCCGAATCGAGGAGTTGGATGAGGCCGATTACGGGTACATGGTGGACCCAGTATGGTATCCCGGGACGAGAACGGTTTCGTTGTGTAGTAGACGGTGAGCCTGGAAGAGGGACTACTACCTACCGGTTATTGGTTGGACATGGCAGTTATCCGGAGGATACTGATCAAAGTCGATAGATGGATGCGGGATGATCCGTACTGCCGGGGCCGAGGGCCGATACCGCAGACGGAGCCCGTGGGTTGACCCGGACTGACGGGGCCCGATGGATGAGGATTTTCATGTCGATGCTGGACACGAGTATTTGTGATATTTGGGTGCCGATGTTGGGCACTCGTGATTCCCAGAGATGTACAGGATTGGAGGGCTGATGAGAGTGCCGGCGCTTGAGTTATTTGGGGGATTTGGGTGCATTGATGGACACCGAGTATATATTCCACGTTGACATTCCGTGTAGATGTTATATTTCCCATGCTCAGCATTCATTATTGTATCTCATCCTGTAGTTATATTACCTGATAGAGCACTTGCATGATTATTGCACATACTGCTTACCACGCATTGATATCATCTGTTGGCATATGATAGAGTAGCACAGTACGTGCATGCTCGCGATTACCTTTATATGTTATCTCTATTCACGAGTTGGCAACTCACCCCCGTTGTGCCACAGTGTTTGCAGGTTGCCCTTCGGAGTAGTCGCGGCAGGCCGCGTTCTTGCATCTTTTGACACAGATACCCCTACAGTTGGCGTACTAGCTCTTTTGCTGATAGGTGGGTTTTGTGCGGTATCTGTTTATCTTTCAGTTATGTACATTGTTGTATCTAGTACTCTCCATCTACCACTTATGTATTTACATAGAGACAGTGTGAGGACGATGATGTATATTATTTGTATTCTGGTGTCGAGCTCGTTGTGTGCCGACTTACTTAGGCAGTTTATTCTGTCTGTGATGTTCCCACTTTTTACTCTTGATCTTAGCTACGACGTTGTATATTGCTATCTTGGTGATTGCTTACTAAAGATTTCTTATCACTTCTAAATGCTTCCATTTTAAAAACTTAAAACACTCTATACTTTTACCGGTTTGTTTTCTGGATTTTCGGTTCACTTAGTCGCGTTATGCCTGTAGACGTTATGTGGTTAAGTGCCGGTCACGGGCCAAACTTTGGGTCGTGACATTATCGGTAACTAATGCACATGGACAGCAGGATTTGTGACTTTTTCCAAACCAATTACCATTGATAACCCCGTTTTAGTTGTCTACCTTAAATAGGCAAGCACTCACATTCTCCGGCTCCCTGAGGATCAAGAGAATTGGTCTCACTTAAACCTATATTTACTAGGGTTCTTATTGTAAATTAATATAACTTGAGGGGGTTTTATGAAAAATTGTTTTGATATATTTTCAAAATAAACCTTAAGTATTTAATTATCGTCTTTAGGGTTTTCATAGATGTAATTTAAAAGTGATGAAGCAGTCTAGTGGATATAAACCTAAGTTTAATATTATAGGGTATTTTCATGTAATTTGACTTGTATTGATTTGTAATGGTATTTTCATGAACTTTTGTGATTCTTTTTTTTGATTTAGAAAACATGGAATTATTGAACATATCTAAAATATATATTTTGATAATATTTACATATATATATATATATATTAAAATATAATTTATTTATTAAATAGAAATCATGTTTTCTTAAAATTTGTAATAAAAATTCCATCGAGATCGTATGCTCCGTGAGGAGATCTGCATCTCGCCCTACTAGTCCGATGGATGTGCGATAACCTACACCAACCAAATCGGATTCCCCAAAATGGGTTGTAAGGACATATTTGTATGGAATTTAATTAAAACAATCTTAAAGAATACAGTTTTTAATAGTTTAGGGTATTTTATCGTAAAATTGTATTAGTCCAAAAAATATTGTAAAAAGGCAATCGTGCTATGTCATGATAAGTTTTGTGATGAGGTAGATCATTACCTCGTGAGTTTTCTAAAGGTAATATGAGTAATATGATGAAGTAATGTCGTATAAAAAGTTTGTGGTATTTAACCGTAAAAGTGCAATAAAAGTATTTTTATATGGAGTTTTGAATTATAAACCTATTATCATTTTAAAAATGCAAGTTGCGGTTTTCTCGTGATATGATGTATCTGTCGTCCACCATGAGTTTTCCTGGTTTCTGTTGGTTTTCGAGACCCGATTCGAGAAGTTGAATGAATTGTTTCGGATACATGGTTGACCCGGTATGGTACCCCGGGGCGAGAGTGTTTTTGTGGGTATGACGATGAGCCTGGAAGGGGCGGACAACCTACTGGTGATGTCTGACATGGTGGATATCTGGAGGATACCGACGTGGTCGTAAGATTTGATGATATGGGCCGATCCGGACTGACGGAGCCCGAGATATTAAGACATTGAGACATTGAGATATTAAGACATTAAGATATTTGGATATGTATATATTGTGTCGATGCTTGACACGGATTTTCTGTTGATTTCATTGGTGTTGCTTCCGTTTATTGCACAGAGGTTTTTCTAAGATAAGAATAATGATTTTCTCATACCAGACATGTTCAGGTTTCGTGTTTGATTATGCATCCATGTTGTATTCATGCTAGTACATCGTATCATATTAGTATATATAGGTTGTGAGGCATTTGCGTGCATGCTTACGATAGCCTTTGAGATGTTACTTACTACTCACGAGTTGGCAACTCACCCCCGTTGTACCACAGTATCTTGCAGGTCCGACCCGTCAACATAGTAGCGGTGGGCGCACTTCCTCATTTCGTTCCTTTTGCTTGGACTTGCGACTTTTCTCGTAGGTGGGTTGTGAGGATACTTTTATTCCATCTTGTATTATTATTTGTATCTAGTGTACTCCATCTACCTTTGTATATTGGACTATACAGTGAGACTCGTGAGATTTGTATTTGTGTTTTGGTGTCGATGCTCACTTGAGCCGACGTGGTGCTTCTCATTTCTTACTTTCAGATGCTTATTTCGCACTTTTGATATACATATTGCATGTGGTTGTAATTCCGCCTTTGGCGAAGAGCTATCTCCCGCTTGGGGATGCCTTTATTCATTATTTATATATATTTTCATGTGTTGTACCCATTTGGGGGCCAGTATTTACAAAGGAGACTCTGCCGAAATTTTCGGAAAAATATGATGTTGCTTTTAAATGTTTAATACCACTTATTTTTTAAAACCACTTGGTTTAAAACTAGTTTTCCTTCACTCTAATTGTTAAACGGTTTAGTTTTCTGGGCTTTGGCTTACTTAGATTACGTTACGCCTTTCAACGTTTCGTAATTTAAGTGCCAGTCACGTTCCATACCTTCGGGTCATGACAAAGTTGGTATCAGAGCGTTAGGTTTTACCTTTCTAAATGTAGGATGACCCTTGGTAGATGGAGTAGGTGACTTAAACAGAGTAACGTAGCGTGTGTATGTTCTGCGGCATATTTACGATACGGTACTCCGCCTAAGTAACCTTAGGATATATATTTTCTTGTATTTCCTTTCTTGATTCCGGAAACCATTTGATTCGATCGCAATGTTCCTATCAATCCTGTTTCTTGTTCCATCTACTATGCCACCGAAGAATACGAGGGCCAGAGGGCTGCCGCCAGAGATGAGATTAGAGTGGGCTTGTTTGAGGTGAGGGCCGATCAGGGCGGTATGCCTACACCTCAGGGACAGAGTGATCCTCCTTTTCCAGGATGGATAGCTAGGATGGAGTCGAGTATTCAGGACTTGTGACAGATGGTTGGATTGTTAGTTGAGGTTAGCCGAGCTCCGAGAGCTGATGATGTCCCTCCTACTGCGGAGACTGTAATTGTACCTGCTGCTCAGGTAGCTGTTCCTGTTGTTACCGAGACTAATTCTGTATCCTTATAGGAGATTTTGAGGCTGAAGCCTCTAGTTTTTACCTGCATAGATATAGCGGAGGATCCGTAAACAATCCTTGACAGGATGGTTAGGATTTGTCGTTCACAGAGATGTTCTAACGAGATATGGATTAAGTTTATGAGTTTTCATCTAGAGAGGACTTGCTCAGACGTGGTGCGGGTCAATTGAGAGAGGCCGAGCTGCAGACCTACTTCCTATATTTTGGGATGAGTTCACAGCTGTATTTCTTGCTCGTTTCCTTCCGAAGAGCGTTCGAGATCCCGAGCTCGTAGTTTTGAGTCTTTGCGTAAGACTCCAGGGATTACGGTGTCTGAGTACGACAACTAGTTAACTCAGCGGTCCAATATGCTCCTTACCTGGTGGACACTGAAGAAAAACATATAGAGAGGTTCGTGTGGAGATTGGACAAGCAGTTATTTCTTGTTGTTGGTGCCCAGCATTTTGACACTTACGCCGCTGCTATGAACGCAACCTTACTATTGGAGGGGTGCATTTCTGAGTCTTCAGTCGTTTCTGGAACAAACCGGATTCGTACCGGTATGCCAGCTCAGAGGCGGTTAGATAAATACCGTTGTGACAGGTATTCTTTCGGTGTTTTCTTCCGTAGGCTAATCTTTTATCGCTCGATATGTTTCTCATTCATGTTTGTTTTGTTCGCATATCGGAGATAGGGATTCTTCTGTCAATTTAATTTTTCTCGATATGTTAGACCGTGACGTTCTTCTGGGCATGGATTGGTTAGTCACGTGTTATGCATCCGTAGACTGCCATAAGAAGGCAGTCGGATTTATTTTTCCGGATAAGCAAGTTCTTGTTTTTCGGGGAGACCATAGCGTCGCCTTTCCCAGTTTGATTTCTTCTCTTCGCACTAGTCAGCTCTTGAGGAAAGGATGTCAGGGATTCTTAGCGTATGTTCGAGATGTTAGAGCCACAGAGGTCCCGTTGGACCAGGTTCCGATTGTGAGGGAGTTTCCAGATATCTTTCCTGACAAGTTGCTTGGTTTATCGCCAGAGCGTGATATTGAGTTCTGCATTGAATTGATTCCCAGCACGGAGCCTGTAATACCCAGTACCCATATATAATTAGCGTATTTTAATAAATAAGTCTCCAGATATTTCCCCAAAATTTTCTACAAATTTTCCGTATTTTTCCAGAATTTAATCTAGATTTATTCCGATTTAAAATGTGTATAAATTTTATTTAAACTAAGTTATTAGACTCCCAATCTAAAACTAAAATCCTATTGCTTATTTCTTTATTTTCCCCATTTCCATTTTTCCCCGAGCCCAGTCCAAACCTCCAAAACCAAACCCTACATCTAATTCCCTTTTTTTATTCCCAAATTTTTAACCCAAACTCTCTCTCTCTCTCTCTTTTCCCAAACCTTAATTTTCCCTTTTCTTTCCCTTTTATTTTCCCGAGCCGGCCCACTTCTCCCTATCTCTTTTTCCTATTTTTATTTAATTTCCATGAGCCCAGCCCATCTCCCTCTCCCCTTTCTCTTTATTTTCTTTCCTCTTAATTTATCACCAGCCCAACAGAACAAAAAAATAAACGAATTAATCTTAAAACCACAAAGCTGGCCCATTCCCATTTCTTTCCCTTACAAAATGAATTAATCAAAATAAATGAAATAAATCCTCTTCCGGCCCAGGCCCATGGCCGCGCCCATGACCCGACCCGACCCGCCTCCTTCCCTTTCTTCTTCCTTCCCACTCGTTTCTTTTCCCCCACGTCGCGCATGCCTCTCTCGCGCCCACGACGCGCGCGCGTTCCCTCCCACGACCCGCTCCCCTCAACGGCTCCCTCCTCCTTCTCGCGCTTCTCCCCCTTCCTCCTTTCTCCTCTCTCAAGAAATCGCGAGCTCCCCCTACTCATTGCCTGCATACCGAGCCCTCTCCTATACACCCAACATTCTTCTTCTTCTCGATTACCAACTCATTAAATCGAGAACACCCAACCGTCGAGCGGCCCTCATCTCGGAGAACCACTTTCATCCCTTTCCTCCAAGCCATCGAGATTCCTTCATCTCGAAACCTATCACAACAACCATCATCAACCTAATACTCCATCGCCCTCACGCTCGCCGCCGATCTCCTTGGCCCGCTAGACCCAAGAACCAACTCGATCCCCATCTCCACCTTCAAAACCATCTCGCCCGCAGCCACTCGACTCCCTCACCGACGCATCATATCCAACACCATCCTCATCATATTCCCTCTCCTCTGCTCACCCAAAACCCCTCGCCATTGCCGCAAACCATCGCCTACCTCCAGTACCAAAGCCAATACCCCCGACGCCGAGCCCTTGTCCACGACCCTCAAAGCAGCAGACCCGAGCGCACCCCCCCTGCAGGCCACCTCGCCGGAGCCCCCGTTGACCTCACGTCGTCACCGAGCACCTCTCTCTCTCTCTCTTAGCATCTCTCTCTCTCTCAACGTCTCTCTCTCTCTCTCTCTCAGCATCCCTGCCTCTCTCACATCAAAATATGTATAAAATTTGGAGCAGTGATGAAAATGAGTGCACAGTGATTAACTGGGTTTGATTAAATTTATCTGATTCCAAAGGCTGAACCTGTGCTGCGTTCGTGACGCGATCGTGCCGTTGCCGCTGCCGTACCATCCTCGACACGTCTTCAGGCAAGTTTAATACTGGCTTCATGCTACTTTTATATTACAATTCAAATTACCAAAAATTCCCGCATATACTTTTCGTGTAAATTGTTATAAGTTAAATGTTCGACGTGAACCATGACCTACAAACCCAGTTAAATTGATGGCAATAAATAGTATTGGGTGGCCCGAGTTATAATGAATATCCCTTAATTGTTTGGTTACAAAATAAGGTCGTTTGCTCACGTAAAATGGTGTCCCGGAATCTGTTAAAAACCCTGAAAACTTCCATACATGATAAACCGTAATATTGATATTAAATTATGTACAAACCGGATTTTAGCGTTCGATGGCTCGTATCGAAGATAACTGTTTAAAATACAGTATTCTATAGTTGTTCATTGAATTCTAACTAATTATGATAGAGATAATTGCGGAGGATTACAATTCTGGACTGTAGTCCAGAATGGAAATCCCAGTTAACCCTTGTTTCTAAACCCCTGTATATTCCTGTTCAATTATGAGAATGCATGGAAACCTATATCATTACGTAGATAATTGAATTATCTTTCTTCATCCACTGATCTCACTGGATTCCTCAACCGTTTGATATTTTTAATTCATTTTACAATGTCGATACGTCTTGCTGAATTCTGCAGAGGCAGATTTTACACATCGAAAATAATCTGTCCATAACTCCCTGTCGACATAGTATATCACTGATACGCCAATTGATGTGGAAACCTAACTGATAATCCTAAATATTGATAAACTATAGCGTTGCCTAATTACTATCCCAACTGGGATTAAAATGTGTTACGAAACAGACTTCCGATTCTGAAACCGGATTTCCAGCAGCGAATACTTAAAATGAAATGGCCATATCTAGCGATCCTGAAACCCGATTAACGTGAAACCAATTTTGATGGATAGATCATTAAACATACTACTTACCCCCTTTTCATTGTTTCTCTGAATTTTACATGTATGATTTATGATAAATTATGCAAGTGGTAGGACACCGACTGATGATATCTTAATCATGCCTTAATTACTGTATTCTCATCACATTATATAGATGTCATTGCATTGGTAACCTAGTGATCATATGCATTACCCAGTGTTTGGTATTAGTGTTTGATTGTGGTAGGTACGTTAGTGTTTAAGCAAGAATGGATAAGTGAAACTGACACGTACTTGTACACAATCAATGGACCTTATTGATTTATTGCATTGTCGACGTCTGTGGAACATGTATAAGTGTGACTATAATTGGTATGGGACGATTATGGAAGCACTTGTATGGGTGTCACAGGTAAGGCACCAAACACTGTCCATTCATCTTGGGTATCAGTCGAGACATGCTTGATGGAGACCCTGTCTTCAGTTCTCGCGTAGACTTGTCATGGACCGACTGTTATTTGAGTTTTTGGTTGGCGTTTGATGTAGACCACGGGGTGTGGGGTAGTTTGTGTGTGAGTTCAACAGAATCTCGGGAGTCCCATGCCGGCACATACAGCGATTCTGGAGATATATAGGGATATTACTGATTATTAGTGAGCGACTCGGGCCCGTGTTTCCTTGTCCTTGGGTCCTACCCTTGGGTGGGGGATACTCACGAGTGGTTGACTCTCATACTTGGACTGACGATAGGCTTAGCGACCTGTACAGTGAGACTTAGAGACTGATAGGGTTAGACATGTATTGCTCATTGATTTAACATACCTGACATACTACTTACTGCCTTACTGTTTACTTGCTCGATTGGATACCTGCATTGGCTACTACATGTTCGCGTCTTTATTCTTCTGATTACTGTTACATATTCGTTATTATTGCACGAGTTCACATTTGTATCTACATATATATATATATATATATATATATATATATATATATATATATATATATATATATATATATATTGTTATCGTGTCGCTCTGACGACCTGCGTATGCATGCTCAGAGTGAGAGGTGGATCTTGCTTGGACCAGGACCTGATGTACCTCGAGGACATCACGAACATCTTGATCAGCGACCCAGAGCTATACTTCCTCGATCTCCATCTGGTTAGTTCTTTTGATTTAAATACTGCATTTCTCATTACCTGTGCATTGATTACTGATTACCACATAGTGCTAGAAGCCGAAGTGTGACTACGGAGGGATATTTTCTCGACCGTAGGAGCATGGCTGGCCTTGTCAACCCCTCGTATTCCGTATCTTGGGAAGCGGTGCGTGACATGGTTTGGTTGGTATCAGAGCCTGTTTTTGCGTCGATTGGGATTGCAGTTTCCGTGTAGGGCTTGAAAATCTAAGACATCCTTCGGTCTAGATTGTAAAATGTTATTCTTGATCTCGATTAACATAGTGTGTTCTGCTATACATTTTGATCCATCCGCTAGAGTTTTGGGTGACTTAGTAGAGTTACGTGGTTGTAATTGTGAACTGCAGCATAGTTACAATACTGTACTTTGTTTGAGTGACTTGGAGTTCTATATTTGATTTCCACTCGTTTGAGTTTCACCTCACCCGATATTCTTGTTTCCTTGCTTAATCTACATTGTATTCTGATTTTTACTCCTTGTACCTTATGCCGTCCTAAAATTTTTGTTTCAGGACCATGTCTTCCAACGACTCTTCCTCTATCTCTACTCCCCAGAATCAGACCGTCGAGATTCTGAATGTACTGCAAGGTTTGAAGGAATCCCAGGAGCGAACGAACGACCTGTTAGCTGAAGGATTAAGAAAGCAGTTGACTCAGGCACCAGCAGAAGCCTCCAGTCGTAAGGGAATTCCTGTTAAATAAGGAAAAGAGGTGAAGATGAAGAGCCCACTTGTTCCCCAGCAACGGAAGCAGCGGAAGACTCAACGTTGTGGGTACTGTAAGAAGCCAGGACACTTTCAGAGAGACCGTCGCAGCGTCAAAGCGCAGTGCCTGATTTGCGGATCCAGCGAATATCTTGTCAATGGTTGCCCTAAAAGGAAGGATCTACAAGGAGGATATTCGTCCACACTCTCCACTCCTGCTAAGTGATGGTTATTTCGTAGTTCGAGCATCCGGGATAGTACGAGCCCAACGCAGGATTCAACTCGCGTGACGAGAATGCAGCGGTCCAGATATCAAAGAAGAATTATCATTTTTGCTTTAAATAAGAATGTTGTCACTCTTTTGTAAATATTTCCTTTTGTTTAAGATCTTGTATCCGCTGAACTTTTAGTTGAATGCAATAAAACTCTGGGTTGTGATGTATGTGTCGTTCCCTTGCCTCTCACTTTACTTGTACTATTCATTGCATCAGCATTCTAAATTTTGATTTTTCAGTCCTTACCTACCGCGTATTTCCCTTGTACTCCGTACCCTTATAATTTTCTTAATGTGTTCCACTGTCTAATCATGACTCTTTCTTTTAAGGCCATGGCCCACCCTGGAACAACGCCACTTCTAGATGAGGACACACGGTCGTGCGTTTCCTTAGACAGCATGTTGGTAAGTTCGGATGATGAGATCAACGGCCCACAGGTGATTTTCGGAAATAGCCATTCCGAGGATGAGGGAGTCGCAGCCCCAGAAGTTGACATGATCAGCGATTCTGACGGGGAGGAAGCAGACCCCGAAGAGGACCCGATAGAGGAAGATTCCGAGGAGGACCGGATAGAAGAAAATCCTGGAGAGGAAAACCTTGAGGAATATCCAGTGGAAGAAAATCCCATTGGAGAAGGTCCAAAAGAAGAGAATCACATGACAGCAGACCTCGATGAAGAAGCTCCAGCCGAGGAAGAAGGACCAGCAGAACAAGACCCCAGGGCAGGAGAACCTCCGGTTGCGATCCCTGTGAGGCGTTATGGAAATGGACGTCCCTATGTGAGCGCACGAGCCTACCGTAACCTACTGAACTTCCACAACCGCGACTGACGTGATTTAGCTTTGTCTCCTCTGGCCAAATAAATTTATGTATAGCTTAGGGCCACTCTTTATCTTTCGTATGTACCTTGTTTGAAATTTTCTAGAATGATAATAAAATTGCTGAGTTTGCTAATCTTTTGATTTTTGATTCACATGATGCATTTACCATTTTCCTCCCCAGTAAACTTCTTCCCTCCTGAGATTCATGACTGTTCACCCTTGCACCCCGTGCCGACTCGACCCCAGTCTCTTCGACATTCAGTTTGAAGTACTACAGTCCGACCTTTTTAGTGGGCCATACTCCATTGTAATCCCTACCCTGGCTAGCCCCTATACATTTTTTTACTATCGCTTATCACCATAATTATATTCAGTGACAGCGTATTCAAAATTTAGCTTCCACTACCTTGTGTTACAAAATTTTCGTGTTGATTAACTACTCCCATTTTACCCGTTTTAAATGATCTACTACTCTTCACATCTTCAATAGCGCAAACATATATCGCGCATATTATTTTGTTCCATATCTCTTATTTTCACCATGTGGGTTTTCTAAGTTATTTTAAAATTGTTTGATCGATACATTATTCTAAAAAGTTTTAACCTATCGACAAATCCTTCACTATTTTATTATTGTTACTTTATTTTCCCGGGTATTGTGCTTATAGTTTGCTATTATAAATGGTTATGCCTTATGCTTATTATTTTAGCTGCGCTATATTTTTGATATACGTATGTATATGTATATTTAGGATTCTGATTCTATCTAGCTGCTTCTACGTAGATCACTGTATAGTAGTATTTGATTCTGTAGTTTTTTCGCATATTATTTATAGCTTATCGGTTATTTTAAATTTCGAGGAAGAAATTTTTGTAAGGGTGGTATGATGTAATACCCAGTCCCTATATATAATTAGCATATTTTAATAAATAAGTCTCCAGATATTTCCCCAAAATTTTCTACAAATTTTCCGTATTTTTCCAGAATTTAATCTAGGTTTATTCCGATTTAAAATGTGTATAAATTTTATTTAAACTAAGTTATTAGACTCTCAATCTAAAACTAAAATCCTATTGCTTATTTCTTTATTTTCCCCATTTCCATTTTTCCCCGTGCCCAGCCCAAACCTCCAAAACCTAAACCTACATCTAATTCCCTTTTTTTATTTTCTGAATTTTTAACCAAAACCCTCTCTCTCTCTCTCTTTTCCCAAACCCTAATTTTCCCTTTTCTTTTCCTTTTATTTTCCCGAGCCGGCCCACTTCTCCCTATCTCTTTTTCCTATTTTTATTTAATTTCCATGATCCCGGCCCATCTCCTTCTCCCCTTTCTCTTTATTTCCTTTCCTTTTATTTTATCACCAGCCCAACAGAACAAAAAAATAAACGTATAAATCTTAAAACCACTTAGCCGGCCCATTCCCATTTCTTTCCCTTACAAAATGAATTAATCAAAATAAATGAAATAAATCCTCTCCCGGCCCAGGCCCATGGCCGCGCCCACGACCCGACCCGACCCGCCTCCTTCCCTTTCTTCTTCCTACGCGTTCCTTCCTGCTGGTTTCTTTTCCCCCACGTCGCGCCCGCCTCTCTCGCGCCGCCACTCTCACGCCCACGACGCGCGCGCGTTTCCTCCCACGACCCGCTCCCCTCAACGGCTCCCTCCTCCTTCTCGCGCTTCTCCCCCTTCCTCCTCTCTCCTCTCTCAAGAAATCACGAGCTCCCCCTACTCATTGCCTGCACACCGAGCCCTCTCCTGTACACCAAGCATTCTTCTTCTTCTCGACCACCAACTCATTAAATCGAGAACACCCAAACGTCAAGCGGCCCTCATCTCGGAGAACCACTTTCATCCCTTTCCTCCAAGCCATCGAGATTCCCTCATCTCGAAACCCATCACAACAACCATCATCAACCTGAGACTCCATCGCCCTCACGCTCGCCGCCGATCTCCTTGGCCCGCTAGACCCTAGCACCAACTCGATCCCGATCTCCACCTTCAAAACCATCTCGCCCGCAGCCCCTCGACTCCTTCACCGACGCATCATATCCAACACCATCCTCATCATCTTCCCTCTCCACTGCTCACCCAAGACCCATCGCCATTGCCGAAAACCATTGCCTACCTCCAGTACCAAAGCCGAGACCCCCGACGCCGAGCCCTCGTCCGCGCCCCTCCAAGCTGCAGACCCGAGCGCACCCCCTCTGCAGGCCACCTCGCCCGCGCCTCCATCGACCTCACATCATCATCGAGCACCTCTCTCTCTCTCTCAGCATCTCTCTCTCTCTCTCTCTCAGCATCTCTTCCTCTCTCATATCAAAATATGTATAAAATTTGGAGCAGTGATGAAAATGAGTGCACAGTGATTAACTGGGTTTGATTACATTTATCTGATTCCAAAGGCTGAACCTGTGCTGCGTTCGTGACGCGATCGTTCCGCTGCCGCTGCCGTACCGTCCTCGACACGTCTTCAGGCAAGTTTAATACTTGCTTCATGCTACTTTTATATTACAATTCAAATTACCAAAAATTCCCGCATATACTTTTCGTGTAAATTGTTATAAGTTAAGTGTTCGACGTGAACCATGACCTACAAACCCAGTTAAATTGACGGCAATAAATAGTATTGCGTGGCCTGAGTTATAATGAATATCCCTTAATATTTTGGTTACAAAATAAGGTCGTTTGCTCACGTAAAATGGTGTCCCGATTTCTGTCGTAAAGCCTGAAAACTTCCGTACATGATAAACCGTAATATTGATATTAAATTATGTACAAACCGGATTTTAGCGTTCGACGTATCTAAGCTAACCGTTTAACCTACAGTATTCTATAGTTGGTCACTGAATACTAAATAATTATGATAGAGATAATTGCGGAGGATTACAATTCTGGACTGCAGTCCAGAATTGAAATCCCAGTTAACCCCTGTTTCTAAACCCCTGTATATTCCTGTTCAATTATGAGAATGCACGGAACCCTACATCGTTACATAGAGAATTGAATTATATTTCTTCCTCCACTGGTCTCACTGGATTCCTCAACCGTTTGATATTTTTAATTCATTTTACAATGTCGATACGTCTTGCTGAATTCTATAGAGGCGGATTTTAAACATCGAACATAATCTGTCCATAACACCCTGTCGACATAGTATATCACCGATCCGCCAAATGAGGTGTAAAGCTAACTGATAATCCTAAATATTGTTCAACTATAGCGTCTCCAAATTACTATCCCAACCGGGATTAAAAAGTGTTACGAAACGGACTTCCGATTCTAAAACCTGATTTCCTGCAGCGAATACTTAAAATGAAATGGCCATATCTAGCGATCCTGAAACCCGATTAACGTGAAACCAATTTTGATGGATAGATAATTAAACATACTGCTATCCCCTTTTCATTGTTTTGCTAAATTTTACATGTATGATTTATGATAAATTATGCAAGTGGTAGGACACCAACTGATGATATCTTAATCATGCCTTAATTACTGTATTCTCATCACATTATATAGATGTCATTGCATTGGTAACCTAGTGATCATATGCATTACCCAGTGTTAGGTATTATTATTTGATTGTGGCAGGTACGTTAGTGTTTAAGCATGAATGGATAAGTGAAAGTGACACGTACTTGTACACAATCAGTGGACCCTATTGATTTATTGCATTGTCGACGTCTGTGGGACATGTATAAGTGTGACTATAATTGGTATGGGACGATTATGGAAGCACATGTATGGGTGTCACAGGTAAGGCACCAAACACTGTCCGTTCATCTTGGGTATCAGTCGAGACATGCTTGATGGAGACCCTGTCTTCAGTTCTCGCGTACACTTGTCATGGACCGACTGGTATTTGAGTTTATGGTTGGTGTTTGATGTAGACCACGGGGTGTGGGGTAGTTTAAGTGTGAGTTCAACAGAATCTTGGGAGTCTCATGCCTGCACATACAACGATTCTGGAGATATATGGGGATATTACTGATTATTTGCGAGCGACTCGGGCCCGTGTTCCCTTGTCCTTGGGTCCTACCCTTGGATGGGGGATACTCACAAGTGGTTGACTCTCACCGTTGGACTGACGATAGGCTTAGCGACCTGTACAGAGAGACTTAGAGACTGATAAGGTTAGTGACATTGACATGTATTGCTCACTGATTTAACATACCTGACATACTACTTACTGCCTTACTGTTTACTTTCTCTATTGGATACCTGCATTGGCTACTTCATGTTCGCGTCTTTATTCTTCTGATTACTATTACATATTCGTTATTATTGCACGAGTTCACATTTGTATCTTCATATATATATATATATATATATATATATATATATATATATATATATTGCTATCGTGTCGCTCTGACGACCTGAGTATACATGCTCAGAGTGAGAGGTGGATCTAGCTTGGACCAGGACCTGATGTACCTCGAGGACATCACGAACATCTTGATCAGCGACCCAGAGCTATACTTCCTCGATCTCCATCTGGTTAGTTCTTTTGATTTAAATACTGCATTTCTCATTACCTGTGCATTGATTACTGATTACCACATAGTGCTAGAAGCCGAAGTGTGACTACAGAGGGATATTTTCTCGACCGTAGGAGCATGGCTGGCCTTGTCAACCCCTCGTATTCCGTATCTTGGGAAGCGGTGCGTGACATGGTTTGGTTGGTATCAGATCCTGGTTTTGCGTCGATTGGGATTGCAGTTTCCGTGTAGGGCTTGAAAATCTAAGACATCCTTCGGTCTAGATTGTAAAATGTTATTCTTGATCTCGATTAACATAGTGTGTTCTGCTATACATTTTGATCCATCCGCTAGAGTTTTGGATGACTTAGTAGAGTTACGTGGTTGTAATTGTGAACTGCAGCATAGTTACAATACTGTACTCTGTTTGAGTGAGTTGTAGTTCTACATTTGATTTCCACTCGTTTGAGTTTCACCTCACCCGATATTCTTGTTTCCTTGCTTAATCTACATTGTATTCTGATTTTTACTCCTTGTACCTTATGCCGTCCTAAAATTGTTGTTTCAGGACCATGTCTTCCAACGACTCTTCCTCTATCTCCACTTCCCAGAATCAGACCGTCGAGATTCTGAATGTACTGCAAGGTTTGAAGGAAGCCAAGGAGCGTACGAACGACCTGTTAGCTGAAGGATTAAGAAAGCAGTTGACTCAGGCACCAGCAGAAGCCTCCAGTCGTAAGGGAATTCCTGTTAAATAAGGAAAATAGGTGAAGATGAAGCGCCCACTTATTCCCCAGCAACGGAAGCAGCGGAAGACTCAACGTTTTGGATACTGTAAGAAGCCATGACACTTTCAGAGAGACTGTCGCAGCGTCAAAGGGCAGTGCCTAATTTGCTGATCCAGCGGACATCTTGTCAATGGCTGCCCTAAAAGGAAGGAACTACAAGGAGGAGATTCGTCCACACTCTCCACTCCTGCTAAGTGATGGTTATTTCGTAGTTCTAGCTTCCAGAATAGTACGAGCCCAGCGCAGTATTCAACTCACGTGACGAGAATGCAGCGGCCCAGATATCAAAGAAGAATTATCATTTTTGCTTTTAATAAGAATGCTGTCACTCTTTTGTAAATATTTCCTTTCGTTTAAGATCTTGTATCCGCTGAACTTTTAGTTGAATGCAATAAAACTCTGGGTTGTGATGTATGTATCGTTCCCTTGCCTCTTACTTTACTTATACTATTCATTGCATCAGCATTCTAAATTTTGATTTTTCAGTCCTTACCTACCGCGTATTTCCCTTGTACTCCGTACCCTTGATTATTTACTTAATGTGTTCCACTGTCTAATCATGACTCTTTCTTTTCAGTCCATGGCCCACCCTGGAGCAGCGCCTCCTCTAGATCGCATGCTGGTAAGTTCGGATGACGAGATCAACGACCCACAGGTGATTTTCGGAAATAGCGATTACGCGGACGGGGGAGTCGCAGCCCCAGAAGTTGACATGATCAGCGATTCCGACGGGGAGGAAGCAGAACCCGAAGAGGACCCAATAGAGGAAGATTCCGAGGAGGACCCGATAGAAGAAAATTCCGGAGAGGAAAACCTTGAGGAAAATCCAGTGGAAGAAAATCCCATAGGAGAAGGTCCAGAAGAAGAGAACCACATGGAAGCAGACCTCGATGAAGAAGCTCCAGCCGAGAAAGAAGGACTAGAAGAACAAGACCCCGTGGCAGGAGAACCTCCGGTGGCGATCTCTACGAGGCGCTATGGAAATGGACGTCCCTATCTGAGCGCACGAGCCTACCGTAACCTACTGAACTTCCACAACCGCGACTGACGTGATTTAGCTTTGTCTCCTCTGGCCAAATAAATCTATGTATACCTTAGGGCCACTCTTTATCTTTCGTATGTACCTTGTTTGAAATTTTCTGGAATGATAATAAAATTGCTGAGTTCGCTAATCTTTTGATTTTTGATTCGCATGATCCATTTACCGTTTTCCTCCCCAGTAAACTTCTTCCCTCCTGAGATTCATGACTGTTCACCCTTGCACCCCGTGCCGACTCGACCCCAGTCTCTTCGACATTCAGTTTGAAGTACTACAGTCCGACCTTTTGAGTGGGCCATACTCCATTGTAATCCCTACCCTGGCTAGCCCCTATACATTTTTGTACTATCGCCTATTACCATAATTATATTCAGTGACAGCGTATTCGAAATTTAGCTTCCACAACCTTGTGTTACAAAAATTTCGTGTTGAATAACTACTACTGTTTTACCCGTTTTAAATGCTCTACTACTCTTCACATTTTCAATAGCGCAAACATATATCGTGCATATTATTTTGTTCCATATCTCTTATTTTCACCATGTGGGGGTTTTTAAGTTATTTTAAAAATGTTTGATCGATACATTATTCTAAAAAGTTTTAACCTATCGACAAATCCTTCACAATTTTATTATTGTTACTTTATTTTCCCAGGTATTGTGCTTATAGTTTGCTATTATAAATGGTTGTGCCTTATGCTTATTATTTTAGCTGCGGTATATTTTTGATATATGTATGTATATGTATATTTAGGATTCTGATTCTATCTAGCTGCTTCTACGTAGATCACTGTATAGTAGTATTTGATTCTGTAGTTTTTTCGCATATTATTTATAGCTTTTCGTTTATTTTAAATTTTGAGGAAGAAATTTTTGTTAGGGTGGTATGATGTAATACCCAGTCCCTATATATAATTAGCGTATTTTAATAAATAAGTCTCCAGATATTTCCCTAAAATTTTCCACAAATTTTCCGTATTTTTCCAGAATTTAATTTAGATTTATTTCGATTTAAAATGTGTATAAATTTTATTTAAACTAAGTTATTAGACTCCCAATCTAAAACTAAAATCCTATTACTTATTTCTTTATTTTCCCCATTTCCATTTTTCCCCGAGCCCAGCCCAAACCTCCAAAACCTAACCCTACATTTAATTCCCTTTTTTATTTCCCAAATTTTTAACCCAAACTCTCTCTCTCTCTCTCTCTTTCTTTTCCCAAACACTAATTTTCCCTTTTCGTTTTCTTTTATTTTCCCGAGCCGGCCCACTTCTCCCTATCTCTTTTTCCTATTTTTATTTAATTTCCATGAGCCCGGCCCATCTCCCTCTCCCCTTTCTCTTTATTTCCTTTCTTCTTAATTTATCACCAGCCAAACAGAACCAAAAAAAACGAATTAATCTTAAAATCACCAAGCCGGCCCATTCACATTTCTTTCCCTTACAAAATGAATTAATCAAAATAAATGAAATAAATCCTCTCCCGGCCCAGGCCCATGGCCGTGCCCACGACCCGACCCGACCCGACCCGACCCTTTCTTCTTCGTTCGCGTTCCTTCCCGCTCGTTTCTTTTCCCCCACGTCGCTCCCGCCTCTCTCGCGCCCCCTCTCTCGCGCCGACGACGCGCGCGCGTTACCTCCCACGACCCGATCCCCTCAACGGCTCCCTCCTCCTTCTCGCGCTTCTCCCCTTTCCTCCTCTCTCCTCTCTCAAGAAATCACGAGCTCCCCCTACTCATTGCCTGCACACCGAGCCCTCTCCTATACACCGAGCATTCTTCTTCTTCTCGACCACCAACTCATTAAATCGAGAACACCCAACCGTCGAGCGGCCCTCATCTCGGAGAACCACTTTCATCCCTTTCCTCCAAGCCATCGAGATTCCCTCATCTCGAAACCCATCACAGCAACCATCTTCAACCTGAGACTCCATCGCCCTCACGCTCGCCGCCGATCTCCTTGGCCCGCTAGACCCAAGCACCAACTCGATCCCGATCTCCACCTTCAAAACCATCTCGCCTACAGCCCCTCGACTCCCTCACCGACGCATCATATCCAACACCATCCTCATCATCTTCCCTCTCCTCTGCTCACCCAAGACCCCTCGCCATTTCCGCAAACCATCGCCTACTTCCAGTACCAAAGTTGAGACCCCCGACACCGAGCCCTTATCCGCGCCCCTCCGAGCTGCAGACCCGAGCGCACCCCCTCTGCAGGCCACCTCGCCGGCGCCTCCGTCGACCTCACGTCGTCACCGAGCATCTCTCTCTCTCTCCCTCAACATCTCTCTCTCTCTCTCAGCATCTTTGCCTCTCTCACATCAAAATTTGTATAAAATTTGGAGCAGTGATGAAAATGAGTGCACAGTGATTAACTGGGTTTGATTACATTTATCTGATTCCAACGGCTGAACCTGTGCTGCGTTCGTGACGCGATCGTTCCGTTGCCGCTGTCGTACCGTCCTCTACACGTCTTCAGGCAAGTTTAATACTTGCTTCATGCTACTTTTATATTACAATTCAAATTACCAAAAATTCCCGCATATACTTTTCGTCTAAATTGTTATAAGTTAAGTGTTCGATATGAACCATGACCTACAAACCAAGTTAAATTGACGGCAATAAATTGTATTAGGTGGCCCGAGTTATAATGAATATCCCTTAATATTTTGGTTACAAAATAAGGTCGTTTGCTCACGTAAAATGGTGTCCCGATTTCTGTCGTAAAGCGTGAAAACTTCCGTACATGATAAACCGTAATATTGATATTAAATTATGTACAAACCGGATTTTAGCGTTCGATGGCTCGTATCGAAGCTAACTGTTTAAACTACAGTATTTTATAGTTGGTCACTAAATTCTAACTAATTATGATAGAGATAATTGCAGATGATTACAATTCTGGACTGCAGTCCAGAATGGAAATCCCAGTTAACACCTGTTTCTAAACCCCTGTATATTCCTGTTCAATTATGAGAATGCGCTGAAACCTATGCCGTTACGTATAGAATTGAATTAGCTTTCTTCCTCCACTGGTCTCATTTGATTCCTCAACCGTTTGATATTTTTAATTCATTTTACAATGTCGATACATCTTTCTGAATTCTGCAGAGGCGGATTTTACATATCGAAAATAATCTGTCCATAACTCCCTGTCGACATAGTATATCACTGATCCACCAACTGCAGTGGAAATCTAACTGATAATCCTAAATATTGTTCAACTTTTACGTCGCCTAATTATGATCCCAACTGGGATTAAAATGTGTTACGAAACGGACTTCCGATTCTGAAAACGGATTTCCAGCAGCGAATACTTAAAATGAAATGGCCATATCTAGCGATCCTGAAACCCGATTAACGTGAAACCAATTTTGATGGATATATCATTAAACATACTGCTTACCCCCTTTTCATTGTTTCGCTAAATTTTACATGTATGATTTATGATAAATTATGCAAGATGTAGGACACCGACTGATGATATCTTAATCATTCCTTAATTACTGTATTCTCATCACATTATATAGATGTTATTGCATTGGTAACCTAGTGATCATATGCATTACCCAGTTTTAGGTATTAGTGTTTGATTGTGGCAGGTACGTTAGTGTTTAAGCATGAATGGATAAGTGAAAGTGACACGTACTTGTACACAATCAGTGGACCATATTGATTTGTTGCACTGTCGACATCTGTGGGACATGTATAAGTGTGAATATAATTGGTATAGGAGGATTATGGAAGCACTAGTATGGGTGTCACAGGTAAGGCACCAAACACTGTCCATTCATCTTGGGTATCAGTCGAGACATGCTTGATGGAGACCCTGTCTTCAGTTCTTGCATAGACATGTCATGGACAGACTGGTATTTGAGTTTATGGTTGGCGTTTGATGTAGACCACGGGTTATGGGGTAGTTTGAGTGTGAGTTCAACAGAATCTCGGGAGTCCCATGCCGGCACATACAGCGATTCTGGAGATATATGAGGATATTACTGATTATTAGCGAGCGACTCGGGCCCGTGTTCCCTTGTCCTTGGGACCTACCCTTGTGTGGTGGATACTCACGAGTGGTTGACTCTCACACTTGAACTGACGATAGGCTTAGCGACCTGTACAATGAGACTTAGAGACTGGTAGGGTTAGTGACATTGACATGTGTTGCTCAATGATTTAACATACCTAACATACTACTTACTGCCTTACTGTTTACTTGCTCTATTGGATACCTGCATTGGCTACTTCATATTCACGTCTTTATTCTTCTGATTACTGTTACATATTTGTTATTATTTAATGAGTTCACATTTGTATCTACACGCGCGCGCGCGCGCGCGCACACACACACACACATATATATATATTGCTATCGTGTCGCTCTGACGACCTGAGTATGCATGCTCAGAGTGAGAGGTGGATCTAGCTTGGACAAGGACCTGACGTACCTCGAGGACATCACGGACATCTTGATCAGCGACCCAGAGCTATACTTTCTCGATCTCCATCTGGTTAGTTCTTTTGATTTAAATACCGCATTTCTCATTACCTGTGCATTGATTACTGATTACTACATAGTGCTAGAAGCCGAAGTGTGACTATGGAGTGATATTTTCTCGACTGTAGGAGCATGGCTGGCCTTGTCAACCCCTCGTATTCCGTATCTTGGGAAGCGGGGCGTGACAGAGCCTTTTTCTATACCGCCATATCGGATGGACCCGACGGAGCTGATAGAACTGAAAGATCAGTTGCAAGATTTGTTAGATAAAGGGCTTGTTTGTCTGAGTGCGTCACCTTGGGGAGCTCCTGTCCTTTTTGTCAAGAAAGAAGATAGTAGTTTGCTCTTGTGCATCGATTATTGTCAGCTGAATCGGGTATCTGTGCGGAACAGATATCCCTTACCTTGTATTGAAAATTTGTTCAATTAGCTCCAGGGTGCGGGACATTTCTCGAAAATTAAATTGCGATCAGGTTACCATCAGTTGCAGTTTCGAGAGGATGATATTCCGAAGACTGCTTTTCGCACACGTTACAGGCATTATGAGTTCTTGATGATGTCGTTCGAGCTCACCAATGCCGCAGCAGCGTTTATGGATTGGATGAACCGCATATTCAGGCCGTTTCTTGATTTGTTATTATCGTGTTCGTTGATGACATTTTAGTACACTTTTAGAGCCGAGTGGGGCCTGGGCAGTAATTGAGTATTTCGTTGCAGACTATGAGGGAGTGCTAGTTATTCGCTAAATTATCTAAGTGTGTTTTCTGGTTGGATAGCTTTGACTTCTTGGGTCACATAGTTACGAGAGATGGTAAGTATGGAACCGAAGAATATCGAGGCCGTTCAGCACTAGCCCAGACCTGTATCAGTGACGGAGGTTCGCAACATTTTGGGTTTGGACGGATACTATCGACTTTCGTACAGGATTTTCTCATATAGCTGCAACGTTGACCGGGTTGACCAGGAAGAGAGTTCATTTTCTTTGGACTGAGGTATGCGAGCGGATCTTTCATTAATTAAAGTCTCATTTGATTTCAGCGCCAGTATTATCTTTGCCTTAAGGATCATGCGGTTTTGTTGTTTATTGCGATGCTTCTCGGCAGTTGAAGAAGTATGAGCAGAACTGTCCCACGCATGACTTAGAGAGACTGCAGTGGTTCTTACACTTAAGATCTGGAGACACAACAACTTTCAGCAGCGAGATTTGAATTTGAGACAGTGCCGTTGGATGGAGCCAGTGAAAGACTATGATGGCGATATTTTTTTATCATTCGGGAATAGAGAATGTTGTGGCGGATGCTTTGAGTCGGAGTCCCGGAGGTTGCTTTTCTTGTTTGGGCACAGTTCAGAGACAGTCGATGGTAGATTAGCATATTCTTTGTCACAGCCGAGTAACCGGGGGAAAACTTGTCCGTGTCCGTTCACATCCACAGTTATTTGATCATATCCGTGAGGCCTAGTCCGATGACGTTCGTTTGTCAGAGATCATCGAGCAGGTTCGATAGGGCAGAGATTCAGAGTTCGTGATTGATGATTAAAGAATACTATGATTTGGGACTCGACTGTGTGTACCAGATTCTGAGGGACTAAGGCGCGAGATTCTTGAGGAGGCACATCGATCGGTATATAGTGTTTATCCGGGTTCCACCAAGATGTATTATGATTTGAGAGAAGTCTACTAATGTGAATGGATGAAAAGAGATATCACAGATTTTGTTTCGCGATGCTGACTTGCTAGCAAGTCAAGGACGAGCATCAAGGCCAGCAGGAGAGTTACAACCTTTGCCCATTCCGAGATAGAAATAGGAGCATATTTCTATAGAATTTATTATGGGTCTACCTAGGACCAGTCGAGAGTATGACTCTATTTGAGTGATCGTAGACTAATTGACAAAAGAAGCTCACTTTCTGCCAGTAAGACCACTTTCAGATTCGTTCAGTATGCTCAGATATATGTTGATGAGATTGTACGACTACATGGAGTTCCGACTTGTATTGTGTCCACCAGAAGCACCCAGTTCACCAGCCGACTATGGCAGAAACTTCAAGAGATTTTGGGCACCAGTTGGGTTTCAGTGTGGTTTTCTTTCCGCAGACCGACGGTCAATCAGAGCGGACCATTCAGATTCTTGAGGTCATGCTCCGAGCTTGCGTTCTAGATTTTGTGGCAGTTGGGATCGCCACTTGCCCTTGATAAAGTTTTCCTATAATAACAGCTTCTAGGAAGCGATTCAGATGGCACCATTTGAGGCGTTTTATGGGGAGAGATGTTGATCGCCCGTATGTTTGGATAGAGCTCAGTGAGAGCAGTATTTTGGGGCCGCATATTGTGTAGGAGACGACCGAAAAGATTCATTTGATTTGGGATATGATGAGAGCGGCCCGGAGCAGGCAGAAGTCTTGTGCAGACTGACGTTGGCGCAGACTTGAATTCGCTAAAGGTGATCATGTTTTTTTAGGGGTTTCTCCAATAAGGGGCGTGTTGAGATTCGTAAAGGAAGGAAGGCTTAGTTCAAGATATATGGGTCCCTTTGAGATTCTCGAGCGTATCAGTACAGTTGCTTATCGTTTGGCTCTTCCACCTAGCTTTCTAGATGTTCACCCCGTATTTCATATATCGATACTCCGCAAGTACCTTCATGACCCCTCTCACGTAATACAACATCAAACAATCCAGCTGGAGCGCAATCTTTCTTTCACAGAGCAGCCGATAGTCATTTTGGATCGGCAAGTGAAGAAACCGAGGTCCGAGGACATATCGTCCGTAAAGGGTTCTTTGGAGTGGTCCGAACAGCGAAGAGGTCACGTAGGAATTCGAGGACGAGATGTGGAAGAAATATTCCCATCTCTTCGAGGGTACGCGTAGTTAGATTTTAAATTCGGGGACAGAATTTCTTTAAGGGGGAAGATTGTAACGTTTTAAAAATCGTTGAGGTGAATTTTCCGATAATCGGTAATATAACTTGTGTTTTCCGTAAAAACCAAGAAATATTTATTTTCCACATAGACTTGAATATACCTATTTTAGCTATGTAATTGCTAGTATTGGTATTTAATTAGTCACTTATTAATTGTTAGTTTTCTTAAATATTTTTCCTTAATAATTTATTTTTAATATTATTTTAAGTTTTCACTTATTTATTTAATTAGTGTAAATTACAAATGAGAATGGGTTAATTACACAAGTGTCAACCATAACGACCTAGAATCTAGTTTGTAGCATATTCTTTCTTCTAAAATTTCTTCATGGTTCTAGATGTTTTAAAGAAAGCTAGATAAAATAAAAAATTAAAGTAAAATTATAAGAATTGAATATTGAGGTATGGTGAGCTTTGACTTGGACACACACACACACACACACACCCCATTCCTTTATGCTGGGAGAAACTTGGCAGCCCCTCTCTCCATTTTCTCATCTCTTTCCAACCCCATTTTCTCATCAAAATATAAAATAAAAAGAATAAAGAAGTAAGGGTGTTGACTTGAGTTTGGGGAAAGATGTTTCTATACACATACACACCTCACTCTCTCTCTCCCCCCTCATTCTTGTTCTGGCCGCAACTTGGCCTGATGCCCTCTCCCATTCTCCACTTCATCCCATCACAAAAATCCCCTCATTTTCCATCAAAAATCCTTAAAAAGTCTCACTAATTACTAATTAAATTTTTACCCAATTTTCCTTGGCCTAATCTTGCATGGATTTTGGAGGAAGAAAGCAATTTGGGAGGCTAAGTTTGCATGTTGGATCTCAAAATTTTGAGGTATAATCTTAACCCTGTGGTTAATTTGTTAGTTAATTACTCTAATCTAAACTATTTAGGTGTTAATTTGGTTCTAATTGCAAGTTTTAAATTTCAAGAGAAGGTTTTGGGATCAAGTTAGGCTTTTTATTATTTGAATATGGTTACAATGTGTTGTTTAACATGTTAAGACTTGAAAAATCTAAGCTAGTTGTTAATTTCCTAATTGTTACTTTTAAATTGTCTTAATTATAGAATTTTGCAAACTAAGTTTATAATTAGTGTGTAAATAGACGAAATTAAAATATAGTTAGTAATTATGTGGCCTAATTAAGATATTAAGAGAACATTATGGCCACTAGATTTTCTAAAACATCTAGATTTGAACTAAAATGGTAAATTGTTGCTTACTAGGTTTTCAGAATAAATAGGTTTAAATTAAGTTTGAGCTTTTGATAATTTACTACATATTTCCTAATGTATTTAATGTGTTGTGAATGCGCGATTGGTGCGATCGGATTCTAGGCTTGGTAGTTGTCATGTTTAGCGACCCTAGTAAATTTTTGCTTAATTTGAATTCAAAAGTCAACATGACTAAACACAATCATGTTGGGAAGAAAAATAGCAAAACTTCGAAAAATGACGAGACTTCTCATACTTCGAAATCTCTCTCGCTTTCCCCTGAATCCTCCGCCGAATGTGATGGAGATTA
This sequence comes from Agapanthus africanus, assembly GCA_030015575.1. Classification (NCBI taxonomy): domain Eukaryota; kingdom Viridiplantae; phylum Streptophyta; class Magnoliopsida; order Asparagales; family Amaryllidaceae; genus Agapanthus; species Agapanthus africanus. The sequence goes on from JASDDO010000014.1 coordinate 313,378,979, forward strand.
ACCACGTGCCTTATAGAGGCTACATCCATTATGCTATCTAATGAAAGCTTTAAACAATACAACACCAATCTTGCATTCTCATCTTTGTCTCTCAATGTACAACCATTGCCCATAGGCGAGTTACCGTCTAATTTCATACCAATACCTGTTCTACATATCAATTCGAATACCCAACCATCTCAAAATGTTCCACTCATATCACAACCATCACCTCTCCAAAAAAATTGGAAAGAAATACTTACATCTTCTTCCGCAACAGAAAAGGATCGCTTAATTTTATTCCTCTAAGTGGAGATGAGTCCATTGAACTTACCGATGAGGATGTAGCATTAGCAAAAGAGAAATGGGTTCCTTCTTTTGTCGGTTATTGTCTTCAAAAAAGACCTTATTATCATCTGGTTGAGTCTCTTAGAAAAAAACGGCGATCTCGGGATATCATGCAAATACCCGCTTTGGAAGGAGCCTTCTTCTTCTTTAAAGTTTCTAATCTAGAAGATAAGGCTCTTGTTAGAGATGATGTTTATTGGTTTGTTGGTGAGCATTCCCTAATTCTTAAAGAACAGGAGCCAGGAATGAAAATTACAAACGAAAATTTTTCTACAATTCTAATTTTGGTGAAACTATTCAATCTTCTGCCAGAATAGTACACTGACCGTACTCTAGTAAAACTTGTAAGTTTCATTGGAACTTCACTTTCATGGAAGAACTTACCTCCAAAGGAACACGTATGGTGTTTTCTCGCTTTTGTGTTAAAGTAAAACCGGAAAAAAATTTACCGAAAGAAATCCATCTCCGACATAAAAGACATATCAATATACTGTTAGTGTATATGCCCTAGAGGACATTACTGTATCATACTAGTATGTATATTACTTGATGGAAGCTTGGGATATTCACAGTTGTATATACAATCTTGCTCGAAATGGTAGTATGCTACTTGCTTTGTCTCTGCTTTAATATGTGCATGTGTTTCTTTTAGCATACCGCTTATATACATATTAGTAGAGCCCTTAGGATCTTTGCTTGATTACCAGCGTTGTGATGGCGCTCACACTCGTGGCGGCTGGGTAATCCATAAGCACATCCTTACACAGGTCCCTAGTCGTTGGACTATCGAGATAGGGCATCGATACTCCGGAGTAGACTAGCGTATGCGCTTCTCATCCCAGCGTGGGAGACGGTCTGTCCCACAGCCATCAGTACGTCGTACTTGAGATAGTATGCGGGTGCTCGTTAGGTTACGAGTACACTGGACAGGATTCGTCGAGAACTGTTGGTTGGTATTATACCTATCATCAGTTATCGGTTCCTAGATGACATGAGTACAGCTTAGTCCGTTGACTTGACACTGTCACTTCGCCTCGAGTGTGTTCCCACTGCACTTTGATTACTACCCTACCACGGCTCAAAGGAGTCGTGCAAACAGATAGTTTTTGGGTGCAGTCCCGAAGCACTTGGAGGCAGTGACGGTTAGACAAGATTCGTCTTTCCCGGTATTGGGGGTTGACATCGCGCTGTGCGGTCCAATGTCTACACATGCGCGAAGCAGTTATTCTTACTTCATTACTTTTACGGATGATTTCTCAAGGTTCGGACATGTCTTCTTAATGAAGCATAAATCTGAAGCTTTTGAAAAGTTCCAGGAATATAAGAATGAAGTAGAAAAACAAACAGGCAAAAGTATCATGGCACTGAGATCTGATCGAGGTGGTGAATACTTGAGTGCCGAGTTCCTGGGTTACTTAAAAGGGAATGGAATTCTCTCTCAGCTTACTCCGCAACATAACGGTGTATCGGAGAGACGGAACCGAACCCTATTGGATATGGTACGGTCCATGATGAGTAACGCTGAGTTGCCGCGATCGTTCTGGGGATATGCGCTAGAATGAGCTGCATACCTTTTGAACCGAGTTCCCACTAAGACTGTGCCTACCACACCATATGAGTTATAGAGTGGGAAGAAACCCTATCTTCAATACCTGAAGGTTTGGGAATGTCCAGCTTATGTCAAAAAGCAGCATGCGGACAAACTAGAGGCACGCTCAGTACTGTGCAAGTTTGTGGGATACCCAAAGAACTCCAGGGGGTATCTTTTCTATTACGCAGAGGAACAAAAAGTCCTTGTTTCTCGTAATGCCCATTTTCTGGAACATCAGTTCTTAGAAAAGGAAATAAGTGGGAGCGCAATAGAACTGGAAGAAATTCCAGAACCACAAGCTATTACTGAAAGCTTAGTAGAACCAGAGGGTTCGAAAGATCAGGACATTCCCACGCCACTCCGCAGGAGTAGTAGGCAGTCTCATCCGCCCGAGAGATACTACGGTTTTCTCATAGACGGGGATAGAGAGGATTACATCATAGATTGTGATGAGCCTACTAGCTTCCAGCAAGCCATTCAGAGCGTTGACTCGGTAAAATGGCTGGATGCAATGCGGACCGAAATGGAGTCCATGTACACCAACAAAGTATGGACGTTGGACATTGCTCCAGATGGGGTAAAACCCGTAGGATGCAAGTGGATCTTCAAAAGGAAGATTGGTGTAGATGGACATGTTGAGACCTATAAAGCTAGACTGGTTGCAAAGGGTTTTCGTCAGCGACCTGGTTTGGACTATGACGAAACCTTTTCTCCAGTAGCTATGCTGAAATCCATTCGGATCCTTCTTGCCATTGCTGCCTTCTACGATTATGAAATTTGGCAGATGGACGTAAAGACCGCTTTTCTAAATGGACATTTAGAGGAGTGTGTTTATATGGACCAGCCAGAGGGTTTCATTCAGAGTGGGAGCAGCGGAAAGGTGTGCAAGTTGCTTAAGTCCATTTATGGACTAAAGCAGGCATCGCGGAGTTGGAACATCTGTTTTGATGAGACGGTCAAGGAATTTGGCTTTATCAAAAATCCAGATGAACCATGCATCTATTGTAGATTTGTAGCGAGAACTGTAGTATTCCTCGTTTTATACGTAGATGACATTCTCTTAATAGGAAATGACATTCCTATGCTACAATCTGTCAAGGGGTTCTTGTCACACAGGTTCTCTATGAAAGACCTGGGTGATGCCTCATACATTCTGGGGATCCGGATCTACCGTGACAGATCCAAGAGGATTTTAGGACTCTCACAGTCCAGGTACATCGACACCATACTGAAAAGATTCAGTATGGAAGATTCCAAGCGCGGTAATGTACAGGCTTGTCACGGGATCACCCTCTCCAAAGAAATGTCTCCCAAGACTGATTTGGAGAGGGATCGCATGTCTATTATACCCTACGCTTCTGCGGTAGGCTCTATAATGTATGCGATGTTGTGTACCAGACCAGATGTGGCTTATGCAGTGAGTGTGGTAAGCAGGTATCAGTCAAACCCTGGGGAGAAACATTGGATAGCGGTAAAGAACATTCTCAAGTACCTGAGAAGGACTAAGGAGATGTTCTTGGTGTATGGCGGAAAAGACCTCCAGATTGAGGCCTTTGCTGACTCCAGCTTCCAGAGTGACAAGGATGATTCCAAGTCCATGTCGGGTTTTGTCTTTACCCTCAATGGAGGGGCGGTGTGTTGGAAGAGCTCCAAACAGGAAACCGTTGCTGACTCGACTATGGAAGCGGAATACATCGCTGCATCTGATGCCGCAAAAGAAGCTGTCTGGATGAGGAAGTTCTTGAAAGAACTTCAGGTGGTTCCGTCCATTGTTGACCCAATACCTCTGTATTGCGACAACAACGGAGCTATAGCTTTAGCGAAGGAACCCAGGTCCCATCAGAAATCCAGACATATCTTGAGGCGGTATCACCTAATCAGGGAGATCATGGATCGCCAGGAGATCGAGGTTCGGAGGGTTGCTTCAGAAGATAACACTGCAGATCCATTCACAAAGGCCTTACCCCAGACTCAGTTCGAGCGGCTGATCGAGATGATAGGTCTTCGATACGCCAGTACATGGCCTTAGTGCAAGTGGGAGATTGTTAGTGTATATGCCCTAGAGGCCATTACTATATCATACTAGTATGTATATTACTTGATGGAAGCTTGGAATATTCACAGTTGTATATACAATCTTGCTCGAAATGGTAGTATGCTACTTAGTTTGTCTCTGCTTTAATATGTGCATGTGTTTCTTTTAGCATATCGCTTATATACATATTAGTAGAGCCCTTAGGATCTTTGCTTGATTACCAGCATTGTGATGGCGCTCACACTCATGGGGGCTGGGTAATCCATAAGCACATCCTTACACAGGTCCCTAGTCGTTGGACTATCGAGACAGGGCATCGATACTCTGGAGTAGACTAGCGTATGCGCTTCTCATCCCAGCGTGGGAGACGGTCTGTCCCACAGCCGTCAGTACGTCGTACTTGAGATAGTATGCGGGTGCTCGTTAGGTTACGAGTACACTGGACAGGACTCGTCGGGAACTGTTGGTTGGTATTATACCTATCGTCAGTTATCAGTTCCCAGGTGACATGAGTACAGCTTAGTCCGCTGACTTGACACTGTCACTTCGCCTCGAGTGTGTTTCCACTGCACTTTGATTACTACCTTACCACGGCTCAAAGGAGTCGTGCAAACAGGTAGTTTTTGGGTGCAGTCCCGAAGCACTTGGAGGCAGTGACGGTTAGACAGGATTCGTCTCTCCCGGTATTGGGGGTTGACATCGCGCTGTGTCCAGGAGAGCCATTACACAAGTAGCCCCTGGCCAGGGAAAGCGAGATATACTGGTAGGTTTCCAGTGTTATCTCAGGGTGTTCTGGGCTACACCCCGACACGACTTGTACCGCTATTAGGGGACTGACGTTCACCGCCCCCTAGGCCCGCCATGCGATGTATCAGACGAACAGACCGGACTGTACGGAGACTGTCACATACAGGCTCAGTAGGAGTTCAGATGGGGTCACCTCGTCAGTCCTCTTATCGACATCTACCTGGGGACCGTTACGTACAGCTAGTGCCGCTTGCGGTCTGTGGTTAAACCCACTGTCAGCATAGTGTCGAGTCTTTAGAGTCCCACACAGAGAGCTATTCGCCTTTAGGCAAAATGAGTAGAGGTCGCATGGTTTTGCGACAGGGTTCGTTCACATCCGCGCACTTGTGCACGTTTGCTGTCCGGACAGCTTATACTAGCGGGCTTTGGTTTAAGCCAGATCCTAGTATATGATTTGGGATTGGTTTTATCTCTTTGTATTCGTGTTCCTCGGATCACGAATACGGGTGCGTATGCACAGTTGATTGAGACAGAGGGAGAGGACTTTGATTAGGGTTAATGACCATTGTCTTTTTGTTAACCCTAATGCTTATGTGTGTATTATGAATAATTGATATTAGTTAAATATAATTGTGCATGGTTAGGGTTGTTGACCTTTTGACCATTCTTGACTTGTTGACCTAGGTTGACACTTTAACCATCATCATTCCATATAAAAGATGCTCTTTAATCCTTGCAATTTGTATTAAATATAAAATGATAATGGTCATGTCTTGATTAAGCCATGACAATTATCTTGCTAATTATCCATTTACATAATTCACCCATATATGAGAGAATGGTTCATTTTCTCTCCTCATTCTATCATATTGATTCTCTCTCCTCCTCTTCCTCTCTCTCAAGCTCTCCCCTCTCATGTGTTGAGAAACACTTGAGCTTGAGTTAAACCTCTCCAAAGTAATCTCTACTCTCATCTAAGGTTCTAGGATTAGCACTTCTAGCACCTTAGTTACTTCTAGCTTGAAGTTGAAGCCAAAGGTTGAGGCTTTCGGGTGGATCCTTCTTCCACTAGAGAAGGCGACAAGGTGAGCAATTTCTTTCACTCCAAGGAGCAAGGAGAGAAGGACATAAAGCCCAAGGTATAACCTTTCTTCCATGTAGCTAAATCTAGTTAGCTTTTAGTTAGTTTTTGTTTAGCAAAGATCCTCCTTAAGCTAGTCCATGTTGCCCAGTTCGATAAAATTCCGATTTTTATTCCGTTTTCCGCCTCCCCGCAAGCACCGGGGTGGGCAACGTGGACTTACATATACAACCAACCGTTTATGATTGGAATGTTGGATATGTATGTCCTAGAGGCCATTATTGTATATGTATACATGTGGATACTTTGGATATGTATGTACAGGACAATCTTACTCAGTTATATAGTATATTATTTTAGTTGTCTTTATCAGGATATGTGTATTTCTTTCTTATGATACTTAATGTTACTTGCACATATTAATAAAGACTCGATACAGTAGTATACTATTATGGTTTGACTTTATCTAAACATGTGCATATGTTATATATGTCGACCACATGTTGATAAAGCCTGTAGGATCTTGCTTGACTACCAGTGTTATAATGGCAATCATACATGTGAGAGCTGGGTAGTCTATAAGCATATCCTTAAATGTCCCAAGTCGCAGGAGTATCGAGATCGGGTATCGATACTCCAGAGTAGACTTACGTATACGTTTTCTAGACCCCCGACAAGGGGCGGTAGTTGATCTCACAACCATTGGTGTGATCACCTAAGATTGTATACGAGTGCTCACCGGGGGTGAGTACACTGGAGAGACTCGCCGAAAACCTCTAGATGGTATTATACCTATCATCAGATAGCGGTTCTCTTATGACTTATGTACATGTTAGTCTTTAGACCTGAGATCATCATTTGTTTCGTATAAGTTCCTACTATGCTTTGCTCACTACCCTACCACGGCTCTACTGAGTCGTGCAAAAAGATTTTGGTTGGGTACAGTCCCGAGCTACATGGAGGCAGTGAGTGATTGTCAGGGATTCATCTCTCCAGGTATAGGGACTCGATATCGTACTGTCTTCGATTGGTCAGGACTATAAGACCTTGGCCAAGACAGTTGGTATTTACTGATAGGTTAATCAGTAGTTTCCCGGATTGGTCCTGAACCGTATCAGCATGAATTATTGGTTATCAGGGTCTGACGTATACCACCCCTTAGACCCGGTATGCGATACTCTTAGACGAAGAGACCGGACTGTATGGATATTGTCACGGATAGGATCAGTAGGGATCCGGATGAGTTTTCTCGTTGGCCTTCCTTTTCGACAAGTATCCGGGTAGCCGTTACGTACAGCTAGTGCTACTGGCGTGCTTGTGGTTATGGATTTATCCAGTAACTCACTGCCGGCGTATCGAGTCTTTAAATTCCCACACAGAGGGTTTCTCTTCTTCGGGCGAAACGATGTAGAGGCTGTGTGGTTTTTACGGCAGGGTTCGATCACATACGTGTGCTTGTGCACGTATGATGTTCGGACGGATAATACCAGCGGGCTTTTGTTTAAGCCGGATCCTAGTATTATTTTCTTGGATTACTTTGTCTCTTTGTATTCGTATTTTTCGGAATACGGATACGGGTATGTATATACGATGAGAGGTATTCTTGTAATTTTACAAGGGTGCTTCTAGAAGAAGACACCTCATTATTTTTTTAACCATTTAGTTAAATGGTTAATGAGCTGGAGGTATGCGGTGTTATAAGTTATTAAATGAAGCATGGCCACTTGCTTCTTCTACCTCAAACGCTAATAGTCTCATGTGTTGAGAAACCTAGGGTTGGTGAGACAAATCAATCCATCATCATTCTCTACATCATCTAGGTTACTTAGATTAGCATACTAAGTAACCTAGTTACCTCGGTTTAAATGTAGGAGCTCAAAGTAGACACTCTCGGATGAATCATCTTTGATGCGAGGAGACAGACGATTAAGCTCGATCATGGAGGCTACAAGGAGCATACTAAAGGAGAGGAATGAAGACCCGAAGGTCTTGAGCCTCTTGGTATAAATTTCTTTCATAGTAGATATAGCTCCTTTACATGCTAGTTAGGTTTATGGTAGATCCGGTGATAGGGTTATTCCAGCGCCAGTTTTAAATCGTAGAAAAATTTTGTTCCGCAAACGGTATCGGATGATAGCTAGGACGTTAGTGTAACCCAACATGGAAACCACCTCGATGTCTACATTGCAAGACTTTTGCTCACTCCGATACTACACGCCCAATTTCTCATTCTCCTTCAAACGATACTTGATTGGTGTGAAAATTAAGTTTTAAAGTGTCATAAATACCACAATCAATAATGTTGTCGCAAATAGCTAACCGATAGTGAGTACGAGTCGTCCATAGGGAGATAGTGAATTACTTATCTTGTTTTAGATGAGTTGATAGAAAAAGATTTGGATTTGTCGTTTTTATTCTAAAAGAGATTTGAAAACTTAATGATAAAAGTACTCATTAGAGTTAGGATTTGGGTTGTTTAAGAGATATATTAAAAATACTTTACCTTTACCCACTTATTGAATTTATGCGAGAATAATAGCAAACAATGGGGATTAGGATTTAAAGGGGTACTAGGAATTCCTTTCATTGATTTTTGTCTTTCCGTTGATTGCTTTTATCTCAAGTCTGTAACAAAGTTCCCATAACTTGTCTCGAAAATTGGGTCGAAACTATTATTGAAGAATAGAGCGCGTGAAAAGAGAGAGAACTAGTTTATCTTTGAAAAAGTTTTAGATTCATAATTGGGTTAAGTGAAAGTGTAAGAGATTTTTCCATTTCTCAAACTCCTATTTCCTAAACTCTAACAAGAGAGAAAATTACTCATCCATTAAAATCAAAAATAAAAGAGAAAATGGTTGAGAAATAAATTATAAATCTAGCTTTAAGTTCCCTCACAAAAAGTAAGGAGTTTATTTTGATAGCATCTTCGCTTAAAAAATCAATGAGAAGAAAGAAGAAATTATAGAAAACCCATCTAACTAACTAAAAATTAAAAACAAGAAAAATTAAGTGCAGAAATTGAATGTGATATTAAATGAAAGAATTAAAAGAACAATAAGAAGAGACATAAAGAAAAACTACTCTACCTTTTATTAATGAAAACTTGTATCTCCATTATAAATTCTCAATGGCTAAAAGAAAAATGCTAAAAAAAATAAAACCCTAGATGTCTTTTCTTCATTATTGCTAGGTCCTTTATATAGGCTTTGGAACTTGAAACCCTAGAGCTCATATCGACGCACGTGAAATGACGATCATGCCCATGAAAAATTGAATCGAACGGCCACCATTGCGTGGGGATATAGCCGCACATTTGTATTAGGACGCGACAGTTTAGCCGCGAGATTTTGGAATCTTGTCTCCAAATTTTTTCTCTTTCTTATATTGATTTTAGGAACTCTTTCTGACAATAAAATCTTGAAAATATTGTCTTATTTTTATAGTTGCGAAAATCTTCAATTTGCTCCTAAATTTGGCAAATTTGATTTGCTAACTTGATTTGATTTGGAGGTCTTAATCCTATTTGCAGTCTTGAATTAATTTGTTACTTTAATACGTGCACAATATCTCAAATCAAATTATTAGTATCATTTATTCCATTAGAGAAAATATTCCAACCCATTTTTGCTCACAATTAAATTACTTAATGTTTAAGAAACATATAATTTATTTAATAAGATATGGTTGGAATTATTTTTCGTAATGATTAAGAATCACTTGAATATTTTATTTAAATATGATATGCATATATTACTCTTAATTATATTAATTATAAGTTAAGAAACTTATGACAAAATCTTTTTACACATAAACCCACATATATTCTTAAATTACAAATAACACCATTTAGTAATTAATAAAAATAGGGAAAATGACCGTAAAAATGTGCAATAAATATGAATGATCAAATACCTCGAAACTTATCTTTTGATCGTTCCGAGCAAAATATTTTATTTTAAAAGAAAAAGAAAACCTAAATACCGTAAGTTTACAAGTACGGGTTGATCTCACAGGAAAAACTGTTAGTTAATTATTTGCTCAATCAGATTAAAAATAAAAATGTATTTTTTATAATTAAAATCTAAAGAGATAATTTTAAATACTTAAAATTAAAATAGCAAATAAGATTAATTAAATTTAATGATAAAAAAGCATAGCTAGAGTATTGAATCCCCTAAACTAGTTATAAGGGAAATATGCATAAATCATAATCTTAAAGTTCGTATTTTTATAACCTATGATCTAGTTTGAATGTAAAGACTATATAGATTTTGATCCTATATAACCTATCAAGCTATCTAGTTCGTAGGTTTATAACAATATGATTTTCAATATTCTAATGCAAATTAAACCTAAATATAATCTTAGTAATCCTAAGTATAGGCAATGAGCGATGCTAAATAACCTATCAAAATGATATAGAAAAATATACATTTATTTTTTAAGTGCATCTTTTTAGAATAATGATTTATATGATTAACCTTTTTACTAATCTAGGTTTATCCTACTCAAGACATGTTAATGTTTAACTACTCATACCAAAATTAAAGATACGGGAATTGCATAAATTAAAAGAAGGAAACATGATTAAAAATAAAAGCAAGTAAAAGAAAGACAAGAAAGAATAAATTGCAAAAAAAAAGCATTAAAATAAAAATACAAACTTGAGAACTTGATCTTCTACTCCGCCATGCATGAAAAGAAAATAATTACCTTTATTCGGTGGTTAAAAATTGAGCCAAAGGTAGAAGATACTTTCTGTAATTTTAGAGACCGTTTATTTATAGACTTACAATGAAAAATCCTAAATTTAAACAAATCGAAGCTGCTCATAAAAATTCAATGGAGGATCTTGATATTTGGCCGCTAAATGGCTACCATATATATGTAGTTGGCCGCTAAATGGCCGCCATTTCACGTTTGTTTGGGCTCAATATTTGACTGCAATTTTCTGGTTTGATTTGGGCAGTTTTGATCGTATAATATCCCGAATATCTTGTCATCTCTCTGTTGTTACGTGGATCCTCAATCAATTACTCAATTAGGCTGATATAATCTGTTGGTCTTGATTTGATTTGATATCTTAAATTTATTTGCTGATATTGATTTGATTTGGCTGCAATTTAACCTGCAAAATATCTCACAACAAATATTTAGTAGCATCTATTTATTCAGGAAAATATTTAAACCAATTAACTCATAAATATCCATTTATTATTATTTAAGATACTTATAAAATATTTTAACAGATAAATTCATAAATGTTCTTAAATTATAATTACTGGAATTTATTAATTAACAAAAGATAGAGAAAAATATAGTAAAAAATATGCAATAAATATGCCGATCAAATACCCCACACCTATCTTTTGCTCGTCCTCGAGGAAAACTTAAAAAATAAAAATCCTAGAAAGAAAAAATAAAAACTAGATAAATCCTGGCTCACTTTGACAGGCATCGCGATTGCACTGAGCATGTGAAACAAACCGTTAAACCTCTAGCAGTCCCTAGTAGGAGGAGTGTTGTTTTCTGAGGGTTTTCAGCGGATACTGCCCATAAAATCCCGTCAAACTTGTTTTATAAATTAACTGTCATCTCTAATCCTATGATTTTGATATCTAAGCTAGAAACTCTATCACCCTAAGTTAGAAAAACATCTAACACTTATTTTTCTCTCCTCATTTTTATTTAACTTAAGCTTCTATACGTCTTTATGTGCTCGTGAAATTGTGTCATTTTGTATCAAAAACTTCAATTAAAAGCCCTCATGCCTCCCCTAAAGATTCTAAAGTATCTCGTCGGTTTGTAAAGTCCTAGGCTCTCTCAAGATTACATTCTACAGCTCGGTCTCAATTCCAGGATTTTTATTATCTCTAGTGAGTCCTATTTTTCACTCCAACTTTTACCGGTCTTCGTTCATACACACCTTCGTGCTCGTGCAAAAGTTTTAATCTTGTAACTTAAATTTTTACCTTCATATCCCCCAAATTCTTACCTTCCAATTGAACTCGTCCTTAGTCAAGTTTATTCTCCCACAAAGAACCGTGAGGACTTTTAACTCGGAGAAAACACTTGCTAAGCTTGTTTTATTAGGATTTCTAGGTTCCATAGAAGGATTTGGGTTAGTGACTCCCAAACCAGATGGTTTTAGGATACTGGATATAGAGACATACTTAGGACTTAATTGCCCAAATCACCAAGGCCATAAAACAAGGACCTGTCTTTTATGCATGACAGTTTTTAGAACGAAAACCAACGGAGATACTTCTAGCTATTATTTTCAACATAAAATTAAAGACATGTTTGTGTAGATAAAGTGTGTTCTCACTTCAATCAAGCTCAAGATGTGTTATTTTTCAGACTTAGTCTCCATTAAAGACTTCAATACTTTCCTTTTATCCAAACCTCACTCATGAATCATACTCAAGATTACTCACTTCTAAACAAACTAACTTGATCTCAAAAAGATATTTCTATATTTTTTTATAAATTTCGAATTCATCATCTGATTCTTATAACTCACGACGCGCGTAGTGTAATGCAAAGACGTATATTTACTACAGTTAAACTCATGGAGGATTATCAGTTCTAATCCAAGGACTTAGTTATTTCTAACCTGTCAATCTAAACCGTCGGACTTCGAAACTAAATCCTCACACTAGCTGGCTTGATGACAAATTTTTAATATTTTATTATATTTTTTTATTAACTCTAAAAATTAAAAGAATGAACTCCTAAACTAAAATTATAACAATACTAATTTTTTTAGCAGTAAAACAAAGAAAAGAACATCTAAAAGAAAGAAAACAAAATAATATATAGACCCACCCCCACACTTAAGCTAGACATCATCCCCAGTGTCGTCTAGTTCTAGTGTGTTAACCTTTTTTCCAAAAGTGATGATGTAAGAAAATATACATGTGAAGTGCTCTAGCTCATTAAACTCCAAATCTCAACCTTTAGCTTTCTATGCACTTATAATAGGAGGTATAGGAGGAGCTTTTTGGACCCAAATCTTCATGGTTTTATAGGGTTTAGATTTGGGGACCCATTTCAAATTGGCAAGTTGAGGGAAATTTCGTTTCAAATTATAAATATATGCAAAATGGCCATGTGCACCACAATAATGAAGAGTGTGTGTAGTTGCATGCATGAGACTTGAACTATCAACATGCATATGATGTATAGGATGAGCATGCTCTTAAAAAGTTTGTTTTGTATAGAGAAATGCATGTGAATGAGCATTTGATTTTGAATGAACAGACTTATAAGCATTCTTTTTATTAGAAGAGTGTTGAAATAATTTAGAAAATGATTTTTGAGATTTTGAAAAATTCATAACAATATCTTTTCTATTTAAAAATTTCATTCTCTCACTGGATGAAAGAATAACTCTTTCTTTTCCTTTTGAATATTTATCAAGAGAAACTGTTAAATCATGATTTTGTTTTTTAAGGGAAAGATTTATATTTGACAAAATCACTTGAGATTGAAGAGAGGATTTCAAGAAATTAAGTCCACTCTTAAAAGTTGTCTCAAATTTTTATGTTCATTTATCAAGAAAACACAAGACAAAACCAAGTTTTCATTTTCATTTTTCAAAGTCTCAAAAAATTTCGATTGGTTTTCAAACTTCAATAGAAACTCATTCTTCTCTTGTTCCCTTTCTAGTTTCAAAGCAGCCAAAGTTTTAGAAAGAATCTCAAGTTTTGAATGCAACTCATTTTATTTATTTTTCAGTTTTTCAATTGAAATATCATAAGAGCAAGAAAGTGCATTAACCTTTGCTAACAATTCATCATTTGTGAGTTTCAAAAATTCATTTCTAGAAATCAATTCTGTGTTTTCTAATTTTACGGATGAGTTTTGTTTTCTAAGAAACTCATTTCTAAAAATCAATTCGTTCTTTTCAATTTCAATTATTTTCATTTAAAGCAGTAATAGAATCTAATGCATTGAGTTTTCCCATCAAATTGTTACCTATACTAATTAAAATCTCACACATTGAAAACAAATCATTTTTCTCTTACTCGAGAATGCTATTCCTAAATTCAAGGTCATTATATGAAGGTTGATCATGAGTAAGATTATGATTATCGAAAGATGTTGTACTCACATTATCATGAACAAAAGAAATCTCATATGGCTTGGTAGAGGTTGGTGGTATATCATTATTTGAAAAATGTTGAAATACACCCATGGTTTCTATATGATTTTCCTCTATGATGTGCTCTCCATAAATTTGTTCCAATGCACACCAAATATCATAAGCTGACTCGTAGTATGAAATAGTCATATGAATCACACAATCTAAAACATTTCATAAAATATCTACAACTTCTTCGTTCACTCATATTCCATATCATTTTTTCTCCAATATTTCTAAGAAAAGCATGGTTATTTTTAATAATTTCCCAGAAATCTTTATTAAGTGAGTTAATAACTCATTTTCATTTTCCATCCTAAAAAATCATTCCCATCAAAGTCCGGAGAACAAACAGCAGAATCCATTTTTTTAAAATATAAATCTTAACTAAACACACTAAGCAATCAAATCCTAATCAACTGGGGTGAATCTAGACCTAGACAGCTCCTAAGTTACCCGTTAGTCTGGCTAAATCCAAAGTAGACTATATAATCAGCTAGATAAGTGCAAGGTGAATGGGAGGTAACCACTGTACGAATCACCGAAATAGCGGGCCTAATTAAGTAAACCACTTGTTTTAGTCACACTTGCCTAGACACCAACTGATTAGACCCCTCGGAATTTTAGTTATCTTAAAGGTAAACTTTTCCTAGTGAGCTATGTGAATCCTTAGGGTTTTAAGTTTAATTGATTTTAATTAGAGGATTGGGTTCATGCAATATGGAAGATGATTTGTAGGCCAAGGAAGGGTGATGAAATCCCCACCTTATCTTTTAGGTTTATGATTTGCCCCTTAAAATATTTTAAATATGAGTGCAACAAATCAAATCTAATTAGAAAATATAAATATTTTTTAGCAGCGTTGTAATACCCAGCCCCTTTTATACCAATATTTGTATTTTTTCACCTATAAAATTTATTTATATTTGTTTATTTATTTAAATCCCATTAAACACCAAAACCCAAACCCTACTATATCTCTTTTTCCCCAAAATCTTCCTTTAAGCCCCGGCCCCTCTCCATTATTATTTATTTTACTCATTAAAATTTAAACCCTAAAACCCAAACCATATCTTACTCAGTCCATAACCTATATTTTCCCAAGCCCATGTAAATTAAAATAGGATTTAAAGCAACCCGGCCCACTTCTTTCTTTTCCCCATTTGAA
Organism: Agapanthus africanus; assembly: GCA_030015575.1. Classification (NCBI taxonomy): domain Eukaryota; kingdom Viridiplantae; phylum Streptophyta; class Magnoliopsida; order Asparagales; family Amaryllidaceae; genus Agapanthus; species Agapanthus africanus. The sequence continues at coordinate 313,394,074 of JASDDO010000014.1, forward strand.
TTCTTTTCTCCAAAGGCCCGACCCTCTTTCCCAATTCCTTACAACTCTTTTTATTATAATTCTCGGCCCATTCATTTTTCTCTAATAAATTAATTAACTTTTTCCTTTAGCCCAGCCCAGCAGCCCGTCAAGAGCCCGGCCCAAGCTTCTCTTTTTTCTTCCTTCATTTCAAATCTCCTTATATTATTCCCTCTTAATCACCTTTATATCTAAAATAATTTCCATTAACACCTCTTAATTTCCCCCCTTAAATTTCATTAATTTCCTTCAATCACCTCCCTCAATCATAATTCCCCTCTCTCCTCTCATAATTCCCCTCTCTCTCCCTTAATTAATTTCCACGTATCTCTCTCTCTCTCTCCCCCGTTCACACACCCCTCTCTCTCTCCTCTCATAATTCTTTCCTCTCTCCCCACGTTCTCTCTCCCTCTCTCTCCCATTTCTTTTTCCCGCTCCCTCTCTCTCTATCTCTCCCATTCTTTCTCTCTCTCTCTCTCTCTCACCCGCGCCCACGGCCGCGCGTCGCGCTCACCGCCGTCCCCTCACCGTCGCTCGCCTCCACCTCGCCTGCCTCACCATCGCTCGTCTCCACCCTCGTCCTCAGCCCCGTCGCACCCAACACCTCGCCTGCACCCGAGCCGACCTCCCCCTCACCATTGTCTCAACCACCGCCGGCATCCCCAACTCTCCGACTCCCTCCGACCTCGCCTTCACCAACCTTCGACACCCTCACCTTCCTCTCTTTCCCGACGCCTCTCCCCTCTCGAACCCAAATCCCGACCTCACATGCACGTCGCTGTCGCCATCACCCCACGCCGCCGGCAACCACGTCGGTCCACCTCGTCATCGCTCTCATCTCCGCACCTCACCTCCTAGCTTATCACCGACCGATCATCACCACCTTCACCTCATCATCTCGCCTCTCCTTATCACCCTCAACCGCCGATGAACCCACCCCTCTTCTCCCCCGATCACCCGAACCCCCATCTCCTTCTCACCCTCAACCCGAGTTTCCCCTCATCCAGCACCCCGCCACCTTCCTCTACCCTGAGATCCCACACCTTCTTCCTAAACTCTACACATCCGACCAACCACCATCACCTTCTCCGACGAACCCACCCCCTCTTCCACCAACACAAGCTCCGCCACTGCCCTCGAGCACACCCTCTACCACCTCAAACTCCGACAACCACTGCCCGAACTTCCCTCCACTGCGCGTCAACCGCCACCTCCACCATCGGTGCTCACCAACCTCACTGCACCCTGGTCGTCCTGCGTCACCGGAACCCCGACCCTCTCCCCGAGCACCTCTAGCCACGCCCGTAGCACTCCCCTGCTCCGGCCAACCAGCGTCGATCTTCGCTGCCCCGAGAACAGACCTGAGCTCACCCGGAGCCGCTGCCGTCGCAGTGCCAGTTCTTCGCGCGCCCGTGCTGTACTTCGCTGTCGTGCATCTCCAGGCAAGTTTCATACTTGCTACATGCTAATTTGTATTAGTTACGCACTATAATTTTATAAATTCCATACTTACTATCCTCGATAAATTATACGACGCAACTGTTCGATGCATGATCTCAATGGAAATCATTATTTAATTTGGCGGAACTCAATTGTATAGTCTGCCCTGTATGGCTATGAATCTAGTGTGTGAATTTCATTGGAAAATATGACCGTTAATGACTAAAACGAATACCCCCTAATACATCCGTAAAACTAGAAATTTCCCGTATCTGAAAATTATTAAAATCACCGTAAATTATGTACATACTGGAATGATGCGTTCGAGGGCTTAAATCGAAGACGACTCCACGAACTTTAACCCTATGAAATTTTCTAATGATTTCTGTACTTCAATTGTGACGATACTTGGACCAGAGTGCGACTCTGGACTGCAGTCCAGAGCGACTCTAGTTGTTGTTTACTGTCCCGTAATGGGTACCACTCTGTTTCCTTAACTCTTAGGTTGTCGAACTCTGTTGTTTATTAAAGGTGAATCTGTTAGCTAGACAACACAAGTGGTTTCATTCTATTTCGTTATCTTTTGTTATTTAATCTGTAATTTAAAAGATGGGGACGTATAACAGTCCCAACAGAATCAGAATTGACCTACTAGTATTGAACAGTGTATTTCTCCTGACGTATAGACGCGATTGAGAATCCGTCTGTTGAGTTGAAAACCTTACAGAAAACCCTAGATTTCATTCAACTGTAGCATCACTAAATTCTGATCCCAACTGGGATTAAAATGCTTTGCGAAACGGACTTCCGATTCTGAAACCGGATTTCCAGCCGTGGACGCTTAAAAGGAAATGGCCATAACTAGTGATCCTGAAACCCGATTGGCGTGAAACAAAATTCGCTGGATAGATAATTGAACATACTATTTATTCCCCGTTCATCATTTCGCTAAAATGTACCCTTACGATTTATGATAAATTGTGCAAGTGGTAGATTACTGATTCATGACATCCTAATCATGCTTTACATACTGTTTACGCATCATATCATACTTATGTTACTGCATTGATAACCTAGTGATCATGTGCATTACCTACTGTTAGGTATTAGTGATGATTGTGGCAAGTACGTTAGTGTTTGTGCATAAGTGAATGAATGAAAGTGACACGTACTTGTACACAATCAGTGAACCTTATTATTCTATTGCATTGTCGACGTCTGTGGGACGCGTGTACGTGTGACTATAAGTGGTATGGGACACTTATGGAAACTCTTGCATGGGTGTCACAGATAAGGCACCAGACACTACCATTTATCTTGGGTATTAGTCGGGACGTGCTTGATGGAGGTCCTGCCTCCAGTTCTCTCGCAGACTTGTCACAGACCGATTGGTATTTGAGGTTATGGTTAGCGTTTGATGTAGACCACGGGGTGTGGGGTAGTTTGAGTGCGAGTTCAACAGAATCTCGGGAGTCCCATGCCGGCTTATATATATGGAGATATATAGAGATTTACAGGGAACATGATTATTACCGTGAGTTACATGTTGGGCCCGTGGTCCCTTGCCCTTGGGATCTACCCTTGGGTGGAGGACACTCGCGAGTGGTTGACTCTCACACTTGGACTGACGATAGGCTTAGTGACCTGTGCAGTGAGACTTAGAGACCGATAGGGATAATGGCATTGATATACATTACTTACCATTGTTGACATACTTGGCATACTATATTACTGTTTTACTGTTCACCTGATCCATTAGACACTTTATTGATTACTGCATGTTCATATCTATACCGTTCTGATTTACTGTTATATATATCTATTATCACTGTTAGAGTTGTCACTTGGATTTATATATTATATTGCTATTGTGTCGCTCTGACGACCTGAGTATGCATGCTCAGTGTGATGAGTAGATTTAGCCGGGACCAGGACCAGACGCACATCACGGACATCTTGATTTGCTATCCAGAGTTATACTCTTTTGTTTCCCATCAGGTCAGTTCTTTTTATTGTTTTGTTTCAGTTACTGCATTTCTCTTTACCTGCGCATTATTTACTGATTACCACGTAAAGCTAGAAGCCGAAGTGTGACTACGACAGGATATTTCCTTGACCGTAGGAGCATGGCTGGCCTTGTCAACCTCTCGTATTCCGTATTTTGGAAAGCGGGGCGTGACAAGCGTTAAGAAATCCTGTAAGAAATAGAGAAGAGAAATATTAAGATTGAGAGAGAAGATATGTGTCACGACCCGGAAATGGCACGTGACCAGCACTTGAATCACGTGAAGTCTATAAGACCCCACCGTAACCCAAGTAAGCCGAAAACCCAGAAATCTAAACCTTTTAAAGAAAATATTATGGAGGTGAAGGTAGGAAAGAAAAGTATAAATGAAATCAGGTTTTGTTTTTCATGTATAAGTAAAGTTAGTTGAAAATACAAGTAGATTGTATTCTAAAGTTTAAAAACATTTTCGTCATTTGAAATTTGGACATCATCTCCTTTTTAAATTTTAATCCAGAACCAGTATATATCAAGAATAATATAGGCATCCCTAAACAAGAGCTAGCTCTTCGCCAATTGGCGGAAACACAACCACGCAAGTAAAATATACCATACACAAGGCGAAGATCAACACAGAAAAAGAGTAAAGAAAACCAAAACATTATCAATTCCAATATAAAGAATAATACATGTCTCGTCACTAAGTCCAAAGAATATACAAACTGGTCTTTAGGTCTACCAAATATACATAGTCTGGTTGATGGAGCTTTTAACTAAATACAAATGAATAATAAATAGTGTACAAGCAGTAGTTACGATCTGAAATATAACCCACCTACCAAGCAAACCACCCAAAAGAAGCAATGTGCCAGCTAGCAAGCCGCTACTGATCCGAGCGGTCGGTCCTGCAAGAAAACTATGGCACAACGGGGGTAAGTTGCCAACTTGTGAGTAGAAGATATCATCAGGCAGAAATCAAATGTATGATGATCTCCTAGGTCATACAGTAATTTAATAATATATCATACCGTGTGGTATCGAAGGTGATCGTGTATACACATGTATATAAATATATAATATTGTGACTGTTTCAAATGTGATACTATATCATCCGTGTCAAAATTATCATAAAATCCCGAGTGTCCAAAATCGACACTCGAAATCATCATAAAATCCGTGTCCAGCATCGACACGTAAATCCTCATATCTCAGGAACCGTCTCATCTGATCGGTCCTTATATCCATCTGTCTCATATCACGTCGGTCGGTATCCTCCGGATATCCGTCAAGTTCAGTACTGTCACCAGTTGGCAGTGTTCCCCTGCCAGGCTCAATGCCTTTCTATACGATCTTCTTATCCCGGGGTACCGTACCGGGTCCACCATGTATCTGCAGATGACGACTCCTCACTCCTCAAATTGGGTAGTATCATAGATTAGAACCGAGAAATCTCATGGCGGACGTCGAAATATCATATCAAGAGAAACCGTGTTTTTAAAACAATCACAAGTTTTTAAATAATATCTGCGGTTTCTCAAATCCAGAAATCTCATAAATACAGAATCTTATAAAGTATGGCAGTAATGAAATAATATGTTCAGGCACAGAACAATACTATAATGCACAACAAGTGCGTTCATATGTGCGTGTCGTATAGCAAGGTAAAGAAAGTGCAATAACTGAACTAGTATGTGGTACTGGGTACTAAACAGTAACTAAAATGCTAACATGTTATAAGGTGATACGGTGATATAGCGAGTTCTAATGTGTATGTAGCATGGAAATTACCGATGATGTGTATGTGAGCCGGTAAGTAATGTGTACATGCAACATGTGCATCATTGGTAATGGTGCGTGTGTCCTAACGAACGAAGTCACGTAAAGATGAAGGTATGAAACACAGTATTTATATATCGTAAATGAAAATAATGCGAGTGTATGCAGAATAAGAAATCTTAACGTGAGCGTGAACAGAATAAAGAAATCGTAAACACGAATGGTGTAAAAAATAATACGCAACTATGTATGAGCCATACAGTTATAGTTTAAAATAGTACGAATCGTTGTTTTTATAAAATAGGGGGCTACAGTGTTTTTGAAAAAAAATACCATTTGCAAAGTCGTAGCGTCCCTTGAAGTTATTATTTAAAAGGACGCAACGATTTATTAGTTTTGAAAATTGGCATGGCTCTAAATATATTATACTATCTACTTGAGTGATTTTAAACATTTTTTTCGAGTCGAAAATAATATCGGCGATCCATCCTCATTATATCATGTATGGAATAATCAGTCATAGGATATCATCAAATCAATAGTACGGATATATAATCACGTACATCATCTCATCTTATATCATCATATATCTTACCATATCATATAACATCACCTCATATCATCATATCCAAATCATATCGACTCGTGTCGTCATATCAGATCATATCCTTACCTTATCGTATCATATTGCAAATTATATGTATTTATATACTTCATAAGTAGATATAGCTCATAGGCTAAGAAACAGTACTAGGGTATATCTTTCTACTAAATCTACTACTATCGCATATAGTATTCTAGTTACCCTATAGGCTAGTTATACATACATACATACATACATACATACATACATACATACATACATATATATATATCCTATTACTTCAGTTTTGGGGGTGCTATACGCCATCCACCCAATTTCTCCCATAGATATATATCTATTCACCTACAACGCCTCGCTCTAGTTGATCCTGACGGATGCCTTGCCCTCCTTCGCCCTCCTGGAAGTCCACGTGCTTGTACCTACACATCGAAGCATATTATATCGCATCAAAATCAAATTCGAAAACCGATACGATGAGCGAAGGGCAAATATGTTAGAACCTATGGTCCACGTGTGCTAGAACAACAAAACAATCCCTGACGTCGACATACGAACGTCAAACGACCGAGTCAAAACTCAAATATCAAAAATCAAGTTTTCAAATATCGCAAAATATTGACAGAAACTTAGTAAAACAACTCCAGATTTTTATTAAGGTGAATTTAAACTTTGTAGCATATATGATAGGCCTAGTTATCTAGCGAGTGAGCTATTGAACAAACCTCAGACCCTAACTTACCCAAGTGGCCGCAATTTGCGGCTATTATGAATATTTTGGCGGCCAGGGTTTGGAGTTGTAGGCTTGGGCTTCTATGATGGTATCCTAATAGTCTGCACATCTTACATTACCCTCTATTAAATTTTTAGAGAACCACAATTGCTCAAGATTTCATTTGACCACCATAAATTCAACAAAACCGATATCGGAAAATTCTAAACTCATTCTAACCGAGATTACATGTACTCACAGGCCCTTATCTATCACTTAAAGAGATTTTAGTCACTAACTATGTCTCTACTACACCACTACTACTCGTTTAATCCACCAAAGATCACCCTAGAATTTTCCAAGTTCACAAAACATGTATATATTAACTCTAAACTAGTTATGAAGGTAACGAAGCTTAAAAACTTGATGAAACAAGAGAATATTATCTTGTAAGGGCAACTCAAGAAAATTCTAAGATGGCCAAAGATGCTCAAAACCCAAACTTGATCTCACCATGTTGCTTAGATTGAGGCTGGAAACATTTTTTGTGAAGTGTTTGTGTTGTTTTGGTGAGATTTTGGGAGTGTTGTGTAGTGGTAGAGAGGGTGGAGGAGATGGAGATGAAGGAGATGAAGAAGGAGGTGAGATGAAGAAAATGAAGGAAGAAATGTGATGGTTAAGGATGGCAACCATGCCTCTCTCTCTCTCTCTCTCACTCACACACACGCACACACCATACCTCCCTGTCCCCTCTCTTTTCCATTTTTTAAAAAGATAAAAACCATGACAATAAAAGATAAAGAAAACATGTAGATATCATGTCATGTACCAAGCATGGTTAACAAAATAAATTTGGTTTATTACATAATTAGGAAATACTAATCAAGTTTAAAATTAAACTTGTATGTAAATAATTACGTATTAATTTATAAAAGCCCAATTCAATTAAATTCTTTATTAAAATATTTTTTTGTTTCCGATTATTTTTCCATAAAATATAGGTGTAGTTATACCATTCTACGAAAACTCAAATTTATATAAGTATAATATCCATGAAATTTATTATTTTATTGTTTAAATTCCAAAATAATATTTTTTATTTTCTGAAATATTACAGTCTTCCCCTCTTAAATAAATTCGATCCCCAAATTTAAATTTAAACCCCCAAATCTTAAAACATTTCAGTAAATCAAATCAAATTCACGGGGCTCCGAAATCACGGATAAGCTAAAAATATCACAGCGCAACTTGTGCGTATGAAAACGAGTGCAAAACTCAAAAATCAAAACTTCGTCACTGTCATGCAAATCATACAAGTTATGATGAATACGCAAGTTTTGAAATCTACGGTTTAAATCAAGTATAATATAATCAAAACTATAACACGTATATAGTACCCATCCTCGTAAAATCGTTTAAGTAACTGGAAATGCATGCATGAAAATCCATTTTCAAATTGCCGTGTGATGCGTATATTACGGTATAAGTAGCTGACATTCACTTGTAAAGAAACACACATACACACACACATGTTTTGCTTAAGATATACGTCCTGCCTCTTTGAAAACAATTTAGAAGGGTTTTTGTTTTTGTAAAATCTTGCATCACTCACTGACATGTAGGGAAATCGTGAGTCTATAGCTCTTTTTGAAAAGCACTTCAATAAATACCGATGCATGCAAAAACGCTTAAGTACTGTCCTCAGACCATTTCTGCTCAGCTACTATATAATATAGTGTATATCATAAAATGTGATGCTAAAAAAGAAGGAATCAACCTCAATATGTGTATATGAAAATAAATCCACGTGCGTCTGGTGTGCATGGAAATCGAATTTAAAACCAAGTGTAACGAATGTGCACGAAAACGAAAACTAAGTGCAACGGGTGTGCACAAAAGTATCTGTCGAGTGTATCGGGTGTGCATGAAAACAACATCAAGTGCAGCTAGAGTGCATGAAAAATCTCAATCAAGTGCAACTGGTGTGCACGAAAATCCTCAAGTGCAATAAAGGTACACAAAACAACATCAAGTGTGCGCGAAAATCTAAATCAACGCGTCGAAAGCACACGTAAACAACATTGAGCGCATGAATCAATATCAGGTGCATATAACATGCACGAAAACGAAATCGAGTGTATCGGAATACACTAAATCATAAATATGTGCAACTGGGTGCACAAAACAAGCTAGAGTGCACAAGCCTAAATCAGATGCATAAAATGTGTATGAAATCAAAACCAAGTATATCGAAATGCACGAAGTCCTAAATATGTGCAACGGCATGCACAAAACAATATCGAATGCAATGGATATGCACAAAAACACAAATCAAGTGTAACCGGTGTATAAAAATAAAAATCAAGTGCAACTGCAGTGCATAAGGAAAAGTATCCATCAGGTACAGCTGCGGTGCACGAAAATCTCAATCATGAAACCCAATCATCAAAACACAAGAATCAAAATGATGAAAACGTGATATTTAGATCACCAAAACACAAATCATAAATAAATGATATTGAGGTACACCTCCTTCAATGTCGAAAGGTGCCGGTGCACCCGAAGCTAGCAGAGCAAGAATTCTACTTGCTTTTTGCCCATGGTCTGGCATTTTCTGCCTGTGGGTCCTTGTTTTCTCTGTAGATCACCAATTCCATGATCTCCTGGCTTGACAGCCTGGGAAGGAGTAACGACGGAAACAGTCCCGCTATGACGCTTCTCTGAACATCTCCTGGTCAATTAATCTGGCCACTCGCAACATAGCACGTCAATGATGGCAGCCTCTAGCCCTCTGAATACGTGCCATAGAATCAATCCTGAGTACAAATCTTTATTACTATAGTATCCTAGAAAGAGCCTTCCACGGTCTCTTCCGATATCATTTCTGCCAAACTGCCCGGAAACTGGCACTCTTTAATTAATCTGTTTCTGTTCCAGGACAGCTGCAATCTTATCACGACTCTCCTCTGAAAGTGGAGCCGTATCCAACGCCTCTATGTACGTATCAAATCTCTGGCATCAACGGAGAGGAAAAAATGCTAATCGAGATCTCGCACAAACCTCTTGATCCGTTTTTCTTCAATATCGACCAATTCGGAATTATATCTTGAAAGCAGCATAATCTGCCATTCATATTCGGCTACAGTCATATTCAGAGTCTTTCACAAAGACTCGAACTTACGAATTCGGTGTCTCCAGCACTCTGTGGAAGAAATCTGGCTAAATACGTCCTCGGAAACTCGTCCATTTCATTAGAGGAATACACACTGTTCGTCCTTTCTCAATCGAATTACACTAAGTCTAAGCAAGACCATTCGAACTGAAGTTAGCCAACTCACTGATCTCGTATCGGGGAATCCACACTAACGAAATATCCCAGTCACTTTATCCAAGAATGACTAGGGATTCTATTGTTGGGTTTTCCTAGCACCTACTAATGAGTATGGAAGCATCACACATGCCACTTTAAAATTTCTAGAGGTGCTAAGCAAACAAGCATGGATCTTTAACTAGAATTTCTAGGGTAACATCACAAGTATCACAAACTAGAACTAAATTTACACTAAGTGAAAGGAATACAATCTTTGTAGTCCTCTTTGTAGTGACTCCTAGGATCTTTGAGAGGTTGCAAAGGCTTGCTAGTAAGCTCCTACGTCCACAATGATCCACCCGAAGTTCACTAGCTCCAAGCTTGTAGCTCCACTTGATGCAAGAAGAAGATGAAGCTAAACACTCTAAACTAATTGGCTAGATTAGAGTAGAATGTTGAAGTGATGAGTTTTCTTTTGTCAAAACTCTTTCTTTTTATCTCTTACTCACTTTGGAAAACCCTAAAGAGCAAGAACGAAGAAGAAGATGAAGACAAAAGCTTTTGATAATAATAAAGCTTACTGAAATAATAGAAAAGACAAGTATATATATTTTCTACTCTTCATCTCAAACCATGGTTACTTAATTTAGATATTATTGCACTTGAGTTAAAAGGCAAAAGGAATATTAATCCAAGGTTAAAAAGTGGGTGAGCAAGGTTAACTTCAAGAAGAGTGTAGAAGATAACTATGGATGAATAATCCTTTTCTTTTCCTTTTAATTTAAATGCAAAAAGAATATATATAAATCAAGTTCCATGTAAGTCTTATATTGCCTTCATATGTGTATCAACAACCATGACACTTTGCATGCATGTATCTATGCACATCAACATGTGCATCCATGCACATCAACATATGCATCCATGCATGCATTCTTCCTCTTTAATAAAAAGAGTTTGACTAAAGAATTAAAATAAAACTAAAAGTCTAAATGTTAAATCAACAATTTATTTAACAATCCGGTCATATCGCATACGACCCGACTAATAGAAAAACGCCCGATTAACATACGGTATCATATAGTCGTATTCAATCGGGTCCCCGCGCATATCTCATATGCACACCACATCTTTTCGCCTGGGCTAGGAAACTTCTGTGTGGGACTTTAAGAATCGTCAATACGCCGACAGTGGGTGATGATCATATCAAACACCCATAAGCCGCAAGCGGTCAGCTAAACGTAACAGCCACCCGGGTATTGAACGATCAGAAGAAAACCAGCAAAGCTGTCAAAACTCCCGTCAAGCCATCTGGCAATACTTACCGTACAGTCCGGTCTCCTCGTCAAATATGTTGCATATCAAGTCTGGGGATGGTGTCGTCGACCCCAATAACTCAATAAGTCATGCCGGTATATAGCTGATAACAGATCGAGAAACTACTGATAACGCTTATCAGTAAATCTCAGTAGCCCTGGCCAGGGACTTCCTGTTATAGCCAATCAAGCATAGCACAACATCAACCCCCAATACCGGGAGAGACGAAACCCCTCCTATCGCTCAGTGCCTCCATGTGCCTCGGGACTGTACCCAAAGACCACCTGTTTACACGACTCAGTAGAGCCGTGGTAGGGTGGAGATCAAAGTACAGTGGGAGGACACACAAAACTCTATGACGATCTCGGGTCTACAGACTAACCTGTACCAGTGTCACCTGAGAACTGCTATCCGGCGATAAATATAATACCACATAAGAGTTCTCTGTGAGTCCGTTCAGTGTACCCAGTCTCCATTGAGCACCCGCATACATTCTTTGGTGTCACCTCACCAGATGGATATGGGAACATCCATCGCCCATCATATGGGACAAGAATAGTATACGCTAGTCTACTCTGGAATATCGATGCCCCGTCTCGATACACCTACGACTAGGAACAATTCTAGGATATGCTTACAAACTACACGTGCCCCACTAATATGATCTGCATCATAGTCACAGTAGTCTAGCAAATATCCTGAGGGCTTTATCAACATGTGCAAATGAATAAAAACATGATCAAATCAACATGTCAGATAAAGTAAACCAGATAGCTTACTATTATGTCGAGCAAGAAAGTAATCTATACACACACACACACACACACACACACACACACGTCCAAGCATCCACTATACATATAATGGCCTCTAGGGCATACATATATCCAACAATCTCCCACTTCACTAAGGCCAATTATTGGCGTATCTCATACCCAACATCTCAAAAAGTCGCTCATGCTGTGGCTGTGGAAGGGCCTAGGTGAGTGGATCCGCTGTGTTATTCTTTGTATCTACTCTCCGAATCTCGATCTCTCAGCGATCTACTATCTCGCGGATCAAATGATATCGCCTTAGGATGTGTCTGGACTTCTGATGGGATCTGGGTTCTTTGGCTAAAACCATAGCCCCATTATTATCACAATACAAAGGTATTGTATCAATAATGGTTGGAACTACTCCTGGTTCCGTGACGAACTTCTTCATCCAAACGGCTTCCTTGGCAGCATCATTTGCAGCAATATACTCAGCTTCCATCGTGGAGTCTGCAACGGTATCATGTTTGGAACTCTTCCAACTAACTGCCCCTCCATTGAGGGTAAATACAAACCCTGAGATAGATTTGCTGTCATCCTTATCACTTTTGAAGCTGGAATCAGTAAAGGCCTCCATTTGGAGATCCACATTACCATACACCAAGAAGAATTCTTTAGTCCTTCATAAGTACTTAAGAATGTTCTTCACTGCTATCCAATGTTTCTCCCTTGGGTTGGATTGATACCTGCTTACAACAGCTAGTGCATAAGCAACATCAGGGCGAGTACATAACATCGCATACATTATAGATCCCACAGCTGAAGCGTAGGGTATAATGCTTATGCGAGCTCTCTCTTCATCAGTCTTCGGACAGAAGTCTTTGGAGAGAGTGATTCCATGGCAAGCGGGCAAGGCACCACGCTTAGAATCTTCCATACTAAACCTTTTTAGGATGGTTTCAATGTACTTTGATTGGGACAATCCCAATAACCTCTTGGATCTATCACTATAGATCCTTATGCCCAAAATGCACGAGGCATCACCCAGGTCCTTCATGGAGAACCTTTGTGATAAGAATAGTTTGACCGATTGTAGCATAGGAATATCATTTCCTATCAGGAGAATGTCATCCACGTACAATACGAGGAATGTGACAGTATTGCCTACAATCTTCTTATAAATGCATGGTTCATCTATATTTTTGATAAAATCAAACTCTTTGATTGTATCATCAAAACAGATGTTCCAGCTCCATGAGGCCTGCTTTAATCCATAAATGGATTTAAGCAATCTACATTCTTTCCCGCTGCTCCCACTGTCAATGAAGCCCTCTGGCTGATCTATAAAAACGCATTCTTCTAAATCACCATTCAGAAATACAGTTTTAACGTCCATCTGCCAGATTTCATAATCATGGTGAGCAACAATAGCAAGTAGAATCCTAATGGATTTAAGCATTGCTACTGGAGAGAAAGTTTCATCATAGTCCAATCCTGGTCTTTGACGAAAACCTTTCGCTACAAGCCTTGCTTTATAGGTCTCTACCTGTCCATCTACACCAATCTTTCTCTTAAAGATCCATTTGCACCCAACGGGTTTTATCCTAGGAGGTGCAACGTCCAAAGTCCATACTTTGTTGTTGTACATGGACTCCATTTCGGATCTCATGGCTTCCAGCCACTTCACAGAGTCACCACTCGTGATAGCTTGCTGAAAACTAGTAGGGTCATCATCATCTATGATCCAATCTTCTCTATCACCATCAATGAGAAACCCATAGTATCTCTCCGGTGGGCGAGAAGTTCTACTAGATCTCCGGAGTGGCTGAGGTTCTTGAAGTTCTACTGTAACATCAGTTTCAACCAATTCGTCCTGAGTAATTTGTGTCTCTAGAACCTCTTCTAGTTCTATCGTATTGCCATCAGTACTTTCTGAAAAGACTTCATTTTCCAAAAATGTGGCATGCTGAGCAACAAACACCTTTTGTTCCTCCTTGTGGTAGAATAGATATCCATAGGAATGTTTTGGATATCCCACAAATTTACACATGACCGATCGTGTCTCGAGTTTATCCGGATTCTGCTTTTTGACATAAGACGGACAACCCCATATCCTAACTCTTTTAAGAGATGGTCTCTTTCCACTCCATATCTCAAATGAAGTGGTAGACACGGTCTTGGTTGGAACTCTGTTTAACAGATACATTGTTGTCTCCAATGCATGTCCCCAAAAGGAAAGCAGTAACTCAGCATCACACATCATGGATCGTACCATATCTAATAGGGTACGATTCCTCCGTTCTGACACATCGTTGTGCTGTGGTGTGTAAGGAGGTGTGAGCTGAGAGAGAATCCCATTCTCTTTTAAGAAGTCTGAAAACTCTGTACTTAAGTACTCTCCACCTCGATCTGATCGAAGTTTCTTGATGCTCAAGCCCGTTTGTTTTTCTACTTCAAGTTTGTACTCCTTGAATTTCTCGAAAGCTTCGGATTTGTGCTTTATCAAAAACACGTGTCCAAATCTTGAGAAATCATCAGTAAATGTGATGAAGTATGAAAAACTACCTCGTGCATGTGTAGACATTGGTCCGCATACATCACTATGTATGAGGCTTAAGAGTTCCACAACTGTTTCTCCGTGTCCAGTAAATGGAGTTTTGGTCATTTTACCTATGATACAGGACTGACAAGTTGCATAAGATTTATATTCAAAAGGATTTAAATATCCATCTTTATGTAGCTTGTTTAGTCTGGTTTCATTAATATGGCCAAGTCTACAATGCCAAAGAAAAGCTTCATTTATATATGAAAGTTTTCTTTTATTAGTATATTGTATGTTGAAAACTGTGTGTTGGTTCAAGACGTAAATACAGTTATTTAATGTACCATACCCAATCAACTGTTGATTCAAGTTAATGTTCATAACATTATTTTGCAACACAAAATGATATCCTTCATTGTCCAACAAAGAAACGGATATTATATTACATAGCATACTAGGTACAAAATAACACGGGTTCAAAACAAAAATACAACCCGAAGGCAACCCAAGATGATACTCTCCTACGGATACAACATGTACATTGGAACCATTTCCAACCCGCAGAGTATGGTCTCCAGTCTTCAAAACTCTACTGTTTCTCAGCCCCTGCATACAATTGCAGATGTGAGAACCAGAACCGGTATCTAATACCCAAGATGCATAGTTAATTGAAAAACCGTTCTCAGTTACAAACACACCTGAAGTGGAAGCATCAGCATGCTTCTTCTCCTTGAGATCAGCAAGATACAAAGCACAGTTCCGTTTCGAATGTCCCGTCTTGTGGCAGAAAAAACATTCCCCTTTTCCACTTCCCGTGGCCCCGGTTTTGTCTTTCCCTTCGCCTTTTGGACTCCACCTTCCGGTTTGATGGACTTCTTCTTCTTTCCCTTGGCCTTGGCTTTTGGGACTGAAGAGAAAGATGGCCCAGCAAGCAGAGCGGGAGTCTTCGCTGTTTTCAGCGTGCTCTCTGCACTTCTCAACATATTGAGAAGTTCAGGCAATGATTTCTCTAAATCGTTCATATTGAAATTCACTATGAACGGAGCAAAGGCGGGGGAGAGAGACTGCAGAACAACATCCGTATATTTCTCATTATCCATAGTCCATCCCAGTTCCTCAAGTTCTTCAATAAGACCAATCATCTTCAAAACATGGTCTCCTACTGATGCACCGGGGGCCATTCGCATCTGAAACAGCTTTCGAGATGCCTCATATCTCAAAGTACGAGATTGCTCTTCATACAACTCCTTTGTATGAAGAAAGATGGATTGTACATCCATCTTCTTGTGCTGTTTCTGATGGATGTTGTCTATAGAAGCAAGCGCGAGGCACCTGGCCGTGTTGCAATCAATATCCCATGTTTTTCGGATCTCCCTATCCGAAACAGATGATTCAGGTCCTGGGACGGGTGGGGCTTTGGTAGTGAGGACATATGATACTTTATCATATGCGAGTGCAATGTTCAAGTTCCTCTTCTATTCTTTATAATTCGGCCCAGTCAGTTTGTTTTTCTCTAGTAGAATCTTAAGTCCCGTCATCGGTATCTGCCATTAGGAGAGAGAAAAGAATACACTCAGCGAAATGCTCTTGCAAAGAATTAGATTGGTTATTATCTTATCTAATCTATGTCTCCCACTGCTTTTATCAAGTTTTTCTTTCAAACCAAAAAAGAAAACTAGCCAGGAGTAATTACAGTCTACAACTTCGCTAACCGTTCAGCCAGGCCAGTGTCGGTACTTAAGGGAGGTTCCCCATGCTTTCGCACGGACCTAATTAAAATAAACTTCGTTTTCCCAGAGGTCAAACCCCGTTGACACCTTTCTAGACACCTACTGGATTAGCTAATTGCAAAATATAAAGCTCTCCTGGGAGTAACTCTTGCTCACAGTGGGATCGGGATCCAACTATCATATAGAAGGTATGCAATCTCATTGCAAATTTCAACTCTTGAAACTCCCGATATGGTTTTTACCCCTAGATGCTTATGACCTTGGCTATGGTCAACATATCATAAGCACTAGTCAAGTTCCACCCGTCATTTCGTGATTAATTAGGCCCACCCATATGACCCTCGGCTATGGTCGACATAATCATGTGACTGTCCTAACTAATCGCATCATATGCGGTGTAGGAAGACATCACTTAGCTACCGTACACTACGCCTCGGCTATGGTCGACATACGTAGCATGAATACTAAGTACTCTACTTCCTAAAATGACGGAGGGTTGCGGATGGTTTTTATGAAAACCTTTAACGCTTTGAACTTGATCTCGTTGTAGAATCAAAACAATTTAGAAAAGGAGTGGCTTAAGCTCCGCATATTTTGAAACTTGCATTTTTCATTAAAAAAAAAGGCCGAGTGGTTTTCAAATCTGATTCTACAACATCTTTAGGTTTCTTTTAGTTTACACTAATCTCATTAATGTAGTCCCATCATTTAAGTTGCTAAGCCATCACAGAAAAGAAACGAAAAATAGAACGTATACTTATACCATCCGCATTCGCCACAGTGTCCCGTTATGCACCGTTAGGTTACTTAACTAACGTCATAGCGGGTCGGGACTAGCGCGGGTGTAAAATATAAACAACGTTTATTATATATCATATATATATAATAATAATCCATTCGTCTCAGATACTAAGTAATCACATTACAGAATATCAATAGCAGCAGAAGCACATATGAAAATAAAAATGATATCTAGGAGGTTCTTATTTTGTATTCAGCCAGTAATAGAAAATACGGATTCCACGGTCGCGATGAATATCCAAGCCCACATCCTTAGACCCCTATGAGAGCGGCAAGTGATCCTGCCAATTCTAGAGTTTAGGAGACCCGGTCTCGACTCCTCGAGATGGCCTCCCACTGAACCCTAGAACCCGATCACTTGTGCTTCCCTCCTTGGGTCTATCCTAATGCGGAAAAGTAAATAATATACAATAATGGTGACGTCATCCTCAACCTGGAAGTGCCCCAAATAAAAGAATATTACATACATTTAACTTTTACATGAATGAAAATTAAAACTCTCATCTCACATAAAAAAAACCCCGGTTATTCGATCGCGACAATCCTGCATCATATCTCAGCAACACATAATATCTCATATCATCAATGTAAGCAAGTATGTGTATCCCGATTGTCGTTGATGTATAGAAACGAAGTCGGCGATTACCACATACTACGCTTACGGTCACAGAAAAGAAAGTGAAAAACAACAATTGCAATCATAGATATCAAGACGATGTTTAACGTTTTGATCGAATCAATAAACACCAACGTTTTACCCCAAGAGCTCAACACTTGAGCAAAGTTACAAATACCCAAAATCGCGCCACAGTGTCTTATGATCCATCCATAGAAGGAGTTAACCAACGCCTTACCTATGACACCACGGCACTACGGCAAACCCGAAGGTTCGTTCGCGGTTCCGTGGGCATAGAATCGAGTTAAGGTTATTATGATCTTCTAGAAGGTCCATAGGATACTTGCGCTACTATTGAATATAATGTTAACTTAGGAAAATTACAACACTTGGAAATTTCAGCGGGGTAGAAAGTGGGGTGTCCGATGTTCGTTCGAAATGCTAAAAATAGTCTAGGTTACCAATTTAGTGTTAAAAATACGACTACGAATCACTACGAATTAGCCCCAAGTCTAAACAGTCATCACAGGAAAACTGGGCTAAAATAAACAATACCACAAAACCCAAAATGAACCCAAATGAGCACTGGAGGAATAGGGGGTTCTGGGTGAAGGGGGCCGGCCTAGCCGAAATTTTTCCTATGGTGGCCGGTCCAAATCCGATGCCCCCCCCATATTTCTCCTGTATGCTTATATCTGTCCAAATATGACTCTGTACCTGTTTGAAAAAATTTTAGACGATCTTTAAAAAAATTTCCAGAGACCAATCCATGGGTTCCGTAATACCGTATTTTCGTAGTCGTTTTCGTATTCGTATTCGATATAACACCAAGTCCAGAATTCTAGCTTGGCTCTGATACAATTGTTGGGTTTCCCTAGCACCTACTAATGAGTATGGAAGTATCACACATGCTACTTTAAAATTTCTAGAGGTTCTAAGCAAACAACCATGGATCTTTAACTAGAATTTCTAGGGTAACATCACAAGTATCACATACTAGAACTAAATTTACACTAAGTGAAAGGAATACAACCTTTGCAGTCCTCTTTGTAGTGACTCATAGGATCTTTGAGAGGTTGGAAAGGCTTGCTAGTAAGCTCCTACGTCCACGATGATCCACCCGAAGTTCACTAGCTCCATGCTTGTAGCTCCACTTGATGCAAGAAGAAGATGAAGCTAAACACTCTAAACTAATTGCCTAGATTAGAGTAGAATGTTGAAGTGATGAGTTTTCTTTTGTCAAAACTCTTTCTTTTTATCTCTTACTCACTTTGGAAAACCCTAGAGAGCAAGAACGAAGAAGAAGATGAAGACAAAAGCTTTTGATAATAATAAAGCTTACTGAAATAATAGAAAAGACAAGTATATATATTTTCTACTCTTCATCTCAAACCATGGTTACTTAATTTAGATATTATTGCACTTGAGTTAAAAGGCAAAAGGAATATTAATCCAAGGTTAAAAAGTGGGTGAGCAAGGTTAACTTCAAGAAGAGTGTAGAAGATAACTATGGATGAATAATCCTTTTCTTTTCCTTTTAATTTAAATGCAAAAAGAATATATATAAATCAAGTTCCATGTAAGTCTTATATTGCCTTCATATGTGTATCAACAACCATGACACTTTGCATGCATGTATCTATGCACATCAACATGTGCAACCATGCATGCATTCTTCCTCTTTAATAAAAAGAGTTTGACTAAAGAATTAAAATAAAACTAAAAGTCAAAATGTTAAATCAACAATTGATTTAACAATCCGGTCATACCGCATACGACCCGACTAATAGAAAAACACCCGATTAACATACAGTATCACATAGTCGTATTCAATCGGGTCCCCGCGCATATCTCATATGCACACCATATCTTTTCGCCTGGGCTAGGAAACTTCTGTGTGGGACTCTAAGACTCGTCAATACGCCGGCAGTGGGTGATGATCATATCAAACACCCACAAGCCGCAAGCGGTCAGCTAAACGTAACGGCCACCCGGGTATTGAACGATTAGAAGAAAACCAGCAAAGCTGTCAAAACTCCCGTCGAGCCATCCGGCAACACTTACCGTACAGTCCGGTCTCCTCGTCAAATATGTTGCATATCAAGTCTGGGGATGGTGTCGTCGACCCCAATAACTCAATAAGTCATGCCGGTATATAGCTGATAACAGATTGAGAAACTACTGATAACCCTTATCAGTAAATCTCAGTAGCCCTGGCCAGGGACTTCCTGTTATAGCCAATCAAGCATAGCAAAACATCAACCCCAATACCGGGAGAGACGAAACCCCTCCTATCGCTCATTGCCTCCATGTGCCTTGGGACTGTACCCAAAGACCACCTGTTTGCACGACTCAGTAGAGCCGTGGTAGGGTGGAGATCAAAGTACAGTGGGAGGACAGACAAGACTCTATAACGATCTCGGGTCTATAGACTAACCTGTACCAGTGTCACCTGAGAACTGCTATCCGACGATAGATATAATACAACATAGGAGTTCTCTGTGAGTCCGTTCAATGTACCCAGTCTCCACTGAGCACCCGCATACATTCTTTGGTGTCACCTCACCAGATGGATATGGGAACATCCATCGCCCATCATATGGGACAAGAATAGTATACGCTAGTCTACTCTGGAATATCGATGCCCCATCTCGATACACCTACGACTAGGAACAATTCTAGGATATGCTTATAAACTACACGTGCCCCACTAGTATGATCTGCATCATAGTCACAGTAGTCTATCAAATATCCTGAGGGCTTTATCAACATGTGCAAATGAATAAAAACATGATCAAATCAACATGTCAGATAAAGTAAACCAGATAGCATACTATCATGTCGAGCAAGAAAGTAATCTCTCTCTCTCTCTCTCTCTATATATATATATATATATATATATATATATATATATATATATATATATATATATATATATATATATATATATATATATATATATATATATATATATATAGACAGACACACACACACACACACGTCCAAGCATCCACTATACATATAATGGCCTCTAGGGAATACATATATCCAACATCTATGTCACATCCCTGCCTATAAACTCATCTAGATTCAGCTTCATGAGCTCTGAAAGCGATATCTCATCAATCACAGTAACATCTGATACATCTGTCTGCATCATAGACAACACAACGGTCTATAGAGTAGGATGTACGTTAACAGTCCTCTCGATCCAACTGTCCTCAAGCAATGTCTGATCATCTGGTACAAATCCAGAGCGCTCGTCTCAAATGAGAATTCATAGCATAAAAAGATAACGATATGTTCCTGTGTCACCGGGATAACACTCTGGTATGTCCTCGTCCCTGACGAGCTCGCTTTGACCGCATCTCTAGCCGCAGCGTTCTCAGCTCGTATAGCCAAGGCGATAGGAACCACAACAAGTTTTGATGAGGATAGATCACAAGAATTAATAGAATAACGGATCTCAAATATGTACATCGTAAGGTTACTTAAGCGGAGTATCGTATCATAAGTATACCGCGGAACATACGCATGGTACGTTACACTACTTAAGTTAGCTACTCCATTAATCAAGGTCAACCTACATAACGAAAATTCAGATCTAATACCCCCTCAGTCAAGTCAAAGTTCCGTAAGGTCAAGCCTAGGTTTCGAAATATACGCCCTAGACTCTGCATAATCAAACCTAGACTCGAAAAAAGGTTAAACCTAACGCTCTGATACCAACTTTGTCACGACCCGGAAATGGCACATGACCGGCACTTGAATAACGTGAAGTTTATAGAACCCCACCGTAACCCAAGTAAGCCCAAAACCCAGAAATCTAAACCATTTTAGGAAAATATTGTGGAGGTGAAGTTTTGAAAGAAATGTATAAATGAAATCAGGTTCTGTTTTTCAAGTATAAGTAAAGTTAGTTGAAAATACAAGTAGATTGTATTCTAAAGTTTAAAAACATTTTCGTTATTTGAAATTTGGTAAGCACCTCCTTTGTAAATTTTAATCCAGAACCAGTACGTATCAAGAATAATATAGGCATCCACAAGCGGGAGCTAGCTTTTCACCAATTAGCGGAAACACAACCACGCAAGTTAAATATACGACGCCCAAGACGAAGATCAACACAAGAAAAGAGTAAATCAAACCAAAACATTATCAATTCCAATATAAAGAATAATACAAGTCTCGTCACTAAGTCTAAAGAATATACAAACTGGTCTCTAGGTCTACTGAATATATATAGTCTGGTTGATGGAGCTTTTAACTAGATACAAATAAATAATAAATAGTGTAAAAGCAGTGGTTACGATCCGAAGTGTAACCTACCTACCAAGAAAACCACCTAAAAGAAGTAATGTGCTGGCCAGCAAGCCGCTACTGATCCGAGCGGTCGGTCCTGTAAGAAAACTATGGCATAATGGAGGTGAGTTGCCAGCTCATGAGTAGAAGACATCATCATGTAGAAATTGAATGTATGACGATCTCCAAGGACATACAGTAATATAATAATATATCATACCGTGTGGTATCGAAGGTGATCGTGTATACATATGTATATAAATATATAATATCGTGCATGTGTCAAATGTGATACCATATCATCTGTGTCATATATATATCATCCAACGTATGTCCATCAACGACACATCAAAATCATCATAAAATCCTGAGTGTCCAATATCGACACTCGAAATTATCATAAAACCCGTGTCCAACATTGACACATAAATCCTCATATCTCAGGAATTGTCTCATCAGATCGATCCTCATATATATCTGTCTCATATCACTCTGGTCGGTATCTTCCGGATATCCACCGAGTCCAGTACTGTCACTGGTAGATAGTGTCCCCCTGCCAGGCTCAACGCCTTTCTATACGATCTTTTTGCCCCGGGTACCGTACCGGGTTGTCACGACCCGAAAGGTACGGAACATGACCGGCACTTAAATTATGAAACGTCTCGAGGCGTACGTAATCTAAGTAAGCCAAAACCCAGAAATCAAAACCAGGTGAATCCATTAGAGTGAAGGAAAAACCAACTTAAAACAAGTATTTTTAATAGCATAAGCCGAATTATGCGTTTTAAAAACATCAAGTATTTTCTGAAAATTTCGGCAGAGTCTCCTTTGTAAATACTGGCCCCCAAACGGGATATAACATGAATAGTATACGAAATCAAAAAAAGGCATCCCCAAATGGGAGCTAGCTCTTCGTCAATCGACGGTCACAACCACACAAGCAATATAATATACAACGCCAAGGGCGAGGATCAAAACTCAAATAGAAACTCAAAACAACAGGAAATCCACAGAAATATAACGCGCGACTCTAAGGTCGAAAGAATAAACATCACTGGTCTCTATCTCAAATAAGTACATGTTTGGTTGATGGAATTTACTAGATACAACTGAATAATAATATACAATGTATAATGATGGGTACGATACAAATAAACCCACCTACTAGCAAGTCACCCGAAAGAAGCAGTGCCAGCAAAGCCGTAATGAAACCTGTACGGCAAAACCTGCAAGAAACTGTGGCACAACGGGGGTGAGTTGTCAACTCGTGAGTAGAAAAACATCTACGAACAGAAACCGCATGAACAACGCAATCCTAGGTCAACGATCATAATATATCCTCAAATATATATAACATGCAGCCTAACAATGATTAGGGTAAATATCTAACCCGAGTGTAATCCCATGTGCCCGTGTCAGTGCCTCAGGTAGCGATATATCATATGGATGATGTATGAATGCATGAAACAGAATGCATGTACTGAATAAAGCTACTTTCATAAATCAGTGAGATTTCTGTATTTTAAATAGGAAGTACCATAAATGAAATCAGCATAAAACAGTGCCCAGCATCGACACAAAACAAGTATCCAAATATCTCGATATCTCTGTGTCACAATCTCTGTACCTCAATATCTCAAAATCTCAATGTCTCAATCACAATATCTAGGGCGCCGTCAGTCCAGACCGGCCCCTACCATCGATCTCAAGACCACGACGGTATCCTCCGGATATCCGACGCGTCGGGAAAAATCACCGGTCGGTAGTGCTCCCCTGCCAGGCTCAACGTCAACAACACGATCCTCTTGCCCCGGGGTACCGCACCGAGCCCACCATGTACCCGAAACGGTTCATCCATCTCCTCGAATCGGGTCTCGAAATCCATCAGCAAACTCATGGTGGACGACTCATACATCATGGGAAAACCGTATTTTTTATTTAAATAGAGAGAAAGCAGTTTATATATGTTTTACGGTTTTCCTCCAAATCCAGAAAATATCATGGGAATCCGAATCATCAATAGCATGTAAAACCATGAATATAAGCATGAGCATCCATGAATTAGCATATAATGAATAACAGTATGAGAAGTGACAAGTAACAACTACAATGTCTAAACTAGCATATAAGGCAAGCAACTAATCATCATGTCAAAACTACTAGTAACAAGCTACATTAGGCGATAATATTTTCTAAGGTGTGCGTGACATGGCAATTACCGATGAAGATGTGTGTGAGCCGGCAAGCAAGTGTACGTGGTACATGTAGGGTTGCTATGCATGCGCACAAGGGTCTACGAGGCATCAACCATGCTCGATTTAAAATTTAGCTGTACCGAACAACCCGAATACGGAACTTTAAACTAGAGATTAGGCAAAAATAAGCATGCTAAACACTTTAACACTAAGTGAGAGGGATTACAACCTTTGTAGATCCGGTCCTTCACTTCATATGCTCCGTGTTGTGGTCCCTTCGCTGCGATCATCGGGATCCGGACTCTCGAGAGGTTCCACGAAGAGAAAGATGCAACCTTTGCTTCCGATCTTCGATACTAAGATGATCTACCTTGAAGTTTCTTTAACACAAGCTAACACTCATGAAATGATGTGAACACCCTCATCTAAATGGCAAGGGAAGATGAGGATGATGAAGTAGGATTTTTGCTCTCTTTATTTATCTTTTTCTCATATTTATTCATCACTTTGGAAAAATCAAGCAAGCTTTTTCATGAAAGAATGAAAGAAGAAGAAGATGAACAATGTTATTTTTGTGATGAATAGAAAAAGAATAATATGATGAATAATGCAACCATGATTGACTAAACCCATGTAGAGAATTAACTAGGGTTAGGGTTTGGGTTGGGTTAAAGCATGAGTCACTTACAAATATCTTTCACAAAACAAAACCAAAACCTTCTAGAAACATCTATAAAGCTTAACCCTAATCCAAACCCTAATCATGTTTAAACTCCACTAAACAAGTTGCATTAGTTATCATATCATGTTACAATATTATATATCACATATATAATATTTATCGTAACAAAATAAAATAATACATTTAACATATATCGCATATATATCAATGTATTACCCGAGTGAGAAAAAGAATCTTTTAGTGAGCAAATATTAGTTAATGTAATTTAATATATCATATATATTATTATACATTAAATTATCGAATCAACACTTGATCCGACAATCCGGCTATATCGCATATAACCGACTAATATTTATCCGTACCGATTCATCGAATCAACACTTGATCCGATGACCCGGCTGATATCAAATATCGTAAGAATATAATACGGTATCACATATCGCATTATCCTCGGTCCCGCACATATCACATATGTGCCCCTACTCCTTTTTGCCTGAGTCAAGAAACCTCTGTGTAGGACTCTAAAGAATCGTCAATACGCCGGCAGTAGGTGATGATCATATCAATCACCCACAAGCTGCAAGCGGTCAGCTAAACGTAACAGCTACCCAGGTATTGAGCGCTCAGAAGATCAACAAGCAAGCCTGTAACTTCTCCTGTGAATCCAAACAGTAACACTCCCGTACATTCCGGTCTCGTCGTCTGATATGTTGCATATCTCGCCTAGGGGTGGTAAACGTCAGACCCCAGTAGCTTGATAAGTCGTGTCGATATGAGGTCTATAACAGTTCGAGAAACTACTGATAACACTTACCAGTAAATCTCAGCAACCCTGACCAGGGATTTCCGGTTATAGCCAATCGAACACAACACAACATCAACTCCCTATACCGGGAGAGACGAATCCCCTCCTATCGCTCATTGCCTCCATGTGATTCGGGACTGTACCCAAAAGCCACCTTTTTGCACGCCCTCTTGGACGTGGTATGATGGAAATCAAAGCACAGTGGGAATCACACAAGACTCTATGACGATCTCGGGTCAACAGACTACTCTGTACCAGTGTCACCGGAGAACTGCCATCTGACGTGAGGTATAATACCATCTGGGAGTTCTCGGCGAGTCCGTCCAGTGTAACCAGTCTCCACTGAGCACCCGTACACCATCCTTGATGTCAAACACCGATGGATATGGGATCATCCATCGCCCATCATATGGGTCAAGATGCGTATACGCTAGTCTACTCTGGTGCATCGATGCCCTGTCTCGATACACCCATGAATAGGAACAGTTATAGGATGTACTCGTCGACAACCGTGGCCCCACTAGTATGATCTCATCATAGTCTCAGTAGTCGAGTACATATCCTAAGGGCTTTATCAACATGTAATATAGAGACAATCAGAGTACATGTTAAGATAAAGTACAACCAGATAGCATACTATCATGTCGAGCAAGAAAGTCCTCCCTATATATGTCCTAGCATCCACTACAATATACATCGTATGTACAGTAATGGCCTCTAGGGCATACATATAACTAACAGTACATACGCATCATCGGTAATGGTGCTGGTGTCCTAACAGCATGATATTAATAATAGGATATGAATCATAATATAAGCATGCGATGCAGAGCGAACAACAATAATGAGCGGGAGCTAAATACTAAACAATGGTGCCCTTTGAAATAACACGAATCGTGGGGTTTTGAAAATAAGGGCTACGGTGGTTTTAATAAAGGATACGTCTTTTGAAATATCCGTAGATCACTTGACCTGTCTTTTAAAATACCCACGATCCGTTAGTTTTGAAGTAGGTAGAAATCTAATCTAGTCTGACAACTACACTAAACTATACGGCTGAACTAAAGGTAAGGAAACCGCCTAGCATCTGAGTCGATACATATATGAATATATATTAGTCGGTGATCCCGCCTCGATACTATCAATCCGATACCATATCTATAATCAGATATTCCCAAGTCAAGAGTGCGGATCAATCATCAATATATAGCTCGTACGTAAATCCGTCGTACGGCATCCCAAATCTGGGTACGGGTCAATATCACATTCATCACATTGTTCATCTGGTATCCTCTTTATCAAATATCATAATCCGGGGTACTGATCTACGTCTAGTACAATACTGATACCGCCTAAGTAAGCATGCACGTGTGTGAAACACCACGTCAAGGACCCGCTACAACGTCATGTCGTATCTCAAATACGAACCCTGCCATATCACCGAATTCACAACCTCAATACAAATCTCATCGACTCATCTCAAACCCAAGTATCATCCTCAAATCCGTATGTGAACACATAGTCCCATACCCATGTGAACACATAACTATATATTCCCGTAAGCACAAATGAAAGAAGAAAGTATGCAAGTATGGGTTGGTGTGTGCATGCGTGGTGCGACCACTACTCTAGGGTTTCGCGACACTAAATATCTAAGAACCCCAAATATCCATATTATCATCAATATACTCAAACAATGTATAAACAATATATATATGTGTGTATACGTATTCGTATACATCACCACGAACTGCGGGGGTGCTATACGCCATCCACCCGACTTCTCCCCGTAGATATAAATCTACTCACCTGGTCCTCGCTCGCCGGTGCCGGCGTCGCCACGCGCTTGCTTGTCGTCTCGAACTCCACATGGGTACCTACATATCATAACGCACCGTATCGCATTATAATCCGACTCATGACCAAAACGACACACGAAACCCCCATAGGTCAAAACCTATGGTTGCTTTCACAAATCAACCCAAAACCCCTCGACGTCGGCGTACAAACGCCAAACCATCGTGAAAAACCCAACCACACTCATTTGTACAATCATGAGCACTAATTATAATATAAAATAGCTTAAAATTCACAAAAACCCCAAATTCACTTTAAAAGCCATTTTTCCGAAAATCTAGAAAGCACAAATTACCCGTTTTAATACAACATCTTGATGTTTAAACGAATCTAGCGGCCACAATATTCACTAAATATCATAACAAAGTCATATAAACCATTTCTATAATTTATTCTCATCAATTTCCATAAATTCCAAAATTCTAGTTTACAATATACCCAAATTATAACAATTTTATTGCAAAAAAATGCACAAACCACAATCTAGCTTGGATTTTCATGAACTAAAGTATTAAACTACAAATTATAATATTAATAATGACATGAAACCTTAATTTATATTTTAATCCAAAAAATAAAAACATTTCAAAAAAACCTAGTTAGCAAAAAGCACATTTATCACAATTTCCAACCAACAATTTGAAATTTGTAACTAGATTTGGTTTTAGCAAGAATTAACATGTTAATCCACTCATTAAGATCAATACCCAAAGATGAAAACCCTAATTTAATTTACAAACCCTTCTCTTGAATTTTAAATCACAAATTTAAAACCATAATTAAACATCTAGTTAAGCTAGACTAAAGCATTAGCAACAAATGAACATGGGTTTAGAGTTTATACCTCACTATCCATGGATCAAACATGAAACTAAGCCACCCAAAAATAGCTCCCATACACCTAGATCCATGCTAGATAGGCCAAGGGAAAATGTGTATAGCTTGGATTTTGAGTTTGCTTTGAATTTGCATGGATTTTTGAAGCATTTTAATGGATTTTTGAGGCAAAATGGTGTGGGATTTTGGTGGAGGGCTGCTGCTGTGGGGGGGGGGGGGTTCAGATTCGGCCAGAAATGGAGGGGGTTTGGGTGAGGGAGGAGAGAGAGTGAGGTGGAGAAAGTAATATCTAGTCAAAGTCCACCCTTTTTCTATCATTTTCCTTTCTTTTCTTTTCTTTTCTTGGTGATTGGAGAGAGAGAGAGAGAGGGAGGGCTGTCATGGTGGGGCCGGCCACATGGGGAGGGGAAGAGAGGGTGAGGTGTGGGTGTATGGGTTAGGGAAAAAGATAAATGTATTACCCCAATTCCCATTAACACTAATTTCACCGAAAAAAGCCTTTTTCTTCGATATTTTTCTAAACCGTTTTGGCAAACCATTTCATTTCAAAAACCACATGATAAAATTTTATTTAATGTTTTATGATGCACAAATTTTTTTTTTCAACTCATTCCAATTTGTAATTTTTACTAATTAAATGTATTAGTGACGGCTTAAAATAATATTAAAATAATTAATTTCGGAAAATTTTTCAGAAAATTTGAAATTTCACCAGTGGCTCAATAAACACCAAATACTAGCAATTACATAGCTAGAATATGTATATTTAATTTTATAATAAAGATATTTGCATTTTGACTTTTTACAGAAAGCCCCTTATTTTACCGTTTTTTTCGAAATTTCAACGAAACGATTTTCAAAACGTTACACGGGTCCACCATGTACCCGCAGATGGTGACTCCTCACTCCTCGAATCGGGTAGTATCATAGCTCAGAACCGAAAAATCGCATGGTTGATGTTGAAATATCATATTAAGAGAAACCGCGTTTTTAAAACAATCACAAATTTTAAAATAATATTTACGGTTTCTCAAATCCAGAAATCTCATGAAAACAGAATCTCATAAACCATGACAGTAATGAAATAATATGTACAGGCACAGAACAATATTATAATGCACAGCAAGTGCGTTCATATGAGCATGTCATGCAGCAAGGTAAAGAAAGTGCAATAACTGAACTAGTATGTGGTACTGGGTCTAAACAGTAACTAAAATGCTAACAGGTTATAAGGTGATATGGTGACATAGCGAGTTCTAATGAGTACGTGGCATGGCAATTACCGATGATGTGTGTGTGAGCCGGCAAGTAATGTGTACGCGCAACATGTGCATCATCGGTAATGTTGCGTGTGTCCTAGCGAACGAAGTCACGTAAAGATGAAGGTATGAAATGCAGTATGTATGTATGTATATATGTATGTATGTATGTGTGTGTGTGTGTGTGTATATATAGATAGATAGATAGATATTGTAAACGAAAATAATGCAAGTGTATGCGGAAATAAGAAATCGTAACGTGAGCATGAACAGAATAAAGAAATCATAAACGCTAACGGTATAAAAAATAATATGCAACTACGTATGAGCCATACAGTTATAGTTTAAAATAGTACAAATCGTTGGTTTTAGAAAATATGAGGTTACAATATTTTTGAAAAAAAAACTATTTGGAAAGTCGTAGCGTCCCTTGAAATTATCATTTAAAAGTGTGTAACGATTTGTTAGTTTTGAAAATAGGTATGGCTATAAACATATTATACTATCTACTTGAGTGATTTTAAACATTTCTTTTCGAGTCGAAAATAATATCGGCGATCCATCCTCATCATATCACGTATGGAATAATCAATCGTACGATAACATCAAATCAATAGTACGGATATATAATCATGTACATCATCTCCTCATATCATCATATATCATCTCATGTTCTCATATACCATATCATATAACATCGCTTCATATCATCATATCGACTCGTGTCGTCATATCAGATCATATCCTCACATTATCATATCATATTGCAAAATATACGTATTTATATACTTCATAAGTAAATATAGCTCATTGGCTAAGAAATAATACTAGGGTATATCTTTCTACTAAGTCTACTACTACCGCATATAGTATCCTAATAACCATATAGGCTAGTTATACATATCTAATATATATATATATATATATATATATATATATATATATATAGTATTCTAGTACTACGGTCGCGGGGGTGCTATACTGAAAGTATGTCTTAACATCTCTACTATGTTTCAATGAGCATCAAGTATGCAATTTTAAAAATTTAAAGGTCTAAGTATACTAAACAAGAATCGAACTGAAGAATTAGGGTTTTGTAGTTAAGCAAACAAGTTCTAAACTAAGTAAAGAGAGTCGACAACCTTTGTAGTCTAGTTCTTCACTTCTAAAGCTCCAAGTAGTAGTCCCTTGAATTCTTCTTTGACTCCACTTGAAGAATGTAACAAGCTTCCTTATAGTCTTCTTCGTCGAAAATCATCCACCTTGAGGCAATTCACACTCAAGATCACACTCCACTAATTAACGTATTAGTAATGTTAACAACAAATACTAATAGGCTAGAGTAGTGTAGGTTGATGAAGTAGGAATTTTGCTCACCAAAAATATTTCTTTTTTTTTTCTCAACCCTAGAAAATCTAGTGAGAAGATGAAGATAGAAGATGAACTTGGAATTTGAGAGTGAACCATTGAGAGTGGTTTCGATGAGATGAGAATGATAAATATCTAAGAGTAAAACATGAATTGAAGATGATTCATAGCTTCTCAATGCTTCTCCTAGCATCCAAAACCATGACTCATTCTTCTATTCTTTTTCTTTTTAAATATAAAACATTATCTTCTCATCTTTTAACTCTTGTGTGATTCACATACATCCTTGTTCAATATATCATCAACCATGATACAATATATATATATATATATATATATAAATGAGAATAATGTTGGAAAGAGGCCATAGGAGGGGATTTCTTCCTATGGCGTCGAAAAAATACAATATCTACCATTTTTTCCGATGACCTGCATCCATCATCATCATCGTTATCATCGAAGATATGCATACACCAAATTTCATGTGATTCCACAACTTTTTCACCGTTGAATTAGCAATGTAAAAAGTTCTATTGTCGGTAAACCATTAATTTTGCACCAACTAAATCAACGGTGAAAAAATGTTATAATCACATAAAATTTGGTGTATCCATATCTTAGATGATAAAGATGGAGGTGATGTATGCCGATCATAGGAAAAAATCATGGAGGGTGCATTTTTCCTACGCCATAGGAGGAAATTCCTTCCTATGGCATCTTTCCTCCATTAACCTCTATATAAATATATATAAAGAGAAGAAAATCTTAAGTGAGCTTAATATTAGTTAATATATATATATATATGTGTATATATCATATATATAAATATATATCAAATTATTAAATCAACATTTAATTCAATAATCCGGTTATATCATATATAATCCGGCTAATATCAAATATATATATATGTATATCAAATCATTAAATCAACACTTGATTAAATAATCCGGTTATATCACATATAACCGGCTAATATTTAATATTAGTTAATATATATATGTGTGTGTGTGTAAAATTATTTAATCAACACTTGATTCAAATCTGGTTATATCATATATAACCCGACTAATATCAAATATATAAACACACACACACACATATATATATATAAATCAAATTATTGAATCAACACTTGATTCAATAATCTGGTTATCATATATAACCCGGCTGATTTCAAATATCGCTAGATTAGAATACGGTATTATATACTCGTATTTAATCAAGCTCCCACATATATTTCAATACGTGCCCTACTTCATTTCGCTTGAGCTAGGAAACCTCTATGTGGGTCTCTAAAGACTCCTTAATACGCCAGAAGTAGGTAATGATCACATTAGATACCCACAAGCCGTCATCAGTACTAGATGAACATAAAGGCTACCCAGGTATTGAACGAATAGAAGATCAATAAGCAAACTTGTCCAAACTCCTGTAGAGCCTATAAGCAACACTTATCGTATAGTTCGGTCTCTTCGTCTGATATGTTGCATATCGTTTCTGGGGGAATCGTCAGACCCCAATAACTTGATAAGTCATGCCGATGTGTGGCCTATAACCTTTCGAAAAACTACTAATAACACTTACCAGTAAATCTCATCAGCCCTGACCAATGACTTGCTGTTATAGCTAATCGAGCATAGTGCAACATCAACGCCCAATATCGGGAGAGACTAAACCCCTCCTATCGCTCACTACCTCCATATGACTCAGGAATGTACCTAAAATCCACCTGTTTGCACAACTTATTTGAGCAGTGGTAGGGAGGAAATCAAAGCACAATGGGAACCACACAAGTCACTATGACGATCTCGGGTCAACAGAATAATCTGTACAAGTGTCACCAGAGAACTGCTATCTGACGATAAGTATGGTACCATCTAGGAGTTCTCGGCGAGTCCTGTTCGGTGTACTCATTCTCCAATGAGTACCTGTGTACAATCTTTGATGTCAAACACCAATGGTTATGGGATCAACCATTGTCCCATACAGGGTCAAGAAACGTACACACTAATCTACTCTTGAATATCGATGCCCTGTCTCGATACTTCCTCGACTAAGAACTGTTAAAGGATGTGCATGTGGACTACATAAGCCCCACTAGTATGATCTAAATCATAGTCCTGATAGTCAAGCCAACATCGTAAGAGCTTTATCAACATGTATCAATGAGATAGCAAACTAAAACAAGTGCACATGTTAAGATAAAGAGCAACCGGATAGCATTCTATCATGTCGAGCAAGAAAGTCCTCTATATATATGTCTAAGCATCCATTATAATATACAATAATGGCCTCTAGGGCATACATATTCCTAACATATACGCCATCCACCCGACTTTCCCCGTAGATATACATCTACTCACCTACAACGCCTCGCTCTAGTCGATCCCGACGGATGCCTTGTCCTCTTTCGCTGTCCCGGAAGTCCACGCGCTTGTACCTACAAATCAAAATATATCATGTCGCATCAAAATCAAATTCGAAAACCGATACAATGAGCGAAAGGCACATATGTTAGAACTTATGGTCCACGCGTGCTAGAACAACAAAAAAACCCTGATGTTGACGTACGAACGTCAAACGACCGGTCAAAACTCAAATATTAAAAATCAAGTTTTCAAATATCGCAAAATATTGATAGAAACGTAGTAAAACAACTCCAGATTTTTCTTAAGCTGAATTTAGACTTTTTAGCATATAGGATAGGCCTAGTTATCTAGTGAGTGAGCTACCGAACAAACCCCAGACCCTAACTTATCCAAGTGGCCGCAATTTGCGGATAATATGAATATTTTGGCAGCTAGGGTTTGGAGTTGTGGGCTCGGGCTTCTATAGTGGTCTCCTAATAGTCTGCACATCTCACATTATCCTCTATTAAATTTTTAGAGAACCTCAATTGATCTAGATTTCATTTGACCACCACAAGTTCAACAAAACCGATATCGAAAAATTCTAAACTCATTCTAACCGAGGTTACATGCACTCACATGCCTTTATCTATCACTTAAAGAGGTTTTGGTCACTAACTAAGTCTCTACTATACCATTACTACTCATTTAATCTACCAACGATCACCCTAGAATTTTCCAAGTTCACAAAACATGTATGTATTAACTCTAAACTAGTTGTGGAGGTAAGGAAACTTAAAAAAATGATGAAAGAAGAGAATATTACATGTAAATGCAACTCAAGAAAATTCTAAGATAGCCAAAGATGCTCAAAACCTAAACTTGATCCCACCATGTTGCTTAGATTAAGGTTGGAAACATTTTTTGTGAAGTGTTTGTGATGTTTTGGGGATATTTTGGGGATATTGTATGGTGGTAGAGAGAGCGAAGAAGGTGGGGATGAAGGTGATGAAGAAGGAGGCGAGATGAAGAAAATGAAGGAAGAAATGTGATGGTTAAGGATGGCAACCATGCCTCTCTCTCTCTCTCTCTCACTCACACATACATACCATACCTCCTTGTCTCCTCTCTTTTCAAATTTTTTAAAAGATAAAAACCATAACAAATAAAAGATAAGAAAAACATGTAGATATCATGTCATGCATATAAGCATGGTTAACAAAATAAATTTGGTTTAATGCATTATTAGGAAATACTAATCAAGTATAACGTTAAACTTGTATGTAAATAATTATGAATTAATTTATAAAAGCCCAAATCAATTAAATGCTTTCTTAAAATAATTTTTTTTGTTTCCGATTATTTTTCCAAAAAATATAGGTGTAGTTATACCATTCTACGAAAACTCAAATCTATATACGTATAATATCCATGAAATTTATTATTTTATTGTTTAAATTCAAAAATAATATTTTCTATTTTCTGAAATGTTACAATATGCAAGCGTACTCACCAAATCTAAAATTTTGCAGAGATCACCCTTGTTCCTTGCTGCTTCTTTAAAAATCTAAACTAAAGATAATTGTTAATCCGAAAGACAAATAAAATTAAAATCGTCTTCCCCGGCAATGACGCCAAAAACTTGTTGAAAAAATTATAATACCGCAAGTGCACGGCGCGTTTGTAGAGAGTGTGCAAGTACGGGGTGATCCCAAAGGACAGACTATTAGTTAATTATTTGCTCAATCAGATTAAAAATAAAAATGTAGTTTTTATAATTAAAATCTAAAGAGAAAATTTTTACTACTTAAAATTAAAATAGCAAATAAGATTAATTAAATTTATTGATAAAAGGGCATACCTAGAGTGTTGAATCCCCTAAACTAGTTATAAAGGAAATATGCATAAATTATAATTTTAAAGTTCGTATTTTTATAACCTATGATCTACTTTGAAAGTATATACTATATGGACTTTGATCCTATATAACCTATCAAGCTATCTAATTCGTAGGTTTATAAAAACATGATTTTTAATATTCTAATACAATTTAAACCTAAATATGATCTTACTAATTCTAAATATAGGCTATGAGCGATGCTAAATAACCTATCAAAATGATCTAGAAAAATCTACATTTATCTTTTAAGTGCATCTTTTTTAGAATAATCATTTATACGATTAACCTTTTTACTAATCTAGGTTCATCCTACTCAAGGCATGTTAATATTTAACTACTCATACCAAAATTAAAGACATAAGAATTGCATAAATTAAAAGAAGGAAATATGATTAAAAATAAAAGCAAGTAAAAAAAGACAAGAAAGAATAAATTACCAAAAAAGCATTAAAATAAAAATACAAACTTGAGGACTTGATCTACTCCTCCGCCATGCATGAAATGAAAAGAATTACCTTTATATGGTGGTTAGAAACTAAGCCAAAGGTAGAAGATACTTTCTGTAATTCTAGAGACCGTCTATTTATAGACTTATAATGAAAAACCATTAATCTAAACAAATCGAAGCCGCTCACAAAAATTCAATGGCAGACCTTGGCATTTGGCCGCTAAATGGCTGCCATATAAATGTAGTTGGCCGCTAAATGGCCACCACTTCACGTCTTTTTGGGCTCAATATTTGACTGCAATTTTCTGGTTTGATTTGGGTAGTTTTGATCGCATAATATCCCGAATATCTTGCCATCTCTCTGTTGTTAAGTGGATCCTCAATCAATTACTCAATTTGGCTGATATAATCTGTTAGTCTTGATTTGATTTGATATTTTGAATATATTTGCTGATATTGAATTGATTTGGCTGCAATTAAACCTGCAAACTATCTCACAACAAATATTTAGTAGTATCTATTTATTTAGGAAAATATTTAAACCAATTAACTCATAAATATTCATTTATTATTATTTAAGATACATATAAAATATTTTAACAGAGAACTCCATAAATGTTCTTAAATTATAGTTAATGGCATTTATTAATTAACAAAATATAGGGAAAAATATAGTAAAAAATATGCAATAAATGTGCCGATCAATACTACTTCAGCTTCAATTACCACAATTGTTAAACCCACTAACTCCAACTTTAATCCCTCAACCGCAAGCAAAAAATCGTCTATAATACAACCACGCCCAAATTACCGCTAAACATCATTCCACCTCACTCAAACACTACCGCATCTTCTTCTTTTCCGCATCATGATGGGACATGGAAGCTTGTTAATAGAAAACAATCTAAAGAACGAAGCCGTAAAAGTCTTGTGCCTTCGACTAACCGTTTTCAAGTTCTTGAAGAATCTTCTAATAATGTGGCAAGTGAACAAATACAAGTTCAAAATCTTCAACAAACTAGAAATGCTACCGTCACAAAATACCCCAGCTATAGTCAACACTATTACGAATAAGGCTTGCTCCTACGGTTAGAACCTTAGGGGCAAACCTCTACTCCTACGGTAGGCATCGTAAGAACAAAAATTCGTCAGGTAGGAGAAACTTCCGCAGGGGTAGATAAACACCCATACGGTTAGAAATTTGCCCATATGGAGAAAACCGTAGAGGTCTCCGCTCCTACGGTTTCTAACGTAGGGGCAATTAATTATTTTAATTTTTTTTAAAAATTAAAAATATCTACGTTTAGCACCGCAGGGGAATATCACAACCCCTCGGGTTACACCGTAGGGGCAAAATATTATTTTTTTTAAAATAAAAATATTTTCCCCCTACGGTTAGCAACGTAGGGGCATATCTCTGTCCCTACGGGTTGCACCATAGGGGAAAAGTATCAGGGTTTTTTTAAAAAATTTAAAAAATAAAAATATCTTGCCCCTGCTGTTAGCACCGTAGGGGCATATCTTTACCATTACGGGTTTCACCGTAGAGGCAAAGTATCAGGTTTTTATGACATTTTTCCCCTACGGTGACCACAGTAGGGGCATTGTTTACCCTGTAGATGGGATCGATAGGGGAAAACATTTAATTTTAAAAAAAAATTCTCTCTCTGTTTTTCTCCCGTCCTGTACACAATAGTATATTACACACTATATCATATACCTAAATACAGAAATATATATCAACAACATCCCACGCATAATATATAACGAAATAAACAAATACAATACAAAATCACTTTAAAACAAGGATTATAATCATCATATACAACAGATATTTAAAATATATAACATGTCGCAAATATAATATATAAATCCTACAAAAATCTAAAAAATATATTAAAAAAATTACCACTGGCTCGGTCCAGGTGCTCGATCTTCATGTATCTGGCAAACCTGGAGCATCTGGTCCTTGCCGAAGCCTTGGAACCTCAAATACTCCAGAAATGATGATGCGGTAGTACCTGGAGCTGGAGCAGCTGGACCTTGAGGAGTGTCCTGCGTTGCCGCAGCCGGAGGAGTGGCCTGTGAAGTTGCAGCCGAAGGAGTGGCCTGCCAAAGTTGTAAATTTTTTGAGTTTGTGTAGTAAAAGAATAAGGAACGGTGTACTAGATTTAGTCTATATATCTTGTTGTGAAATCCTAAGTCTAGAAATCAAGTCTTACGAATTGAAATGATGTGATATTAATTTATAGGATTCGTGTTAATATCAGATTCTTATGAAACCATGAATCCTACTCGTATTTGTATTCGAATCTGTGGTATGTAGATTAGAACTATTAAGATATACATATACACAAATAGAAGTAGAATATGTACCAACATCTCCTTCAACTCCTCGACGGTGGACTTCAATGTGGCCATTTCCTCCTCCAGACATCACTCGCGGGGGTTTGTAAGGACCCTAGTGCTCGAGTCGCAGGACTCGTGGTGAAAGCGGAAGCGAAAACAAAAATTTAAAGCGAGCACTAGCGACCTATATCCTAGAATCGATTCCAAACACTAACTATATAACGTAAACATACAAGGTTAGGGGCTAGCTACCTTTATAGAGTGTCCATGCAATTGTGGAAGACCTCTATACCTCTCCATGGACTCTAGCTTGGCTCCGAAGTCATTGGAAATGAGCTTGGTCGCCGGTCATCTTTGTCGAGGATGATCTACCCGAGGGAGTTCGATTCAAGCTTTACCTTCACATCAAAGAACCAAATGAAGCAACTCATAAACAAAACTTGCTAAGAATTGTTTGTAAGATTGATCTAGTGGTGGTAATCTCAAATTTCTCTCTTTAGAATTTCCTCTCAAAGATGGGAGCTTAAAAGAGAAGAAGAGAGAAGAAGAAGAATGAGTGTATGAATAAAATAATTCCTTAGCCATTCTCTTCTCTCTTTTCCAAAATGGAGTTATGAAAACATTGTATGACTCACCACATGAGTCATCTCATGAGTCATGAGCCCACACATAACTCCAAGCTTCCAAATACAAAATAAAAAGTTGTGTGTATCAATACACACAAGTGCATACACACACATACATATATATAAACCAAGTATGTATCAAAATACACGTATCCGTATTCTGATCAAATTATGAATATCCGTATTCGTATAAAGATAAAAATACCTGTATTCGTAATAAGATACAAATATCCGCATTTATACAAATAGTCGTATTCATATAAATACCATATTTGTGTCAAAATACAAATACCGTATTCGTATAAAAATACGAATACCAAAAGAGAGATAACGAGAGATATATAATACTAGCTCACAATGATCCGGCTATCTTTCAAACCTGCCAGTATTATCAAAACGCCCGATTAAAGTACGTGCACTAAATACACGTATTTAATCGAACCTGAGTGTGTACCAAAATATGCACGTACTACATCGTTTCTCCTGAACCGGGAAACCCTGTTTGTGGGACTTTAAAAATTCGACAATACGCTGACAGTGGGTTTATCCACAAGCACGTCTGCAATACTGTTAGTTATATGTATGTCCTAGAGGACATTATTGTACATAATTGTATATTATATATGGATGCTTGGACATATATAGGAAGGACTTTCTTACTCGACATGATAGTATGCTATCTGGTTACTCTTTATCTTAACATATAGACTAGTATTGTGATACCGCCTTGCTCTCACATGTTGATAAAGCCCTTACGATGTGTACTTGACTACCAGGATTATGATGTAGATCATACTAGTGAGGCCAGGGTAGTCCACAAGTTCATCCTTTAATTGTTCCTAGTCGTGGGTATATTGAGACGGGGCATCGATATTTCAGAGTAAACTAGCGTATACATTTCTTGACCCATTTGATGGGCGATGGATGATCCCATATCCATTGGTGTTTGACATCAAAGATTGTATACGGGTGATCAGTGGAGACTGGGTACACTGAACAGGACTCGCCGAGAACTCCTAGATGCTATTATATCTAACGTCAGATAGCAGTTCTCTAGTGACACTGGTACATGTTAGTCTGCAGACCCGAGATCGTCATAGAGTCTTGTGTGATTCCCACTGTGCTTTGATTTCCACCCTATCACGTTCAAGAGAGTGTGCAAACAGGTGGTTTTTGGGTACAGTCCTGAGTCACATGGAGGCAATGAGCCATAGGAGGGGTTTCGTCTCTCCCGGTATTGGGGGTTGATGTTGTGCTATGCTCGATTGGCCATAACAGGAAGTCCCTGGCCAGGGCTGATAATGAGATTTACTTGTAAGTGTTATCAATAGTTTCTCGACCCGTTATGAGCCTCACATCGGCATGACTTATCAAGTTATTGGGGTTTGACGTTTACCACCCCCAGACTCAATATGCGACATATCAGACAAAGAGACCGGACTGTACGATAGTGTTACTTACTGGATTCACGGGAGTATGAACAAGCTTGCTTGTTGATATTTTGATCGCTCAATACCTAGGTAGCCGTTACGTCCAGCTAGTACCGCTGACGGTTTATGGGTGACTGATATGATCACCACCTATTGCTGGCGTATTGATGAGTCTTTAGAGTCTTACATAGAGGTTTCATGGCTCAAGAGAAACGAAGTAGGACACATATGTGATATGTGCGGGACCGAGATTAATACGTGTATGTGACACTGTATTCCAATCTCGCGATATATGATATCAGTCGGTTATATGAGATATAGTCGGGTTATTGAATCAAGTGTTGATTCAATAAGTTGATATAAATGATATTAGTC
The DNA here is from genome assembly GCA_030015575.1 of Agapanthus africanus. Classification (NCBI taxonomy): domain Eukaryota; kingdom Viridiplantae; phylum Streptophyta; class Magnoliopsida; order Asparagales; family Amaryllidaceae; genus Agapanthus; species Agapanthus africanus. The sequence goes on from JASDDO010000014.1 coordinate 313,434,484, forward strand.
GGTTGTATATGATATAGTCGGATTATTAAATCAAGTGTTGATTTAATAATTTAATATATAATTATATATTTGATATATTAATATATATTAACTAATATTAGCTCACTTAAGAAATTATTTTCTCTAAATATATTTAAATATATATGTGATATATATTAATGTATTTATTTATGTGTCATGCTAGATGATACATTAGACTTGGGTGTATGAGACTCAAACCAAAGTGAAGATAATTTGGGTGTTTAAATATTAAGAGAAAAATCAAAATTAGGTAGAAAATGACATGATTTAAAATGCTTGTGGAAGCATGTAGAAACCTTAACTTAGTCCACTAATTTTGTTTTACTCTAGATATTTATTAACCCAACTATTATGTTTAGCCATGGTTAAGTCTTTACTAATATCGCTTGTGATATTTTCTCACCATGGTTCATTCATTCATTCATCTTTTTCATCTTTTTTGCTTTCTAGCTTTTGAGAGAGTTGAAAAAGAAAAAGAGAAAAATAATTCTTAAGCGAGCAAAATTCCTACTTCATCAATCTATACCAAACTAGCCATTTAGTATAGCTTGTTTACTTCACTAATCCATCAATTAGTGAAGAGGTAGCTTGAGTTAGTGATTCTTCGACGTTGATCATCTTCGGCCTCGAAGATCCTTGAGTAAGCTCGTTTCTTTCACCTAGTGGAGCCTAAGGAGAGTCCGGGACACCACTACTTGGTGAAAAGGGACTACTACATGGAGCTTTAGAAGTGAAGGAACGGTCTACAAATGTTGTATTCCTATATCACTTAGTGTAAAGTTTGTTTACATATTATATAAAACCCTAATTCTCTAGTAAGATCCTTGGTCGGGCTCGTTCGACACCCTAAATTTTTTAAAATAGCATACTTGATGTATGCCGAAAACCGTCGGGGGTGCTAAGCGAACCCTGCAGTGGTATCAGAGCCAAGTTAAAGCATTAGGAGTAGTCTAGGCAAAGTTAAAGTGTTCGATCGACTTTTCGAAACCCAAAAATCCCACTCTCTGGATTTTTTTTCAAAAGTTAGAATATTTCATATTAAAAATATTCAGAAAATTGTGCAGGGTATTTTATAGATCCCAAAGAAAAACGACGGCCCAACTCGACCAAACGACCGCGGAAGCGCGGCCAAAACAAGCTTTTGGCGGCGGTTCCGCGGCGCCGTTGGTGAGGCAGGGAGCATGCTTTCTTGTGTTGGTCAGTAGGTACGTGGGGCACTCTCTGGGTATTTTTAACTGTGACTCAAGTGTTGAGACCTCTGGGAATTTTGGGTGTTTGATAAATCGATCGAAATGTTTAACATCGTCAAGATATCTGTGATTTGTGATACAATATTTGGAATCCACAATAATTAGTTTTGTGAAAACTAATTAGTATTTTGTAAATCTAGCAATTTAGTCACTTTTGATCGGTTGCCGCGGGGTTTTGATTCGGATCAAAACTCCGTCGCAATCTCGTATAGTATGCGAACGTTCGCCGGATAACACTATTAGATAGCCACGCCCCATAGCCCCGACCAAGTGACTGTAGGAGAACCCCGTAGCCAAAAACATCCGTTTGGGTGCTCACGGCCGCGGTGTTCCGCCTAAGGGCACTTCATCGACGTCATAGGGGGTGTGGCCATCTACTAATGTTCCAACGAGCATTCGATCATTTGTTGGGATCTTGTTGAATTGCCCAACTGGTTATTGAAAAGTGTTTTCAATTTGAGACTAAAATGCCGGGTTTATAGTGTTAGGCATGAATCCGAAGTATGTGATATTTCGGTTTTATGATGTCTAAGGTGCTTACGGATTCTAACTATTGTAGTTTTCACTTTCTTTTCTGCGACCGTAAGTGTAATATGTGGTGTATCGTCGGTTTCATTGCTATACGTCAACGACAATTGGGATACGCATATTTACTTACGTTGATGACATGTGATGTTATGTGTTGCTGTGATACGTTATATTGGATCATTGTGTTTGAATAGCCGGGGGTTTTTGCGTGAGATGAGAGTTTTTCATTTTCATTCATGTAAAAACTTGTATGTAATATTCTTTTATTGGGACACTTCTGGGTTGAGGATGATGTCACCATTGATGTATATTATTTACTTTTCCGCATTAGGATAGACCCAAGGTGGGGAGCACAAGTAACCGGGTTCTAGAGTCCAGTGGGAGACCATCTCAAGGAGTCGAGTCCGGGTGTCCTAACTCTAGAATTGATAGGGTTGCTTGCCGCTCTCGTAGGGGTCTAGGGATGTGGGTTAGGCTATTCATCATGACTGTGGAATCCGTGTTTTTTTACTGGCTTGATTTAAAACACGGACCTCCTAGTATATCCAATATTTCATATGTTGACTTCTGCTGCAATGTTCTGTGATGAGATCATATAACTGCGTGAGACGAATGCTTTATATTATATATATTATATATAATAAATGTTGCTTATATTTTGCATCCGCGCTAGTCCTGCCCCCGCTCTGCCGTTAGTTAACTAACCTAACGGTGCATGACGAGACCCCGTGGCGAATGCCGATGGTATAAGCGTACGTTGTATTTTCGTTTCTTTATCTGTGATGCTTAGGAAGCATAATTGATAGGACTTCATTAATGAGATTAATGAAAAGGAAAGAAACCCAATGATGTTGTGGAATCAAATTTTCAAAAAGGTAGCTCTAGTTCTTGTTTTGCATAGTGGTATTCCTTGATGAATATCCAGCACCTCATTCGATGAGGAAAGAGCCTAGATCCCTTCATTGGGAGTGACCTCTTTAGCATAAGCTAGCAGATGCTACACCCACTCGGTTCATTTTGAAAAACTCGATTTTAAAAGGTGGAGCTTGAAATTCCTTTTCAAAGTCACTCGATTCTACAACAATATCAAGTTCATTACGCAAAAGGATTTCTTAAAAACCTGTCGTAGCCCTCCATCATTTCAGATAAGTACTATTTAGTATTTTTGCTACGTTTTTTTGCCTTCGTTAAGGCGTAGTGTGCGGTAGCTGATTAGTGCTTATCTGCTGCATACGATGCGATTGGATTAGGATAGTCGTACGACTTTGTTGGCCTTCGTCAAGGGTCGTGCGGGTAGGTTTAATTCAATCACGAAATGTACGGGTTTAACTTGACTAGCGGCCTATAGTTTGTTGGCCTTTGTCAAGGTCATAGGACGTTAGGGGCATAACATTATTGGGAATTTCAAGTGTTGAAATTTGCAATGAGATTGCATAGCTTCTATGAGATAGTTGGATCCCGATACCCACTGCGAGTATGAGTTACTCCTTGGAGAGTTTTGCACTTTACAATTAGTCGATCATGTAGGTGACTAGAAAGGTGTCAATGGGGTTATGCCTCTGAAAAAACGAGGTTTATTTTAATTAGGTCCGTGTGAAAGCACGGGGAACCTCCCTCAAAGTACCGACACTGGCCTGGCTGAAAGATTGGCGAACTTGTAGGGTGTAATTAATCCTGGCTAGTCTTACCTTTTTGGATTTGAAGGAAGATTTGATAAAAACAGTGGGAGCCATCATGATTAGATAAGATAATAATCAATCTAATCTTGCAAGAGCATACACTAAGTGTTTTCTTCTCTCTCTCTCCAGATAGCGATCATGACACGCTTTAATAAAGATAATAATATGGATGTATTGACCGAACCCGCTAGTTATACTGAGCCGGAGAACGTTGGTTCCGCTCTATCTTATAATTGTTATAAGTCTGAGCAGGAAATAGGAGAATATCTGGATTTCCACGCAACCTGAACGAGGAATGAGCATGCAGATGCATCTTCTTCGGGTGTGTTCATTACCGAGAACTGTTTCTCAGTACATTTTACGTCCTGGGTATTAGATACCGGATCGGATCCCATATTTGTAATATGTTACATGGGCTAAAGAAAGGTAGAGAACCGGGAAAGGGTGATCATTATCTAAAAGTAGGGAATGGTGCAAGTGTTGCAGCCAAAGTAGTTGGTGAATATCAGCTTGTATTACCAAATGGCAATACAGTGATCTTGAATGACTGTTATTATGTACCCTCTATGGATGCAATTTAATATCGATTTCTTTATTAGATAGAGAAGGATATAATTTTGTAGTAAAGAATAATGTTATGTAAATTTTCCTAAATCAAGCGTTGATTGGGCTTGGTACGTTATGTAACGGTTTATACGTTCTGAATCAAAACATAGTTCTTAATGTACAGAACACACACAAAAGGAAGAGTTCATAAATGAACGAATCCTTCTTGTGGCATTGTAGACTAGGTTATATCAATACGACACGACTAGCTAAGTTGCATAAAGATGGATATTTGAATCAGTTTGAATTTACATCATATGAAACATGCCAGTCATGTCTTAAATGTAAAATGACTAAAACTCCGTTTATTGGAGACGGAGAAAGAGCTATTGAACTCTTAGGACTGATACATAGTGATGTATGTGGTCCTATGTCTACACATGCTACGAATGGTTGCTTGTACTTCATTACATTCACCGACGATCTCTCAAGATTCGGACATGTGTTCCTATTGAAACACAAGTATGAAGCTTTTGAGAAATTCAAGGAATATTTGTGCGAAGTAGAGAACCAAACGGGTAAAAGTATTAAAATTCTTCGATCTGATCGGGGAGGAGAATACTTAAGGACAGAGTTCCTGGATTATTTAAATGAGAATAGGATTCTCTCTCAGCTTACCCCTCCGTTTACACCATAGCACAACGGTGTATTGGAGAGGAGGAATCGCACCCTATTAGATATGGTGCTCTCTATGATGAGTAATGCTGAGTTACCTATTTCCTTTTAGGGTTATGCGCTTGAGAAGCCGCATACCTATTGAATAGAGTTCGAACCAAATCAGTGCCTACCACTCCATATGAGATATGGAATGGGAAGAGACCATCTCTTAAACGAGTTAAGATATGGGGTTTTCCGGCCTATGTTAAAAAGCAAAATCCAGACAAGCTTAAGGCAAGGTCAGTTCTGTACAAGTTTGTAGGATATCCCAAGCATTCGCGAGGGTATTGTTAGTTATATGTATGCCCTAGAGGCCATTACTATACATGTGTTGTATATTGTAGTGGATGCTTGGACATATATAGGGAGGACTTTCTTGTTCGACATGATAGTATGCTATCTGGTCACTCTTTATCATAACATGTACTCTGGTTGTCTCTATGTTACATGTTGATAAAGCCCTTAGGATGAGTACATGACTACCAGGACTATGATGCTAATCATACCAGTGGGGACAGTGTAGTCGCCAAGTACATCCTTCAAATGTTCCTAGTCGTGGGAGTACCGAGACAGGGCATCGATACTCCAGAGTAGACTAGCGTATGCGCTTCTTGACCCATATGATGGGCGATGGATGATCCCATATCCATTGGTGTTTGACATCAGAGAAGGTATACAGGTGCTCAGTGGAGACTGAGTACACTGGACGGACTCTCCGAGAACTCCCAGATGGTATTATACCTCACGTCAGATGGCAGTTCTCTGGTGACACTGGTACAGTGTAGTCTGTAGACCCGAGATCGTCATAGTGTCTTGTGTGATTCCCACTGTGCTTTGATTTCCATCATACCACGTCCAAGAGGGCGTGCAAAAAGGTGGCTTTTGGGTACAGCCCCGAATCACATGGAGGCAATGAGCGATAGAAGGGGTTTCGTCTCTCCCGGTATAGGGAGTTGATGTTGCGCTGTGTTCGATTGGCTATAACTGGAAATCCCTGGCCAGGGCTGCTGAGATTTACTGGTAAGTGTTATCAATAGTTTCTCGAACTGTTATGGACCTCATATCGACACGACTCATCAAGCTACTAGGGTCGTTTACCACCCCTAGGCGAGATATGCGACATATCAGACGAAGAGACCGGACTGTACGGGAGTGCTACTGATTGGATTCATGGGAGAAAGTACAGGCTTGCTTGTTGATCTTCTGATTGCTCAATACCTGGGTAGCTGTTACGTTTAGCTGACCGCTTGCAGCTTGTGTGTGTTTGATATGATCATCACCTACTGCCGGCGTATTGACGATTCTTTAGAGTCCTACACAGAGGTTTCCTGGCTCAGGCAAAACGGAGTAGGAGCACATATATGATATGTGCGGGACCGAGAACAATACGTGTATGTGATACCGTATTAAATTCTCACGATATGAGATATCGGCCGGGTATATGTGATATAGCCGGGTTATCGGATCAAGTGTTGATTCGATGAACTGATACAGATTATATTAGTCGGTTATTTGTGAAATAGCAGGATTATCGAATCAAGTGTTGATTCGAAAATTTAATGTATAATTATATATTTGATATATTAAATTACATTAACTAATATAAGCTCACTAAAAGGTTCTTTTTCTCACTCGGGTAATACATTGATATATATGCGATATATGTTAAATGTATTATTTTATTTTGTTACAATAAATATTGTATATGTGATATATAATATTGTAACATGTTATGGTTATAAATGCAACATGATTAGTGGAGATTAAACATGGTTAGGGTTTGTTTTGGGTTAAACTTTCTAGTAGCTTCTAGAAGCTTTGCTTTTGTTTTAAGCAAAGATATTTGTTATGATATTTTGTGAGATATTTGTTTAACCCAATCCAACCCTTTAACCCTAGTTAACTCTCTACAATGGTTAGCTTTTCTTTTATCAACCATGGTTGTATTTCTAACCTCACTATGGATTCATTATTTATCACAAAAGGTTTTGGATATTCTTCTTCTTCTTCCTTGGTGAAAAGCTCTCTAGCTTTTTTCTTTGTGACGAAAATGAGTGAGATTAAGAAAATAAATGAGAGCTAAATTCCTACTTCATCATCCTCATCTAATCTAGGCCATTAGATTAGAGTGTTCACTTCATTTGTAAGTGAGAGCTTGTGTTAAAGAAACTTCAAGGTAGATCATCTTTGTTATCGAAGATCGGAAGCAAGCATGCATCTTTCTCTTCGTGGAGGCTCTTTAGAGTCCGGGAACATGATGATCGCAGCGAAGGGACCTCAACACGGAGCTTATGAAGTGAAGGACCGGACTACAAAGGTTGTAATCCCAAACTCTTAGAAGTAAAGTTGTTTACTTGCTTTGTTTCACCTAATCTCTAGTTTAAAGATCTTGGTTAGGGTTGTTCGGCACGTCTAAATTTTAAATCGGGCATGGTTGATGCCATGTAGACCCTTGTGACAGTGCCTAGTAACCCTACAGATATATCTTCTACCACACCGAGGAACAAAAGGTGTTTGTTTCTCGGCATGCCACCTTTTTAGAAAAGGAATTTCTTGTGAAAGAAATTAGTGGTAATGTGGTAGAACTGGAAGATGTTCCAGCTACACAAACTACAATGGAAGATTTTGTGGAACCGGAGGATTCGATAGTATCTAACAAACCTCAGCCTCTCCGCCGATCTAGTAGGGTTCCTCATCTACTTGAGAGATACTACGGTTTTCTCATTGACGGTGGGAGCGAGGGTTGCATCATGGAAGATGATGACCCAACTAGCTTCGAGCAGGCCATCACGAGTGGGGACTCTGTGAAATGGCTGGATGCAATACGATCTGAGATGGAATCCATGTACACCAACAAAGTATGGACTTTGGAAGTTTATCCTAAAGGGGTAAAACCCATTGGGAGCAAGTGGATCTTGAGAAGATTCTTGGTGTAAATTGTTGGATATATGTATGTCCAAGAGGCCATTATTTGATGGTAGATGTATCGGTATGTGTATATATATATATTCAGAGGACATTCTTGCTCGACATGATAGTATGCTCTCTGGTTACTCTTTATCTTGACATGTTCATTTGATCATGCATTTTACTCATTTGGTGCATGTTGATAAAGCCCTTAGGATATTTTCTTGACTACCGGGATTATGATGCAGATCATACTAGTAGGACATGCGTAGTTTATAAGCATATCCTTAAAATGTTCCTAGTCATGGATGTATCGAGACAGGGCATCGATATTCCAGAGTAGACTAGCGTATACATTTCTTGACCCATATGATGGGCGATGGATGATTCCATATCCATTGGTGTTTGACATCAAAGATTGTATACAGGTGCTCAGTGGAGACTGGTACACTGAATGGACTCGCCGAGAAATCCTATATGGTATTATATCTAACGTCGGATAGCAGTTCTCAGGTGACACTGGTACAAATTAGTCTATAGACCCGAGATCGTCATAGAGTCTTGTATGTGCTCCCACTGTACTTTGATTTCCACCCTACCACGGCTCTATTAAGTCGTGCAAACAGGTGGCTTTTGGGTACAGTCCCAAGACACATGGAGGCAATGAGCGATAAGAGGGGTTTCATCTCTCCCGGTATTGGGGGTTGATGTTGCGCTATGCTCGATTGGCTATAACAAGAAGTCCCTGGCCAGGGCTGATGAGATTTACTGATAAGTGTTATCAGTAGTTTCTCGATCTGTTATAGGCCATACATCGGCATGACTTATTGAGTTATTGGGGTCGATGATGCCATCCCTAGAATCGATATGCAGAATATTTGACGAAGAGACCGGACTGTACGGTAAGTGTTGCCAGTTGGCTCGACAGGAGTTTTGACAGGTTCGCTTGTTTTTCTTCTGTTCGCTCAATACCTGGGAGCCGTTACGTACAGCTAGTGCCGCTGACGGTTTGTGGGTATGTGAAATGATCACTGCCTACTTCTAGCGTATTGATGAGTCTTAGAGTCCCACAGAGGAGTTTCCTAGCTCAGGCGAAACGATGTGGGATGCATATGGGGATGTGCGCGGGAGCTTGATTAAATGCGTGTATGTGATACCGCATTTTAATCCGACATTTTCTTTTGGTAAGGTCATATGTGATATGGCCGGATTATTAAATCAAGTGTTGATTTAATATTAATGGCCATTAGCTCATTTATTAAACCCTTTTCTTTTATGTGTATGCATGAATGTATGTATGTATGTATAAATTGATATAAATGCACCCATGCATGCATACATGTGTCATGGTTGATAATACATTGGAGATGGCTATGCAAGACTCACATGGAAACTATTTAGATATTTTGATTATTGAGAAAAAGAAATTGTGAATTAAATCTGTTCCCTGATTAAAAATCAGGAATTTCCTCAAAGAGGCATCACGTGTTCACGCGTGACCAAGGGTCACGTGTTGACACGTGATCTATTTACAAGGTTAAAATCTAAGCAAGCAGAATCATAAACAAGCGGCTGAAAAAAGACCCCAATTAGGGGTCACGTGCTCACACGTGACCAAGGGTCACGTGCCAGCACGTGACAAGCTTTGAAAGTCCTGTAACTTAACAGAATTAAATTCTAAATTTCGCTAAATCTTTCCAAACGAAAAAGGATTATGGGGAACCGTTGGATTAAAAATCGAAGGGAGATTAAAAATCACCAATTTATGGAAAGATTTTAGATAAGGAAAGTTTTCCCTAAAATCTCACCAAAAAAAAACAAACAGAATATCTTTGGATTTAAAATCCAACAGTGAATAAAATTCACTGTGTGATCTAAAGGATTATATTAATTATGAAAAAAAAAATCTTTCAATGAAAGATCTACTAAACAAATTGATTCTTTTCCTTCTCCTATAAATAGGAGCCAAAAGGAGAAGAAAGAGATAGAAATTTTGGAATCTTGAAATTTCAGGGAGAAAAGAAAGGAGAATTTAATTCTTAACAAAGAAAACCCTAGGTGAGAAAAGAAAGGGGATCAAAACTTCAAACAGAGAATTTAATTCTCAAAATCTAAGAGTTTAACTCTTCTGCAAAAAGAACTTAGTTCTTCCTCTGGTTGAAGATCTGCAGAAGCAAATCTCCCCATAGGTTGAGAATTTAATTCTCATCGGGTTGAGATTCTGCCATGCAGATCCAAGACTTAGGGGGAGAATTGAGTTTAGAGAATTTAATTCTCCCAAGTTCACAGGAATTTAATTCCTCCAAGATATGAAATTAAGGTTTAACACATATGAGAATTTAATTCTCTCAAAACTCACAGGAATTCAATTCCTTCATGATAAAACTAGGGTTTAACCCTATATGAGAATTTAATTCTCCTAAAATTATAGGAATTTAATTCCTTCAAGATGGACAGAACTAGGGTTTAACCCTAATTGAGAATTTAATTCTCTCAAATTTACAGGAATTTAATTCCTCCTAAATGAAATTAGGGTTTTACTCTATACAAGAATTTAATTCTTTTACATATATGAAAATTTAATTCCTCTAAAAGAAATTAGGGTTTAACCCTACATAAAAATTTAATTCTTTCATAATAGGAATTTAATTCCTCCAAAAACATAATTAGGGTTTAACCCTACAGAGAATTTAATTCTTAAAAAAATAAAGAGACTTGGAAGATCTCCATACATGCAAGAGACTAAGGTCACGTGTCCCCACGTGACCCCTAAAAAGATCCCCAAAAATAAAAAGGAAAAAGCTCTGAGGCAACGCCTCACGTGCTCCCACATGACCTCCAAAACACAGAAGATCAAAGCAAGGGAAATCTAAGCTTTGGGCGCTCTCACGTGTTATCACGTGACCCCTCAGTAAATGCCTTAATGATCAGCGCACAGACGTCCATCACGTGGCAACACGTGATGCTCAAAATAAAATATAAAAGAAGTGTTTAACACTTATTTGCAAAGAAAAATAAAAGGGGATCTGGTCTCACCTCTGGATGCCTTTACATGGTCCCACGTGACCCATTCCTATTTAGTGTTTAACACTAATTTAAAGAACTTATACCCAGTGTTTAACACTGGTGTTTTCTAGTGTGTAACACTAATCTGATGACTTATTTCCAGTGTTTAACACTGATCGTTTTCTATTGTTTAACACTAAATTGAGAATTATATTTCCAGTGTTTAACACTAATTGTCTTTTAGTGTTTAACACTAATTTGAGAGTTCTATCTCCAGTGTTTAACACTGTTGTTCTCTTGTGTTTAACACTACTTTTAGCCAAATTGGCTAATTCTGCAGAGGCAAAACTCTCCTCTTCAACTGAATCTCAAAATTGAGTAAAATTCAGAGCTATAATGTCCACTGCTCAATCAGAGATAAAAATGTTACCAGAGCCCTCAAACTCTTGTTTAGTATTTCTAAATAATGTGGGATTGAACCCAGACAAATGTCTAATGGCCCAACAAAGGGCTAATATTTCAAACTTAATTGGACTTAGCCCAAGTTGGCCATAAGTCCTCAATTCAGACCTAACTGAGCCAATGTGCTCATAATTTAATTAAGTGATTTTGGTTCCAAATTGGGCTACAGATCACTTAATCCATTTTGGTTCGAAGGTACATCTCTTCACTCCTTTGATATTTGTCGTTGTAATTCCTCAACGTCTTTAAAGAGGTGACGGGTCCCGACAACCACACATATCATAGACTATGATGTCTCTAAACTACGGACTGTGGGGTCCTTAAACTCATGGACTATGATGTCCTTAACCTCGACCGTGATGTCTTAAAACTAACATTGGACTGTGGTGTCCTTAAACCCATAGACTATGATGTCCTTAACCTCGACCGTGATGTCTTAAAACTAACATTGGACTGTAAGGTCCTTAAACCCATGGACTATGATGTCCTTAACCTCGACCGTGATGTCTTAAAACTAACATTGGACTGTGGGGTCCTTAAACTCATGGGCTAAGATGTCCTTAACCTTGACCGTGATGTCTTTAAACTAACATTGGACCGGGATGTCCTTAAACTAACATTGGACCGTAATGTCCTTAAACTAATCGACCGCAATGTCACTAAACTAAACAATAGAGTCCAATTACTCTCTTGTTGGATCTAAATGATCCCGTTAAGTTGATCTTAGTCTAAAATGAGACTAACGTATCCTTAACAACGTTTAAGTTGATCTTAGTCTCAAATGAGGCTAACGTATCCTTAAACCCAAACCCCCAAGCCCAAATCTAAGAATGATATGGATTTGGACTAGTCCACGCCCTACGGGCGACAACATAAATTAGTCTCCGTATACAATCCACGGGCAACCAAACACAAAACAAACACCCACGACACGAAGTGACCATATGGAGAAGGAGAAAGTGGTTACCGCGATGCGGTAGCGTAATTAACTGCAGGGGCTTGCGCCTGCAGAGAAGAGCGTCCCCACAATCAAAAACCCATCAAACGAGGGGGAATCTGACGAAGTCTGCTACATAGGCCGCATCCGTCTGAACTTTCGATATACGGTGCCATAAATTAACTTGGCATCTTCGGAGAGGTGGACGGATAGCACCAATTAGCATCTGCCCCGAACTTCAGGCAAGACGGACCTGTTGGATATAGTGCCCTCAAAGTCAATTATTGGATCGCAGGTACGTGATTGCAATGATTGAAGGAGGACCTATACCGGTAGCACAGTCTTACTCGAGATGATAATATGCTATCTGGTTTGCCTTTATCAATCGTGTACAGGTTCAGGTGACTGATCACTATTACACGTTGATAGAGCCCTTAGAATCTTGCTTGACTACCAACAGTATGATGGCGATCGTATACGTGAGAGTTGGGTAGTCTATAAGCACATCCTTAATTGTGGTCCCTAGTCGTGGGAGTTTCGAGACAGGGCATCGATATTCCGGAGTAGACTAGTGTATACAGTCGAGACCCCGACGAGGGGCATTGGCCGATCTCACAAGCCACTGGTGTCAGTTGGATCACCTAAGATGTATACAGGTGCTCATTGGGTTATGAGTCCACCGGACAGGACTCGCCGGGAACCTGCTAGTTGGTATTTATACCTAGTGTACAGGTTAGTTCATCGACCTGTGGTCGTCATTTGTCTCGTGTGAGTTCCCGCTGTGCTTTGATTTCTACCCTACCACGGCTCAAAGGAGTCGTGCAAACAGGTCTTTTTTGGGTACAGTCCCGAGCCACATGGAGGCAAGTGAGCGGATCGGCAGGGGATTCGTCTCTCCCGGTATTGGTGGTGAGATCGCGTTGTGTCTAGGAAAGCCATTACACCAAGTCCTTGGCCAAGGCAGGTGAGAATTACTGGTAAGTATTCCAGTAGTTTCTCTGGGTGTTCAAGGCTTGTCTCCGACACGACTTATACCGCTATTGGGGGTCTGACGTTACCAGCCCCTAGGCCCGATATGCGATACTCATAGATGAACGGACCGGACTGTATGTATATTGTCACTGTTAGGCTCAGTAGGGTTCCAGGATGAGTTCGCTCATCGGCTTCCCTTGAGGTCAGTACATGGGCAGCTATTACGCACTGCTAGTGCCGCTGACGTGCTTATGGTTAAACCCACTGCCAGGGTACTGATGAGTCATTAGAGTCCCCCACAGATAGTTTCCCAAGTTCGGGCAAAACGTTGTAGAGGCCGTATGGTTTTATGGCAGGGTTCGGAAAATGCACGTGCGTTTACGCACGTGTCATATTTCGGGCAGATAATACAGTTGGGCTTTGGTTTAAGTCGGATCCATGTATTATACTGTGTAGATATAATATCTTTGTCTCTGTTGCATTTGTATTCGGTCGTAATACAAATGTGGGTATGTTTATACTGTTATGGGGTTATCCTGAAATTCGTTTCGGGATCGCTTTTCGAAGTTGCCAGTTTTCTATCACCCGTCTTAAACATTCGGTTTAATGCGGAGTTATCTTTTTCTTGAGGGTGAGTCATGAGGGTGAGTCATGAGTGGAAGCTTCTAGATTGGTGACTAGGTTTAGTGACTCATTGCATTAATGGTTGATGAGGTGTTTATGTGACTCATTGATTGCATTAATGTGTTTTGGTTTTGGACTTGGATATTTCTTCTTGATCTTTTCTTTATGGTCACCCTTTTGCTCCTAGACTCACCCTCTCCTCTCTTTTATAGTGGCCGGCCATTCTTTTGGAAGCACAAGGGTTGAAAAAAATTAGATGATGGAATTTGGTTCATGGAAATTTGATATGCTCATTTCTCATTACTCCATTAAAAGGAAACTTCATTAACCGTTCATCCATGGTTTTGGATGAGACGAGACAAAGTATTCTACTCATTTTCTATTTCATCTTCGTCATCTCTTTTAGAAGACTTGATGACCGAGTTGCCTCGGTTCAGAGGCGGGAGGTCGTATAAAGATCCGTTGATGTGGTGCCACCTGGACGAGGAGACCGGAGATCGAGCGAGATCGCAGATGCCGCAAAGGAGCGTAGGATGATGGCTAAAGACCGAAGGACTCAGATCGTTCGGTATAGCCTTTCTACTCACTTTGTAGTTTGTTAGTTTAACGTTAATGGCAAGATCCGGGTTATAGTATGCGATAGCGCCAGTTATAAAAGTTTTTGTTCCGCGTTTGGTGTCAGAATGACGGCCGGGGCGCTACCATAGACTTACATGGTATCAGAGCCACGCCATTAAGCTTTACTAACTTGTTCTAACGCGTTTAAAATATCGATCGAACAGAATTTCGAAAACCGCAATTTTTATGATAAAGTTTCTGTCGATTTTTAAAACAGGTCTAAAAATAATTTTGAGCATCTCAGAAAATCGTGCAGGGTTTTTTAAGAACACAGTAGAAATTTGGGCCACTGATTTGACCGTACGGCCGCGGAACCGCCGCACATGCCAAGGTTTGGCCGCGGTTCCGCCGCCGTCTTTGTGCTTCAGTGTGCCAAAATTCTTCTGGGTCTTCTTCATAGGGAATTGTAGTTTCTGGAATATATCTTTTGGGCCCAGATTTTATTACTGTACTACAGATGTACGTGGGGCCCACTTCGGGAAGTTTTGTCGATCGAAATTTTAAACTTGTTAGTTTACAGTACTTACATTATATCTCCGACCGTGAATGTCATTCGAGCGGTAAATTGCGTCTAATTGCTATAGTCTTTTTAGACGGGTTTGCGAACGTGACATTCGCGTTGATGTTCTGTGTTGTGCTGTGATGTTGCGGATTTGTCGTGGTGGATAGCAGTGTGCAATGGTAGTGCAGTTTGGATTTATTTGTACATTTGATATTGCGGGGCGAGCGTCCAACATGTGGACTGCCGTCACGGTCTGTTTGTATAATATTCTTTTGGGGCACGACCGGGCTGAGGTCGATGTACCCGTTGTATATATTTTTCATTTCTGTACTAGGTTTTACCCCATGACGGAGTTCATGGATAGCCGGGTTCTGGAGGGCAACGGGTCCGCATCTCATGGCTTTGAGAAGCAGAGGAGCCCCACTCTAGAATTGGCAGACTATTCGCCGTACTCGTAGGGGGTACAGGTTGACCCAAGGAGGGGTGCTCAAGTTACCGGATTCCGTGAAGTGAAGGGTGGTCCATTCACTTTGCTGTAGAGGGCTGCCTCGCTTCAGGTTTTGGCGGGTAACTTGCCGTACCTGTAGGGGTCTAGGTTTCATTGCACAGGCTATCTACACGACCAGAGGAACGTCGGGTTTCAGTAGCGGCTCTGTGAAACCCGGGGATCCCAGATTATCTGTATCGTTCTGTGATGCTTATTACTTTTCTGTAATGTTGCATATTATCACGCCTGGAGCGATTATTGTATATTGGTATATATACTAGTAGATTTTCTATATGTTTTACACCCGCGCTAGTCCAGTCCCCGCTCTGTCGTTAGTTAAGTAACCTAACGGGTGATGACGGGACCCAGTGACGAATGCGGATGGCATATACGTACATTTTATTTTCGTTCTTTTGTGGTGTGATTAATTGATGGGACTGCGTTGATTCTGAACAATGCAAAAGAAAACAAACCTGTTTGGATGTTGTTGGAACAGTTTTAAAAAGTGTTATTACAAAGACGTTTTCTTTTGTTTTGCACAGTGGTATTCGGTTGGAATATCCTGCACCTCATTCGACGAGGCAAGAGCCGAGATCCCTTCACCGGGAGTGACCCCTTGGGAAGAAGTTTGCATCAGGGTAATAACTTCACTATAGTCGATTATAAGTTGCTTTGCATCGCGGTATTCAGTTGGAATATCCTACACCTCATTCCACGAGGAAGAGCCGAGATCCCTTCACCGGGAGTGACCTCTTTAGCAAAGGTTTTCGCCACTATATTTTTATAAAAAGCTATCAGGTTCCTGTTCCCTTCCGAAAGGCGGCGCACAGGATGGCGATGTCCTGACGCTAGGATTCGGGGCAGATGCTATTTGGTTTTATCCGTCTACCTCTCCGAAGATGCCAAGTTGATTTATGGCACCGTGTATCAGAGGTTTAGGCGGATGCGGCCGATGTAGCAGATTTCATCAGATTCCCCCTCGCTTGAGGGGTTTTTTATTGTGGGGACGCTCTTCCCTGTAGGCGCAAGCCCCTGCAGTTAATTGCGCTACCGCATCGCGGTAACAATTTTCTCCTTCTCCAGAATTTCACTTCGTGTCGTGTGTGTTTATTTTGTTTGTGGTTGCCCGTGGATTGTATACGGAGACTGAGTAATGCCGTCGCCCGTAGGACGTGGATTAGTCCAAATCCGTATTTACTTAGATTTGGGTTTGGTGTTTTAGTTTAAGGATACGTTAGCCATGTTTAGGCTAAGATCGACTTAAACGTTCGTTAAGGATACATTAGTCTTCTTTGGGACTAAGATCGACTTAACGTAGCGATATATGGCCATCAGGACTCGTCGCCTCTCTGATGTCGTTGAAGGATTACAACGACAGGTGTCAGAGGAGCTCAGAGATGTACCCTTGAACCAAAGTTGATTTGGAGTTTTATCATTCATTTAAATGTCTAAGGATACGTTAGCCGTATTTGGGGCTAAGATCAATTTAAACGGGACCGTTTAGATCCGGCAAAAGAGCATTTGGAGGCTCTATTGTTCCAGTTTAGGGACATAGTGGTCCATAGGTAGTTTAGGGACGTTGCGGTCCATGCTCCAGTTTAGGGACGTGGTGGTCCGTATTCCAGTTTAAGGACGTGGTGGTCCGTTATTAGTTTAGGGACATTTCGGTCCGATATTAGTTTAGGAACGTTTCGGTCCGATATTAGTTTAGGGACGTTTCGGTCCGATATTAGTTTAAGGACGTTTCGGTCCGATATTAGTTTAAGCACGTTTCGGTCCAATATTAGTTTTAAGGACGTTTCGGTCCAACATTAGTTTAAGGACGTTTCGATCCAATATTAGTTTAGGGACGTTTCGGTCCAATATTAGTTTAGGGACGTTTCGGTCCAACATTAGTTTAGGGACGTTTCGGTCCAATCGGTCCAACATTAGTTTAAGGACGTTTCGGTCCAATCGGTCCAACATTAGTTTAAGGACGTTTCGGTCCAATATTAGTTTAAGGACGTTTCGGTCCACGAGTTTAAAGACCCCGCAGTCCATTATGATATGTAGTCGTCGGGACCCGTCACCTCTCTGACATCGTTGAAGGATTACAGCGATAGGTGTCAAAGGAGTTCGGAGATGTACCCTCGAACCGGATATAAATTGATTTAAGAGAGAGCAATCTTGCTCAGTTTAATTTAAGGACTTACGGCCAAAATTGGGCTAAGTCCAGTTGAAAATGTTCAACATTTTATTTGCTTTTGCATTGCATTTCTTTTTATTTTTATTTGGGCTCTGCCCAGAAAGGATGCAGAGCATCGATTTGTTTTGGGTTCTACTCTTTATAAATGATGCAGAGCATCAATTTTATTTGGGCTCTGCCCTTTTATTGCTTTGCAATTTATTTCTGCCATCTTGGTCTTTTTGATTTGGGCCTGGCCCTTTTAGGAAATGCATTGCATTTATCGGGCGCTTTGCGCCAATCAGAGAGCGCAAGCGTTTGTGACGACGACACGTGTCATGCAAGCGCAGTGCGCTGCGCTAGTGCGCTGCGCTTGCACTGCTGACACGTGGCGCCCTCTGGTGAGTTGCGCCAATCACAGAGAGCAAAGATCTATTTTAAAAGCGCATAGCGCAATTGGTTCAGATGCTGACACGTGGCGCTCTCTGGTGGCTTGCGCCAATCCAAGAGCGCAACAGTGCAATTTTGCAAGTGAAAGGCACTATGATTTAGGAATCTTTTAGATTCAATGAACAGAAGTGCAAGGCACTGTTAGATTTTTTTTTGATCTAATTTAAATCAAAGAAAAAGATAAGTTTTTTTTTCTTATCTTAAAGAACCAAAGGTTCATGAAAAAGTGCAAAGCACTATTTTAATTTATCCCTTTATTTAGTTATGTTTTAAAGATCAATGATCTTGTTTTTAGATTACTGATATGTTCATAAGAGAATTTTCTCTTCTCTTAAAGGTTTTTACCTTCTGTTGTTCTTGAAGAGTTCTCGAGAATTCTCTTCTCTCTTTTTTTTTAGAAAGATCTTGATCCCTTTGAATTGAGGCTTAGGGTCCTTTTTATAATACCCATAAATTAGTTAAATTTGGTAAAGAGATCTCTCTCTGAGTGATTTGGGGAATGTTCCCCACCGTTGGATCTTTGATTCAAGGGCTTCTGTTTTACAGAAGAAAATCTTCTTGTTTTAACAAGAACAAAAAGATTTCTTTAAATCTCCATTCTGTTTTGCGCAACTCCCCAGCGCTTGACACGTGTCACGCAGCGCAGCGCTTGCGCAGCTGTGCTTGCGCAACTGCGCAGACACGTGTCGTGCAGTGCAGTGCTTGCGCAACTGTACTTAAGCAGCTGTGTTTGCGCAACTGCGAAAACACGTGTCGTGCAGTGCAGTGCTTGCGCAACTGGCTTGCGCAGTTATGCTTGCGCAACTGCGCCGACACGTGTCGCGCAGTGCAGCGCTTGCGCAATTGAAACGTTGCTTCCTTTACTTCTTTGTTTTAAACAGAGCTTTGCTCTGATTGGTTGCGCTTCCTCGGACGCTGCGCTGATGCGTCTGCGCCAGACACGTGGCGCCTTGCGCTCAGCGCAGAGGATCTGAAGCGTTGCTTCATTTATTGAAACTTAGATTTTGGGCAAATCGGAAGCGTCGCTTCTCCTGAGATATCTTTTCATCTCCTTTTTTAAAGTCAAACTCGTATTTCCAAAATTCTGATTTCCCGGGCCTTGGAAATGATTTCATTGTGCACAGAATCTTCTACGCCTGGGTCTATATATATAATTCGAGGCTGAGCCTTTTCTTCGCTCATTTTCAGAGAACCTCTTCGATCATGGCTTGCAATCGCCCTCATGCCCATCGACAACCATGGGAGGTGCCGATTCGGGACATTGTTCCCCGCTTTGCTGCGTGCCTGGTGGATTCTTCTCTCTCGGATGAGCAGTGCGATGCTGCACTGCACGAGCTTTTGACTCGTGTGGGGTCTCCTCTCCCTCCGAATTCCATTTGGCTTCGGATGATCCTTGCATCGGTGCTCGTCGACATTCTCCCTCCTCCAGCAGATATGTCCTCGGCAATGCTGGATACCGCCGAGGACAAGATTGAGTGCTTTCTTGAAGCGCACTTGATCACCAAAGCCCTAAGGGACTGCTCTCTCCACTTGCTGAGCCAATTACGGGCTCGTCGGGTTGTCATCGCCACTCTTTCCCGGGAGTGCGGCGTCGACCGTTGGATGGCTATCCCTCGGGAGGATCGCCGTTTCGACATGATGGAGAAGACGGAGAGAGAACTGAATAATCTCCTCTTTCTTTTTGTGAACCCTTGTCTCTCTGATCCCGTATTCGGTGATCTTTTTTAAATGTAATAACAATAATAATGAATAAGTATTTTTCTTTTTAATCAAGTACTTCATTGTCTGTTAAGGGTTCTTTTATTTCATTTCTCTGTTGCGCTTGTACATCGTATAATTTTAATTTGTTATTATCAAATGCATGTAATTTCGCGAGGGTAAATTGCCTTTAGCACTTAACCTTTTCCCTTCTACGAAACGGTGTATCTGCGCTGACACGTGTCACGTAGTTCAAAGCGCAGCGCAACGCAACTGCGCAAGCACGTCTGTGCTGACACGCGTCACGTATCGCACTGCTCGTGTAGCTGAAGCGTTACTTCCTTTAACAGAGCTTTGCTCTGATTGAGCACGCCTTTTTGGATGCCGCGCTAATGCATCTACGCCAGGCACGCGGTGCGTTGCGCGCAGCGCAGAGGATCTGAAGCGCTGCTTCATTTATTGAAGTTTAAATTTCTAAAGCAAAGCTTTGCTTCTGATTGGGGATTGCTTCATCTTCCGCCTCGGAATTTGATCAGAGCTTTGCTCTGATTGGGGTAAACAAGTGCCCCCCACCGTTGCGCTTACGTGGCCCTGAAACGTGAGCGCAACGGTGACAGAATTCCAACCGTTGCAGTAACTTTTGGAATTTGAAAGGGCACTTGGTGCCTATAAATAGGACCTTTGGTCCTTTACAGATGATCATCATCTCCAAAAATTTTATTTTCAGAACCTCAGAGCCCTACTCTTGTTTTTAAGAACTATTAGATTTTCTTTAAAAGGAACTATTTTGGTAAGAATTAGTCTTGAATTAAATCAATTTTAATTAATAGAGCTTTGCTCTTATAGATCTTTGATCTAAAGAAACCCTTCTGGGGTTTCACCAATAGAGCCTTGCTCTCAAGAATCTGTTCCAAGGTTTCTTGACCCATGAACAGAACCTTGCATCTTTGTCAAAACATAGATCTCTTTGATCTAAAAATGATGAACTTTTAAGAGTTTGAATATGAATAATGAAAATTAAAAATGGAGTTTTGTATTTTAATGGACTATATCATCTTTTAATAATAGTGATCTCAGAATCTTGGGGGATTTCTTTAAATTTCCCTTATTAGGATTTTGATAATCACTCCTGTTCGTAGAGCATTGCTTTCGAGGAGTTTAACTGTCTGTGCTCGTTTTTTTAACAAGAATTCTCTTAATCAGTCGGTCTGCTAATTATGTTGATCTTCTTTCACAGGAACCATGAACGCCCACATGATGCCCTTAACGAGATCATCTCGTATGGGGACATCCGCCGACTTGGCCGTTCTCAAAATCGGGAGTTCACAAACGAGGAGTGCGCTGAAATAATGAGTCTCTTCGACGCGTACAATGGTCCACTGCTCCCCCGACGTTCCTCCCTTCTTAAGCTTATCATGGGAGCCATCTGGGAAGCGCTTCCCCTCTTCTGTTCTGGCGTGCCGCTTAGGGCGTTGGATGCCGCTGAGGACAAGGTGCACTCGGTGTTCCTGCTGAACTTCATCTCGAAGAGACGGCGGGACAGTCTTATCGATCTCTTGCACGAGGTCTTTCAACAGTCTGCTATACTCGCTGCTTATCGGAGAGTGGAAGACATCATGGGGGACCCTGACGCTTGTGCTCGCGAAAGAAAGCATACTAGGATGGTCCGCGAGGCCTGGAAAGTCATAGATAGGGTTGCTTTCGAGTTCCTCAATCCATGTCCTGGGTTCGAGGTTATTCCCTTGTAATGACGCTTTTCGTTTGTTGCTTGTATGATTGGAAGAACCATTGGCCATATTAATGGAAAAAATTTTGACCCAGCTTGTCTTTATTTTTCGTTATGAGTCTTTTGCTTGTGCATGAACGAGTGCGTCTCGAACGCTTGATCAAACATAAATTGGATGCTCCTTCTGTAGCTTTCTTCTTTCTCTTATTATCGACATGCTATCTTAATAAACATGGTCGACGGATAATAGAGCACGCATCTTGACTTTCTTAAGAAATAGCGATGGCTTAGGCCGCAGGTTCAGATCTGCTGCCTAAGACTTTTCAACTTCATGAGCCGTGAGGGTCTCATAGAGACTTTTCTCCCTACTGATCAAGAGGATCTCGTAGGTGGGTTTTTCTCCATAGGAATCGTGAGGATTCCTAGGTGTGGTTTTCTCTTATAAGTCGTAAGGATCCTATAAGAGAATTTTCCCTCTTACGAGTCGAGAGGACTCGTAAGCGGTTGTTTCCCTCCTTGTCGAAACTCAACCTTGGAGAGTGAGACCCGTGAATAGTATGCAAGAGACCATTTTGGATTGACTTGCAGGGTCCCATTGTTCAGGAAGCAAGTTTTTTAGTCCCTGCTGCCTGAAGCTTCATTTGCAAGTTGAGACGAATCGGGAATTTCCCGCGGAGACACTGGTTTCTCTGCGAGCCGACACGAATCAGGAGGCTCTCGTCAAGGAGTGTTTGTATCCGTGAGTCGAGGAATTTTCTAGGGATTATTTTTTTCCCAAGCGCCAAGGATTATTTGTTTCCTTGGGGTTTGAAACGAGTCGAGAATTTCCCACGGAGGCACTGGTGGCTCTGCGAGTCGATGCGGATCAGGAGGCTCTCGTCAAGGAGTGTTTGTATCCGTGGGTCGAGGAGTTTTCTAGGGATTATTTGTTTCCCAAGCGCCAAGGATTATTTGTTTCCTTGGGGTTTGAAACGAGTCGAGGATTTCCCACGGAGGCACTGGTGGCTCTGCGAGTCGACGCGAATCAGGAGGCTCTCGTCAAGGAGTGTTTGTATCCGTGAGTCGAGGAATTTGCTAGGGATTATTTGTTTCCCTAGCGCCAAGGATTATTTGTTTCCTTGGGGTTTGAAACGAGTCGAGGATTTCCCACGGAGGCACTGGTGGCTCTGCGAGTCGACGCGGATCAGGAGGCTCTCGTCAAGGAGTGTTTGTTTCCGTGAGTCGAGGAGTTTGCTAGGGATTATTTGTTTCCCAAGCGCCAAGGATTATTTGTTTCCTTGGGGTTTGAAACGAGTCGAGAATTTCCCACGTAGGCACTGGTGGCTCTGCGAGTCGACGCGGATCAGGGGGCTCTCGTCAAGGAGTGTTTGTATCCGTGAGTCGAGGAATTTGCTAAGGATTATTTGTTTCCCAAGCGCCAAGGATTATTTGTTTCCTTAGGATTTGAAACGAGTCGAGAATTTCCCACGGAGGCACTGGTGGCTCTGCGAGTTGACGCGGATCAGGAGGCTCTCGTCAAGGAGTGTTTGTATCCGTGAGTCGAGGAGTTTGCTGAAGATAATGGTTTCTTCGGAGTTGGACTGAACCGTCGAGATTTGGCTTCGTCTTGTGGCGAAGCCTGTTGGAAAGTATGGTTCCCTCTTTGTTTACGCCCTTGGATTGTATACAGGGATCGATGTGATCTTAACTGTAGGGCCAAAGTTTTATCATCATTTTCATTTTTTTTATTTCCGCGATGCTCTATCATTTCAGCTTTTATATCGCGAAGGTCGTGATTGCCCAATCATTTCGGCTATTTTTCGCGGTGCCCAATCATTTCGGCTTTTTATTTTATTTTCACTCGCTGCTTTTTATTGCGAGTTGCCCAATCATTTCGGCTATTTTGCATGCATACATTTTTACTTGCTGCTTTTTATTGCAAGTTGCCCAATCATTTCGGCTATTTTGCATGCATACATTTTTACTTGCTGCTTTTTATTGCAAGCTGCCCCATCATTTCGGCTATTTTTCATGCATACATTTTTACTTGCTGCTTTCTATTGCAAGCTGCCCCATCATTTCGGCTATTTCGTATGCATGTGCGGCCTACTGGTTTTTCGCCGTAAACCTGGAATCAGACGCCGATTTCGGCATCAGCACTGCTACAACTGGGATATTGCCAGGAGCGAATCATCATCTGCCTCTGTCGATGTCGAACAAAGGTGGCTTAGCGACCAGGGTTAAGGTCCTGTCGACTAAGGCTTTTGACTTCATGAGCCGCAAGGGTCTCACAAAGGTATTTCTTCCTACAAGTCGTGAGGATCTTGTAGGTGCATTTTCTCCTTAAGAATCGTAAGGATTCCTAAGTGTATGTTCCTCTGTAAGTCGTAAGGATCCTACAAGAGGGTTTTTTCCTTGTAAGTCGAGAGGACTTATAAAGGTTGTTCATCATGCGAACATATCCTCAGTCTCGGATGAGACTTGATTAGAGAAATGTTTATTCACGTCCGTGGATTGTATAAAAGGGTCAGTATTGAGCCACTTGTAGGGCAATATTGGAAGTTTGTGGGGGTTTGCTTAAGCACAGGTTTAGGTCTCTGTAACTTAAGACTTTCAAATCTTATGAGCCGTGAGGGTCACATAAGAGAGTTCTCCTCATGAGTCGTGAGGATCTCGCGAGTGTATTTTCTCCCTAGGAATCGTGAGGATCCCTAAGTGTGTTGCTCCCTTGTGAGTCGTAAGGATCTCACGCGGGTGGTTTCTCCTTACAAGGTCGAGAGGACCCTATAAGTGTCTTTTAACGAGGTTGCGCCCTTTCGGCTTTTCACAAACACTCGCCGGTAGCCCTGCTGTTTTTACTCACGGAGCCCTTTCGGGTTTTCATCTGTGCCCATTTTGCTCATGGACGTACCGTTTTTATTTATTATATATTTATTTATTTATTTATTTATTTTATTCATCTCGTCAGCCTAAGGATGCTGCGGTATAGTTTAAAGACGTTTCGTTCTGTTATTGGTTTAAGGACATTTCGGTCCGTCACTAGTTTAAGGACGTCTCGGTCCGTCATGGAGAAGGCTGGCCACTGCTTAGAAAGCTTAAGCTTAGGAAGATAGCGAGTAGACATAGTCGTCGTCATCTATCATTGACCTAGGCAGTAACTCGCTAAGCGTAGTATTTCTTTAGGAACCGGCCATTTATCGGCCTGAAAGGCCTTTCACCATGCATATCCATGAGTAGATAGGCCCCACCTTGGTAGACCTTATCTATGATGTATGGGCCTTCATAATTTGGCTCGAATTTTCCTCGCTTGGCGCGATTGGGGATCATAGGCCTTTTGACCACTAACACAAGTTCGCCTTGGCGGAATGACCTTGGCCGGATCAATCTTTCATATGAGCGCGTCATTTTTGCTTTATAAGCTTCCAGATTTTGCTGCGCTACGAGCCGGGTTTCATCAAGGGCGTCAAGCTCCTCAAGCCGAAGGTGAGCATTTTCTTCGTCCGTCAGCTCGTAGTGGACTGCCACTCGTAGAGAGGGTAACTCTATCTCGAGGGGGAGTACTGCTTCGGTACCGAACACCAACGCGTACGGCGTTGTGTTCGTGGCCGTCTTGAATGTAGTTCGATATGCCCAAAAAGCTTCTTGCAGTCTTTCGTGCCAGTCTTTCTTATTTCGGGACACCGTTTTCTTTATGATTTTTGTCAAGGTCTTGTTGAAGGCTTCAGCTAGTCCGTTGGCTCGCGGATTATAAACCGAGGAATATCTCCAGTCTATATTATGCTGTTGCACGAAGCGACTGATCTTGTGGCTTCTGTAGGCTGGCCCGTTATCGGAGATGATCCGTCGCGGAGTTCCAAACCGATATATGACATGCGTCTTGAAGAAATGGAGGATATTCTCCGTCTTAACTTCTCTTAACGGTACTGCTTCTGCCCATTTGGAGAAGTAGTCAGTCGTCGCCAGGATGAAACGATGTCCTCTAGACGATGCTGGTTCGATGGGGCCGACTATATCAGTCTCCCACATTTCGAATGGCCAGCTAGCCACCGTTGGGTGTAGTGGATTTGGATGCTGGTGGATGAAGTCCCCATGAATTTGGCATGAGTGGCATTGCTTCGCATATTCGAGGCAGTCTTGGATCATCGTGGGCCAGTAGTAGCCCATCCGTTTGATATTCAACTTCATCTTTGGGCCTGCTTGGTGAGAACCGCAGAGTCCGTCGTGAACTTCTTGGACGACCCTTTTCGCTTCGTCAGGTCCTAAGCATCTCAGCCACAGAGAATCAAATGATCTCTTGTACAGAGTATCGTTGACGAAGGCGAAAGATAGAGCTCGCTTCATGAGCTGATGTCTTATGGACGCTTCTTCAGGCATTCGGTGGGATTTAAAGTAGTCTATGAAGACTTCTCTCCAATCCTCGGCGTTTTCCCAATCTTTAACTTGCAGGGTCGTCTTCTCGCTCGCTCCTTTTTCTTTGGATGATTCCGGAGATCTTTCTGCTGGGGCAAGCACCCGACGGCTTTGTATCACGATTCTAACGTCAATGAGGTTCTCGTCAGCCAATTCTTTAGCAAGTTTGGCCAACGCGTCTGCTTTGCTGTTTTCCGCGCGCGGTATGTTCTCCATAGTATAAGAGGGAATTTGGGTCAACAGTTGTTGCACCTTTTAGCCGTACTTTACCAATTCTGGCTTGCACGTTTGGTAGTCGCCGTTTACTTGACTAACGACCAGTTGAGAATCTCCGTATATGAGGAGGTTTTCAATTCCCATGTCAATGGCGATCTCGAGGCCTGCTATCAGAGCTTCACATTCGGCTTCGTTATTTGTCCTCAGCTCTGTTAGGGAGAACGCGTAGCGCATTATCCCTCATTGTGGAGTTATACAGATGAGTCCTACCCCCGATTTAATTATAGGGGTACTTTGTTTACGCTTCTTCACGGAGGACGCTCCGTCGAAATAAAGCTCCCGTCGGGTATTATCACCGTCGATCGCTTCAAACGCATGTTCGTCTGGAAGCTCGCAATTCAGAGGAGAATCGGCGGGTATCGGATGCTCAGCGAGGAAGTCGGCGATGGCCTGGCCTTTCACTGCCTTGAGAGGTTGATATGTTATCGAGAACTCCATCAAGAGCAGGGCCCATTTAGCGAGTCGTCCCGTCAATATGGCCTTTGATATCAAGTATTTAAGGGGGTCCACCTTTGAAATGAGACGGACCTCATGCGCCAACGCATAGTGCCTGAGCTTTGTTATCGCGAAGATCAACGCCAAGCAGTATTTTTCAATGGGAGAGTAGTTGCTTTCTGCCCCCAGCAGAACTCGACTTAAGTAATAGAGTGCTCTTTCTTTCCCTTGATCGTTCTCTTGTGCCCATAATGCGCCTAAGGAACCTTCGAGGGCGGTTGTATAAAGAATGAGGGGTTTTCCCTTGACCGAAGCAGCCAACACCGGCTGGTTCTGCAGGTATTGCTTGATCTCGTCTAGTGCGCTTTGGCATTTTTGGTCCCAGACAAACGGGGTTCCCTTCTTCATCAGGTGGCTATAGGGACGGCACTTTCCTGAAAGGTTGGCTATAAATCGCCGTATGTATGCGAGCTTCCCTTGGAGAGATCGCAACTGTTTGAGAGTTCTCGGCGGAGGCATTTCCATGATCGCTTTGATCTTTGACGGATCTATTTCAATACCTCGGTGTCGAACAATGAATCCCAGGAATTTTCCTGAAGAAACTCCGAATGCACACTTGAGCGGGTTCATCTTCAAGTTGTATTGCCGAAGGCGTTGAAATACGGTCTTCAGATGTTCGAGATGTTCCTCATATGATATTGTTAGTTATATGTATGCCCTAGAGGCCATTACTGTACATAGGATGTATATTGTAGTGGATGCTGGGACATATATAGGGAGGACTTTCTTGCTCGACATGATAGTATGCTATCTGGTTACTCTTTACCTTAACATGTACACTGATTGTCTCTTTATTACATGTTGGTAAAGCCCTTAGGATGTGTACTTGACTACCTGGACTGTGATGCAGATCATACTAGTGGGGACATGGTAGTCTATAAGTACATCCTTCATGGTCCCTAGTCGTGGGTATATCGATACGGGGCATCGATATACCAGAGTAGACTAGCGTATACCTTCTCGACCCATACAGATGGGCGATGGATGATCCCATATCCATTGGTGTTTGACATCAGAGATGATATACGGGTGCTCAGTGGAGACTGGGTACACTGGACGGACTCGCCGAGAACTCCCAGATGGTATTATACCTTACGTCAGATGGCAGTTCTCTTGTGACACTGGTACAGAGTAGTCTGTTGACCCGAGATCGTCATAGAGTCTTGTGTGGTTCCCACTGTGCTTTGATTTCCACCTTACCACGTCCAAGAGGGCGTGCAAAACGGTGGCTTTTGGGTACAGTCCTGAATCACATGGAGGCAATGAGCGATAGGAGGGGATTCATCTCTCCCGGTATAGGGAGTTGATGTTGCGCTGTGTTCGATTGGCTATAACCGGAAATCCCTGGCCAGGGTTGCTGAGATATACTGGTAAGTGTTACCAGTAGTTTCTCGAACTTTTATAGACCTCATATCGACATGACTTATCGAGCTATTGGGGTCTGACGTTTACCACCCCTAGGCAAGATATGCGACATATCAGACGATCAGACCGGACTGTACGGTAAGTGTTACTGGTTGGATTCACTGGAGTGTGAGCGGGCTTGCTCGTCGATCTTCTGATCGCTCAATACTCGGGTGGCCGTTACGTTTAGCAGACCGCTTGCGGATTGTGGGTATTTGATATGATCATCATCTGCTGCCGGCGTATTGACGAGTCTTTAGAGTCCTACACAAAGTTTTCCTGGCTCAAGCGAAACGAAATAGGAGTGCATATGAGATATGTGCGGGACCGAGAATGATACCAGTATGTGATACTGTATTCGATTCTCGCGATTTGTGACACTGATCGGTTATATGCGATATAGCCGGGTTATCGGATCAAGTGTTGATTCGATAAGTTGTTACTGTTGATATTAGTCGGTTATATGCGATATGACCGGATCATTAAATCAAGTGTTGATTTAATGATTTAATGCATAATTATATATTTGATATATTACTTTACGTTAACTGGTATCGGTTCACTCAAGATGGCTTTTCTCACTCACTTTAGCACATTGTATATGTGATATATTTTGTGCACTTGATTGTATCATGTTTGATGATATATGATTGCTAGGGTTTGTGTAAAGAATTAAACCTTGGTTAAATAAATGGTTAGGGTTTTTATTTGTTTATCCATTACTTATTTATTCATTCATTTATCTTTATAATTTGGATTAAAAGAAATGAGAAATGAAAAGATAATGGTTGCTTTCATTCATGATGCTTCTTGAAGCTTCATGCCACTTTGACCAAAGTGACCATTTTGTCTTCATCTCCTTAACCCTAACCATTCCTTTAACCTTGGTCAATTCTCTATACATAACTATAGTTAAAATTATGATAAGAATTGATTTTTCTTTTCTATTCTATTATTCTTATCATATGATTATCATCATCTTCTTCTTCTTCTTCAAGAAGAACCTTGATTCCATCAATGGTGATTAATGAAAATGAGTGAGAAATCCAATTCTAAAGTGAACCCACTTCCTATTTCTTCATCCTCTACCTCTTGCCAAGTAGTATAGGGTGTTTCCTTCACAAGTTTTCATGGCTTGGTGAAGGTGGAGCTTGATCTAGTGATGCCTCGACGTAGATCATCTTCGGCATCGTCGTCGATGACCTGGCCCGCTTTTTCTCCGATGAAGACGATGCTAGAGTCATGGTTCGATTTGGACAGCGGAGAGGACTTCATCATGGAGCTATGGAGGTGGAGAAACGGATCTACAAAGGTTGTATTTCCGTTCTTTTAGTTTAGTTGTAAACTAGTATCATTTTATCGCCTAAAATCTAGTTAACGATCCGTATTAGGGTTTCTCGGCACGTGTAATTTTTGAAATTGGCATGGTTGATGCCTTGTGAGACCTCACTAGAGTACCTAGGAACCCTACAGTGGTATCAGAGCCTAGCTAGAGCCTTAGGCGAAGCGTAGACGAAGTTTGAAACCCGATCGACCCGAAACCCTAACATCAATGTGCTCTCTGGACTTTTTCTAAAAACAGGGATTTTTCAGAATTAAAAATTCGCAGAAAATAGAGCAGGAAATTATAAGGATTACTGCAGAAAACGAAACCCTAATTCCACTGTAGCGCCGCGGAACCGCGGCAATAGCCTCCTTTTGCGGCGGTTCCGCGGCCGTTTGTACTGGTTAGGGATTCGTTTTCATACAGTAATGCCCGTATCTGTTTCCTATGTTCTCTGGGAAGTTTTAATCTGCATTCAAGAGTTGAATTTTCTGGGGTTGTTTTGGGGATTCGATGAATCAATCAGATTATTTAACTTTGTCTATTTGGCTTTCCGGATATTTTTTGAATATGTTAAAAAGTTCGACCGGATATAAATACCCAATTTTTCCCCTGCCGGGAAATTTCCAAGTGTTGGATCTTTCCGTGTTTTAAAGACGTTCTAAGTAGTGCAAGTAACTCAATGGACCCTCTAGAAGACAACAAACCTTAACTCGATTATGTGACCGTCTTGAACTGCCCTTTGAACCTTCGGGTTTGGGGCAGTACGGCGTGCCACATGTGAGGCATTGGCTTGACCCTTCTACGGCTGGACCATTGGTACTGAGGCATGAACTGAATGTTTTTAGACTTATTTCATGTGTTGAGCTGTATCGGGAAAACTTAGGTGTTCGACTGTTCGATCGGAAAGTTTAACATTTTCTGTTTATCTGGAATGTGATACAACAATTGGGATTCACAAGCAGTTATGAGATAACTGAATGAATGTTATAAACGTAGCACTTTAGTCTCACTTGATCGGTTGCCACGGAATTTTGATGCGATCAAAAGTCCGTCGCAATCACGTAGCGTACGCGGATACTCTCCGATAAACTTAATAGACAGCCTCACTCCAAAGCCCCGACCAAGTGACTGTAGGAGAACCCCGTCGCCGAAATCATCCGTTCGGGTGCTCGCGGCAGCGGTGTTCCGCCTTGGTGCACTTCGTCGACGGTATCGGGGGTGCGGCTGCCTACTAAAGTTTGCGACGAGCATTCGATCAGATTTTCGGGAATCTTGTTGAATTGCCCGACTTGATATTGAAAAGTGTTTTCGATAACGAGACTAAAATGCGGGGTTTATAATTGTTAGGCATGCGATGTCTAAGTAATTCATTTGATTAGGCATGCGATGTCTAAAGAGATTGCGGATTCCAACTGTTGTATTTTTACCCTTTCTTTTCTGTGACCGTAAGTGTAATATGTGATATCGCCGGTTTCGTTGCTATATGTCAACGACAATTGGGATGTGCATATTTACTTACGTTGATGACATGTGATGTTATGTGTTGCTGGATATGTTATATTGGATCGTCGTGTTTGAATAGCCGGGTTTTTTTTATGTGAGAGGAGTGTTTTTCATTTTCATTCATGTAAAAACTTGTATGTAATATTCTTTTATTGGGGCACTTCCAGGTTGCGGAAGTAGTCACCGTTGATGTATATTATTTACTTTTCCGCACTAGGATAGACCCAAGGAGGAGGGCACAAGTAACCGGGTTCTGGAGTCCAGTGGGAGACCAACTCGAGGAGTCGAGTTCGGGTCTCCTAACTCTAGAATTGGTAGGGTTGCTTGCCGCTCTCGTAGGGGTCTTGTGGTGTGGGTTTGTCTATTCATCGCGACCGTGGAATCCGTGTTTTATACTGGCTCGTATTGAAAACACGGACGTCCTAGTATATCCAATATTTCATATGATACTTCTGCTGCGATATCTGTGATGTGATCATGTGATATGTTCTGTGATAAAAACTGTATATAGTATATATGATATATTATATAGGCGTTACTTATGTTTTACACCCATGCTAGCCCTGCCCCGCTCTGCCGTTAGTCACCTAACCTAACGGTGCACGAGGGGACATCGAGGCGAATGCGGATGGCATAAGTGTACGTCGTATTTATCTGTGATGTTTAGGTACTTAAATGATGGGACTTCATTAATGTGATCAATGAAATAAAAGAAACCTAAGATGTTGTGGAATCGAATTTCTAAATAAAACAGGTAGCTACAGTTCTTGCTTTGCACAGCGGTATATATGATATATCCTGCACCTTATTCGATAAGGAAAGGACCGAGATCCCTTTACCGGGAGTGACTCCTTTAGCAATAACTGGCAGATGCTACACACTCGGTTTGTCTTTTGATTGCTTTTAAGAGTTTTTGCTTTGCACAGTGATATATATGATATATCCCGCACCTCATTCGACGAGGAAAGGACCGACGATCCCTTCACCGGGAGTGACTCCTTTAGCAAACTAGAAAAGCCTCAAAAGCACTCCATTTCAAAAATCATTTGATTCTACAACGATATCAAGTTCATTACGCAATAGATTTTCAGAAAAACCTGTCGTAGCCCTCCGTCATTTCAGATAAGTACTAGTTAGTATTCGTGCTACGTTTGTTGACTATGTTAAGGCGTAGTGTGCGGTAGCTAATTAGTGCTTATCTGTATAAGCATATGATGCGATTGGATTAGGGTAGTCGTGCAACTTTGTTGACTATGTTAAGGGTCGTGCGGGTTGGTTTAATTCAATCGGGAAATGACGGGTTGAACTTGACTAGCACTTATGATTTGTTGACTATGTTAAGGTCATATAGCTGCTAGGGGCAAAATATTATCGGGAATTTCAAGTGTTGAAATTTGCAATTAGATTGCATACCTTCTATGAGATAGTTGGATCCTGATTCCCGCTGGGAGTAAGAGTTACTCCTGGGAGAGTTTTACACATTACAATTAGCCGATCAAGTAGGTGTCTAGAAAGGTGTTAACGAGGTTACGCCTCTGGGAAAACGAGGTTTACATTAATTAGGTTCGTGCGAAAGCACGGGGGACCTCCCTCAAAGTACCGATACTGGCCTGGCTGAAAGATTGGCGAACTTGTAGCGTGTAATTAATCCCGGCTAGTCTTTCCTTTTAGGGTTTGAAGGAAGATTTGATTAAAACAGTAGGAGCCATCCTGATTAGATAAAATAATAACCAATCTATTCCTGCAAGAGCGCACGCTGAGTTTTTTCTTCTTTCTCTCTCCAGGTAGAGACCATATCACGCCTTAATCAAGATAATAAAATGGAAAATTGACCGTACCCGCTTGTTATACTGAGCTGGGGAACGTTGGTCCCGCTCCAACTTATAATTGTTATAAGACAGAGCAGGAAATTGGGGAATACCAGATTTCCCGTGCCGCCCATACGAAGAGAGTGCATGCTGATGCATCATCTTCGGGTGTGTTCATTATACAGAACTGTTTCTCAATGTCCTTTACGTCCTGGGTATATAATACCGGATCAGGATCCCAGATATGTAATCTGTTACATGGGCTACAGACAGGTAAAGAACTGAGAACGGGTGATAAGTTTCATGAGGCAGAAAACGGGGCAAGTGTTGCAGCCAAGTCTGTTGGTCACTGTCACCCTGTATTTCAAATACATTGATTCTGAACGAATGTTATTAAATACCGAACCTGATATACAAAATCATATCAGTCTCTTTATTAGTAAAGAAATGATAAAATTTTGTATTGTTGGATATTGTTTTGAACATTTCCTATATCAAAAGTTGATCGGTTCAGGCACGTTATCTAAAAGCATTCATGTTCTAAATCAAACTACAGTTCTTAATATATAGAACACACACAAGAGGAAGAGTTCAGAAATGAACGGATCCTTCTTGAGGTATTGTAGACTATGTCATATCAATGCGACCCGACTAGCAGAGTTACATAAAGATGCATATTTAAATTAGTTTGAATTTACATCTTGTGAAACTCTCCAGTCATGTCACAAAGGTAAGATGACCACAACTCTGTTTATTGGAAACAGAGAAAGAGTTAGTGAACTCTTGGGATGATACATGTTGATGTATGTAAGGTCCCCTGTCTACATATGCCAGGACCGGTTCTTTGTACTTCATTAAATTCTCTGATGATCTCTTTAGATTCAGACATATGTTCTTGTTGAAACCCAAGTCCGAACCTTTTGAGATATTCACAGAATTTAAGTTAGAAGTAGAGAACCAAAATACGGGTTTAAGTATTATGTCCTTTGATAAGATCAAGGAGGAGAATACTTGAGCACGGCAATCCTGGACTATTCTAATGGAGAATGAGATTCTCTCTCAGCATTACTCCTCCGTATACACCATAGCACGATGGTATATCGCGGCAGAGCGATCACACCCTATATGATAAGGTGTGCTCTATGATGAGTACTACTGAGTTACCTATTTCCTTTTGGGAGTTATGCGCTTGAGAAGCTGCATACCTATTGAATAGGGTTCCGATCAAATCAGTTGCCTACCACTTCATATGTGATATGGAAAGGGAAGAGCCCATATATTAAATTAGTTAAGATTTGGGGTTGTCCGGGCTATGTCTAAAAGCATAATCCGGACAAGCTCGAGGCAAGGTCTGTTATGTACAACTGGAAAGGTTCCAGCTATGCAAATTACAGCAGATGATTTGGTAGAACCGAAGGATTCAATAGTAACCAACGAACCTCAGCCTCTCCGACGATCTAGTAGGGTTCCTCACCCACCTGAGAGTTACTTCTGTTTCTCTATGACAGTAGGAGCGAGGATTGCATCATGAGATGATGACCCAACTAGTTTCGAGCTGGCCATCAGGAGTGAGACTCTGTAAGAATGGGTGGATGTTTAGCGATCTGAAATGGAATCCTTATACACCAGCAAAGTATGGACTTTGGTTGCAATATCTGAAGGGTTAAATCCCCATCAGGAGCAAGTATATCTTGAGAAGATTACTTGGTGTAGATGGAAAAGTTGAGACTTTCAAAGCTGACTTGTTAAAGGTTTTCGTCATTGACCAGGCGTGGATAATGATGAAACCTTTTTCCAGTGGCTATGCTTAAGTCCATCCAGATCCTACTTGCCACGGCTACATACCATGACTACGATATCTGGTGGCTGGGTGTCACGACAGCTTTTCTAAATGATGTTTTAGAAGAGAGCTTCTATAAGTACACAGCCAGAAGGCCTCGTAGACAGTGGGAGCGGCGGAAACGTGTGCAAGATGTTTTATGTAATAAAGCAGGCATCGCGGAGTTGGAACATCTGTTTTGATGGATTAGTCAAAGAGTTTGACATCATCAAAATGGTAGATGAACCTTGTATAAAAAAAAAGGTAGTAGGGAGTATGGTGGTGATCCTCGTAGAGTACGTGGACGACATACTCTTGATAGGGAAGGAGTTTCCTATGCTACGCTCGATCAATCTCCGCTTATCACTATGATTCTCAAAGGATCAAGATGATACCTACTAAATCCTGGGTTTTGGATCTATGAGATAGATCTAAATGGATGTTAGGATTCTCACTAGTTGTAGTGAGATAGTATCAATTGATCCTGGGGAGAATCACTGGAAGGGTTCCAGGGTGATAAGGATGACTGAAAGTCAGTCACAGGCATTGTCTTTACCCTCAGTAAAGGGACGGTATGTTGGAAGAGTTCCAAGCTAGATACCGTGACATACTAGACGATAAAGGCTGGATACATCGCTACTTAAGATGCTACCAAAGAGGAAGTCTGGGTGTATATTAGTTCATGAGATGAACTTCGTTCCTCCCATTGTGTGACAATGGAGTTCTATCTTATGCCTAGGAACACCCGTCCCATCAGTGATCCAGACATATTCTAAGGCAGTATCACCTGATCATGGAGATAGCTGATCTCCAAGGTGATCGAGGTTAGGAGAGTAGACTCAGAGGACAACACGGCGGATCCACTCACAAAGGCCTATTCCCAGAAAGAGATTTTTATGGGATGGTTGAGTATGAGATACTACAACCACTGCTACAGATGGCTCTGGTGCAAGTGGGAGATTGTTAGTTATATGTATGCCCTAGAGGCCATTACTGTACATAGGATGTATATTGTAGTGGATGCTGGGACATATATAGGGAGGACTTTCTTGCTCGACATGATAGTATGCTATCTGGTTACTCTTTACCTTAACGTGTACACTGATTGTCTCTCTGTTACATGTTGGTAAAGCCCTTAGGATGTGTACTTGACTACCTGGACTGTGATGCGGATCATACTAGTGGGGACCTGGTAGTCTATAAGTACATCCTTCATGGTCCCTAGTCGTGGGTATATCGATACGGGGCATCGATATACCAGAGTAGACTAGCGTATACCTTCTCGACCCATACAGATGGGCGATGGATGATCCCATATCCATTGGTGTTTGACATCAGAGATGATATACGGGTGCTCAGTGGAGACTGGGTACACTGGACGGACTCGCCGAGAACTCCCAGATGGTATTATACCTTACGTCAGATGGCAGTTCTCTGGTGACACTGGTACAGAGTAGTCTGTTGACCCGAGATCGTCATAGAGTCTTGTGTGGTTCCCACTGTGCTTTGATTTCCACCTTAACACGTCCAAGAGGGCGTGCAAAACGGTGGCTTTTGGGTACAGTCCCTAATCACATGGAGGCAATGAGCGATAGGAGGGGATTCGTCTCTCCCGGTATAGGGAGTTGATGTTGCGCTGTGTTCGATTGGCTATAACCGGAAATCCCTGGCCAGGGTTGCTGAGATATACTGGTAAGTGTTACCAGTAGTTTCTCGAACTGTTATAGACCTCATATCGACACGACTTATCGAGCTATTGGGGTCTGACGTTTACTACCCCTAGGAAAGATATGCGACATATCAGACGATCAGACCGGACTGTACGGTAAGTGTTACTGGTTGGATTCACTGGAGTGTGAGCGGGCTTGCTCGTCGATCTTCTGATCGCTCAATACCCGGGTGGCCGTTACGTTTAGCAGACCACTTGCGGCTTGTGGGTGTTTGATATGATCATCATCTGCTGCCGGCGTATTGACGAGTCTTTAGAGTCCTACACAGAGTTTTCCTGGCTCAAGCGAAACGAAATAGGAGTGCATATGAGATATGTGCGGGACCGAGAATGATACCAGTATGTGATACTGTATTCGATTCTCGCGATTTGTGACACTGATCGGTTATATGCGATATAGCCGGGTTATCGGATCAAGTGTTGATTCGATAAGTTGTTACTGTTGATATTAGTCGGTTATATGCGATATGACCGGATCATTAAATCAAGTGTTGATTTAATGATTTAATGCATAATTATATATTTGATATATTACTTTGCGTTAACTGGTATCGGTTCACTTAAGATGGCTTTTCTCACTCACTTTAGCACATTGTATATGTGATATATTTTGTGCACTTGATTGTATCATGTTTGATGATATATGATTGCTAGGGTTTGTGTAAAGAATTAAACCTTGGTTAAATAAATGGTTAGGGTTTTTATTTGTTTATCCATTACTTATTTATCCATTCATTTATCTTTATAATTTGGATTAAAAGAAATGAGAAATGAAAAGATAATGGTTGCTTTCATTCATGATGCTTCTTGAAGCTTCATGCCACTTTAACCAAAGTGACCATTTTGTCTTCATCTCCTTAACCCTAACCATTCCTTTAACCTTGGTCAATTCTCTACACATAACTATAGTTAAAATTATGATAAGAATTGATTTTTCTTTTCTATTCTATTATTCTTATTATATGATTATCATCTTCTTCTTCTTCTTCTTCAAGAAGAACCTTGATTCCATCAATGGTGATTGATGAAAATGAATGAGAAATCCAATTCTAAAGTGAACCCACTTCCTATTTCTTCATCCTCTACCTCTTGCCAAGTAGTATAGGGTGTTTCCTTCACAATTTTTCATGGCTTGGTGAAGGTGGAGCTTGATCTAGTGATGCCTCGACGTAGATCATCTTCGGCATCGTCGTCGATGACCTGGCCCTCTTTTTCTCCGATGAAGACGATGCTAGAGTCATGGTTCTATTTGGACAGCGGAGAGGACTTCATCATGGAGTTATGGAGGTGGAGAAACGGATCTACAAAGGTTGTATTTCCGTTCTTTTAGTTTAGTTGTAAACTAGTATCATTTTATCGCCTAAAATCTAGTTAACGATCCGTATTAGGGTTTCTCGGCACGTGTAATTTTTGAAATTGGCATGGTTGATGCCTTGTGAGACCTCACTAGAGTGCCTAGGAACCCTACAGATTTGCTTTTAACAAAGAGGTCATCGATATAGAATTCGACGATTTCGTGTATAAGGTCATCGAAGATCTTCGTCATGGCCCTTTGGTAGGTGGCACCAGCATTCTTTAAACCGAAGGGCATCACCTTGTAGCAGAATATACCCAGATGAGTCCTGAAGGCGGTGTGCTTCTGGTCTTCTGGATGCATCTTTATCTGGTTATACCCTGATGAGCCATCCATGAAGGAGAAAACCTCATGAGTGGATGTATTGTCTATCATCAGTTCGGTGACTGGCACTGGGAAATCGTCTTTCGGGCAAGCTTTATTAAGATCCCGGAAGTCTACTCATATACGCACTGTCCTGTTTTTCTTCATTACCGGGACGATGTTGGCGATCTATTCAGGGTATTGAACTTCCTGGATGAAGCCAGAGTCGATCAGCTTTTTGACTTCAGCATTGATACTCGTTTCAAGCTCGAGCCGCATTCTCCTCGGTGCCTGTTTGACTGGCTTGATGTCCGGGGATATCGCCAATCTGTGTACAGCAATTTCTGGATTTAGTCCCGGTATTTCGGAATAGTTCCACGCGAAGCAATCTCTATGCTGTAGAAGCACGTCCTTTAACGCAGCTACCCTTTCCTCAGATAGTAACTCGCTGATGAATGTCGGTCGTAGATCGTTTACCGTCCCCAACTCAATTTTCTTGAGATTATCTGCAGTGGTATGGATTCCATCTTCCAGCTCTTTTGGCGCTGGTGGGAATTCTGAGATTATCTCGTCGTTGCTGTTTTCAAAGCACCAGGGAAGGTCATCCATGTTCTCGGGCTCTTCCCTTGATATCGTTATCACTTGACAAGTACGAATTCGCTTCCAATCCCAATGCGGAATTGGTTCTTCTTTCGTGGCCTTAGGCTCGTGCTTTTGTGGTGGTGCTGCCCTCCAGTTGTCGGACAGAGCGAACTTGCCAAGTTGATACTGATCTTCTACCCAATTCTTGAAGGTGAAGCAGTCCTCGAGAGGGTGCCCTATTACTCGATGGTAAGAGCAATAGTCCGAGTGTGAGACTTCGCCCGCTCGTCCGGGATTTTTAGACTCCGGCAATGTAAGCATTTGATGTTTTAGAGCAAGGTCAAGTATCTTCTTCGTCTTATCCCGAGGAAATGAGTACGCTCGACCCATTTTCTTTATGAGGGATAGATCAATGACGCTCGACTCCCGTTTGCGTGGCTTCTTAGCCCTGCTTTGTTGTCGTTGAGCGCCTTCTTGGCCTTTCGACTTATTTCTGCTTTTGCGCCGAGTCTTCTTTATAACAGGTTGACATGGAGCGGCCTTTTCATCTTTCACGGCCTGTTGGAGAAGACGTTGCGTCTCGGCTTTCTCATAGATGACCATTTCGCGGTTATGATCGTCTCGGACTTTTTAACCCGCTTCCCTTATAAGCTTGTCCATTTGTTCTTTGAACGACGGACTGGGCACTTTTGCATCCGGAACTTTCACTGGCTCAGGATTTGCGTCCTCCCATTAAGCATCCGCTTCTTCGTCGAAGTCATACACGACGTAGCAGCCGTGTAGTAGCTCTCGTTTCTTTGACCGGACGTATCCAAGCCCAATTGTTTCCATTCTCCCTTTGGGCAGTTTGCGTTGAGTCCCGGGAACGTTCCAGACTTTGTCATAGAACTTGGCTTTCCGAACGGTCTGCTTGAAGGATATCCCCTGGCGTTTCAGCAGGTTTTTCAAACCCTCTGTATAATATCTGGGAAGACGCATAGGCTGAAGCCTGTCGAGCGTAGGATCCGCGCCATGCCAGATTTCTTTTTCCACCTTGGTTTCTTCAGAGCGGTAGAACAGAATTGCTTTCTCGTTCTCTCGCCTGGGAAGGATGTAGAATGTTTGTAGCTCTTCTACACTGTAGATATTAAGTACATCCAGTTCTTTATGGTGTTTAAGCGGCACTATGGCGACTTGTAGACTTTGCTCTTCGTCAGCGGACTTTCGTATTGAAGGTCGAGCTGAGAATGCAGCGTGGATATCATCTTCCGAGTCGCTACCAAAGATCAACGTAGGAGTGGACAGTCCTGGCTTACTGTGCTGGGGTGGACCTGAATACACTATCTGTCACGCCCCGCTTCCCAGAGTACGCAAGATTTGGGCATGTGACATAGCCAACCATGCTACCTGTGGGTAGGAAGTATCCATCCACAGTCACATTACGGTTGTATAGATATCAAGAACAGTAAAATAAACTAAACTAATACATTTCCAAATCCATAATAACAAGAATCAACAAACAATAAGTGCGGAAGCTAATGATCCAATACAATGAAATAACAGTATGTCCCAAAATGCGGGCTCACATCTGGAAATGAAATGACATAAACAAACTAAACTCTAAAGAACTCACAGTTCAGCCTGCTGGCTGAAGTACTCCTGCTCGGTCGACGACAAAGGTACAGAATCTGGGCCATGCAAAACCCAGACGTCAGCGCGTCATGATATCAAGTATACAGCAAAACATGGTAATAACAATGCAAGCATGAACATGAATAAAACGGTAATAAGAAGTAACAAGCAGGGTAATGTGCAAAGGTGACTAAACTGTCCTATCAGGTTTTCTACTCTATAGTCTTTGAAACCAATTGATGAATCGTCGATGTAACTCAATAGTATCCCGTGCGTGCCCGGGACCACGGTCATGATCCTCGGGGCTGAATCCGAGACGTGCCGCTAAGCAGTAAAGGGTAGTAGGATAGATGAATGATGTCAGCATCAACACTCCGGAGCTGGCCAAGCCCGTAAGACTGATCAGAACAATGTATCGAACTGTTGAGTTACAAGTCGGTTTCACCTTTGATTCCCCCATACCCCCAAACTATGTATGTCAGTCAGGTATTCAGTAGTCAAGGACTAATGCCAACACAAGCCAAGTAAAGGTAGGTCTGTCTGGATCGACAGCAGGAATGGTTAGGTCTGTCGGCATTAGGCACGAGATCAGGAACAAGTAATGTCATGGTACAACGGGATGAGTCGGTAAGTATGTATATGTCAGGTGTAGCAGGGTCAGGCCAATATGTCGTGCAATCGGTAAGTGCTCACAACAGGTACACAATCACTATGAACAGTAGCAGGAAACAGTAAATAACAATATTAATCTAGGTAAACACAGTGATGTTTCGTATTCTCTTAGTAATCCGGTTCACGCACCTTTGAGGTGCAGTAGCCACAAGACGAACAATATCGATAATATACGTAATGGAGTTACATGAATTTGAACTAAGCACAATAATTGTCTCATGAGTGATTTTAACAAATGAAGTGGGGATGATCTACTTGGTTTGATTAGTTAAGTATGAATTAATAGCAGACCGGTTAAAGCGAGCAATGATTTCATTGATTTAAAGTTACGGATAATCGTGGCTAGCAATTCTAAGTTATAAAAGGTATCGATGTTATATTAGTTGTGTGGTTATAATATGATGATTAAGTTGTAGCATGTTAAAGCAAGTATTCGGATACTTGCCTCGGCAGTTCCGCGAACCGAAACACGGATGCGATGTCGGCAGAAACGCGATATGAAAGCACGGGCCACGGATCGAGTCCCAACAGAGGTCAACGGGATCACACGGACCAGGGGACTTCGCTGGAGCGTCGGGTTCGTCAGACGGCACGGTCGGATTCCGGCAAAATGTCATCGGTAACAAGTTAGCAACAAGATACGATACACGCAAAATAATGACCAGCGGGGGGGGGGTTGTACCAAAAGGAAAGAGAAGGAAACTTACAGGGAGACACCAGGGGGTGACCGCGGTGGGTTCGACGGCACTGGAACGCCGGCGAGGCCGCGACGGTGGCAGCGAAGGCTGGAACAGCCGCTGGGCTTGCTGGAGAGGGGTGCGACGAGTGGAGGAGGGTGTGGTCGGCTCTGGTGGTCGTGGGAGAGAGAGAGGTGGTCGGAGGTGGCGTCGACGAGGTCGCCGGCACGTTTCTCCGGCGAACAGCGGGGTAGGCGATGGGTTAGGGCTCAGGTTTACTGTTCCGGCGAGGGGAGGAAGGAAACGACGACGAGGTCTCGACGAGTAGGGTGAAAGGGGGTCGCGGGGTCGTCGACGACGACGGGTGGCGTCGACGGCGAGGTTTGCGCGGGTGGAGGCGAGGTCGGGAATGGGTCGCAGGCGCGGGGAGGAGCGGGAGAACGGGGAAAAGAGGGTAGGTGGGTGTGGTGGAGGTCGTGGTGGTGAGGGCGGCGACGGCGAGGTCGCGAGGAAGTCGGCGACGGGATCGCGAGGGCTAGGGTTAGGGTTTGCGTGGGTTTCGTGATGAGGAAGATGGCGGCTGCGTGCATGGTGAAAATATATAGAGGAAGAGAGAGAGAGTTGTTGATAGAGAGAGAGAGATAGATTGAGTGGAGAGAGAGAAGAGATTGAGGGAGGAGAGAGAGAGACTGGGGGAAAGAGAGGCGGGGCCCACGAGCTCAATAGGAGCTCGTGATTGGCTGAGTGAAAATCAAAAAAGGGAATTTCTGAAGGATTTTAGGGGATATGCAGTTAGGAAAAGATAGATTAGAAGGTATAAATATATTCGATATTAAATTCAAATGGGCCCTTTTTGGCGCGAAATGAAACATCTCCAAATCGCGCCCGGGTTGCGCCCAAATGATCCAAATTCAAATTATAAGATTTTAAGCGGGTTCCAAATTTTGAAAATAGGTGTTTAATGATTAAAAAGCATGCCCCCAAGTCGGACACTTGCACGCGCGCGTAGTCGCCCAAACTTGCCCGTTTAGCCAAACGGAACGGAATCTCGACACGCGGACGCTACCATGCGACTAGTGGCGACGAGTAGGCCAAGATGGACATCTTAACTTTCGTTTTCGGAGTTAAAATTTGTTATGTGCCAAAATGACTTAACCGGGTAAAATTTAGCAATAAACACCAGAAAATCAGGAAAATTGGAATGAGCAATAAATAACCCTCAACTAGTAATATACATAGTATTATTGGGCTCGGGTGTTACATCATACCCAACTACAAAAGAATTTCGTCCTCGAAATTCCAAGAATACAAGATAACTAACTACTGGAAAAGATGAGGGAAATTCTGCCGGATCTCGTCTTCTCGCTCCCAAGTAGATTCTCCATGCGATCGGTTACCCCAAGAAACTAGCACAAGAGGGATAACCTTGTTCTTAAGAACCTTTTCTCTTCGATCCTTGATCTCGACTGGTCGCTCCTCAAAAGTCAGGTCCTCCCGTACAGTCAACTCCGAATGATCCAATACTTGGGTTTCATCTCGAACATACCTCCGTAGTTGAGATACATGAAACACATCGTGAACTCCTGCTAATGACGATGGTAACGCCAACCGGTACGATACCTCTCCAACACGCTCCAATATCTCGAAGGGTCCAACGAATCGGGGACTAAGCTTTCCCCGACTTCCAAAGTGAATCACCCCTCTAGTCGGTGATATCTTCAGGAATACCAAATCGCCCACGGCGAACTCT
Organism: Agapanthus africanus; assembly: GCA_030015575.1. Taxonomy (NCBI): domain Eukaryota; kingdom Viridiplantae; phylum Streptophyta; class Magnoliopsida; order Asparagales; family Amaryllidaceae; genus Agapanthus; species Agapanthus africanus. The sequence goes on from JASDDO010000014.1 coordinate 313,477,477, forward strand.
AGAGGTCTTCTTGACGTATCGGCCCAACTCTTCTGTCTGTCTTGAGCTGCCTTCATATGCTTTCTGATTGTATTCACCTTCTCGACTGTCTGCACCACCAAATCTGGTCCTAGTAACCTTCGTTCACCAACATCATCCCAACAAACCGGTGAACGGCACTTACGACCATACAGTGCTTCAAACGGGGCCATCTGAATAGTTGCTTGGAAGCTGTTGTTGTACGAAAACTCCACCAGGTGTAGATGATCTTCCCAAGAACCTTTGAAGTCCAACATGCAAGCCCTCAACATATCTTCAAGGGTCTGGATCGTTCTCTCTGATTGTCCATCAGTCTGGGGATGATAAGCTGTGCTGAACTTCAATCGAGTCCCCAAACTTTCTTGTAAACTCCTCCAAAAGTGTGACAAGAACCGAGTGTCCCGGTCGGACACGATGCTTACCGGTACTCCATGCAATCTGACAATCTCCTGCATGTACCGCTCTGCCAAAGTCTCTGTCGATTGACCAACCCGAAAAGGAATAAAGTGAGCTGCCTTGGTCAACCGATCGACAATCACCCATACTGCATTGTTACCCTTTGGACTCCGCGGTAAAGCCGTCACGAAATCCATGGTTATATGTTCCCACTTCCATTGAGGAATCGGAAGTGGTTGCAACAAACCAGCAACCCTTTGGTGTTCAGCCTTGACTTGCTGACACACCAAGCACTTAGCCACGAAGCGAGCCATTTCCCGTTTCATACCTTCCCACCAGAAATGCTGTCGAATATCTCGGTACATCTTTGTCCCTCCTGGATGTACAGAGTAAGCTGAACTGTGTGCCTCCTTCATAAGCTCTTCACGCACATCTCCTTTTGGCACACACACACGGCTGCCATATCTCAACGAACCATCTTCATGGATCAGTAAATCGGTTCGTAGTCCGGCTCCAACCTGCTCTCGAAACTTTTGCAGTCTAGGATCCTGCGATTGCGCCGCTTTAATCTTCTCAACGAAGGACGATTGTACTTGCAACTGCATCAACTGTCCTGTAGCATGTGGTAGCACAACCTCCAAGTCAAATCTCCGAAAATCCGCAATGATCTCTCTCTGTGCAGTCTATATCTGAATTGCTGGTAACCGACTTAGCGCATCTGGCACGACGTTAACTTTTCCCGGATGGTACTTAAGATCAAGGTCGTAGTCGGCCATCAGCTCCAACCATCTGCGTTGCCTCATGTTCATCTCCTTCTGAGTGAACACATATTTCAAACTCTTGTGATCCGTAAAGACTTCGACTCTCTCGCCCAAAAGGTAGTGTCTCCAAATCTTCAGGGCGAAGATCACGGCTGCAAGCTCTAAGTCATGAGTCGGATAATTCTTCTCATGAGTCTTCAGTTGTCTCGATGCGTAAGCGGCGACTTTCCCATTCTGCATTAAAACACATCCCAATCCTTTTCCAGATGCGTCGCTGTGAATCACCAGTCCTCCTGAATCATCCGGTACGGTTAGGATAGGGGCGGTTATCAACTTCTGCTTCAACGTCTCGAAGGCCAATGCACATCCATCTGTCCAAACAAACGGTACCTCCTTACGCGTAAGCTTGGTTAACGGCTCAGCTAGACGAGCGAAGTTCTCCATAAATCTTCTGTAGTAACCGGCGAGTCCAAGAAAACTTCTTATCTCTGCAACATTCTTCGGAACAGGCCAATCTCAAACTGCTGCAATCTTCTCGGGATCAACGGCGATTCCATCGCCCGACACGACATGCCCCAAAAACTTCACTTTTTCCAGCCAAAATTCGCACTTACTCGTCTTCGCGAATAGTTTCTCTTGTCTCAGCGTCGGCAGTGCGATCTTTCTTCTTCACTAAAAGAACTGGAGCTCCCCAAGGTGAGTTGCTGCTTCGAATCCATCCCTTCTCGAGTAATTCGCTCACTTGTTTCTTAACTCCCTCCAATACTACTGGTGCCATTGGATAGTCAGCTTTTGATACTGGCGTTGCACCAGGAGTAAGATCAAACGCAAACTCCACGTCTCGCTTCGGCGGTAAGCCCGAAATATCTTCAAACACATCCATAAAATCGCGAACAACTGCCGGCTCTTCATTACTATCAACTTCCATAGCTGCAAGAACACTATTTGTCGGCCTAGCCCTAAACTCGACTGGCCCGACAGAACTGCTTCCTTACTGCAACCGCTGTCTACATTGTTGGCCACGAAAGGTCCAGCAAGACTACTGAGTCTCGTCCATTCTGCTGCATGCACGTCCACGGTTGCTCCATTCTGCCTCAGCCCAATAAATTTCTCTTCCATTTCCTCCCGTGCAGTCCGCGGAAAGAACTTCTCCAGGAAACTCTTAGAGAAATCCGCCCAACTGCTTGGCTTGGGCAAACGGTTCTCCTCCACAAGCCACCACTCTCGGCGTAATCCACTAGTTGAATGCGCACCACATTAACTCCTTTGTCCTCTGGAATCTGTGCCGCAATCAGCAAATTCTCCGTGCTGACTAGCCACTGCTCGGCTGGCACGGCTCCTCCAAACCAGTGAAAGTAGTAGGACCCACACGTCTGAACTCTGCCACGGTCCCTCCTCGGTCAACTGGTCTAGTTCCAATCTTGTTCACAGACTGCTGAACGATCTGCAAACCTTCCTGAAACGAGTCCGCTTGCTGCTGGATCAGCTCGGGCTGTTTCTTTGATTTCCAGCATTCCTCTTATCACTCCAAGCATGGCGGCTTCGTTCACACGCCTCTGGTACGTCTTCAACTTCTTACCTGTCATAATCCTGAACTCAAAACACCCAACATTAGCATGATGATAGATTCTGAATGTGGATCAAGGCTAGAACTCCAAGATACTTAAATAGAGTGCTGCATTGTAGCTATGCCGCGGTATCATAGCCGCAATTACTTAACTCCACCCAAGTCGCCCAAGTCCTAGGGATAACAAGAAATCAGGTTTCCGAGTCGACACGCAAAGTAAGTTTGCACGTCGTAAAAGATATAATCAGGAAGAATGTGATTCAAGAATGGTAAAACGGTCAATGTGGCTGGACATGTTTCCTAAACACGGGCATTCTGATTCGTGTATTGGGTACAATACCCAACTACAAAAGAATCAACCCGACTAACCTATGGCTCTGATACCATAAAACCATGTCACGCCCCGCTTCCCAAAGTACGCAAGATTTGGGCACGTGACATAGCCAACCATGCTACCTGTGGGTAGGAAGTATCCATCCACAGTCACATTACGGTTGTATAGATATCGAGAACAGTAAAATAAACTAAACTAATACATGTCCAAATCCATAATAACAAGAATCAATAAACAATAAGTGCGGAAGCTAATGATCCAAAACAATGAAATAACACTATGTCCCAAAATGCGGGCTCACATCTGGAAATGAAATGACATAAACAAACTAAACTCTAAAGAACTCACAGTTCAGCCTGCTGGCTGAAGTACTCCTGCTCGGTCGACGACAAAGGTACAGAATCTGGGCCATGCAAAACCCAGACGTCAGCGCGTCATGATATCAAGTATACAGCAAAACATGGTAATAACAATGCAAGCATGAACATGAATAAAACGGTAATAAGAAGTAACAAGCAGGGTAATGTGCAAAGGTGACTAAACTGTCCTATCAGGTTTTCTACTCTATAGTCTTTGAAACCAATTGATGAATCGTCGATGTAACTCAATAGTATCCCGTGCGTGCCCGGGACCACGGTCATGATCCTCGGGGCTGAATCCGAGACGTGCCGCTAAGCAGTAAAGGGTAGTAGGATAGATGAGTGATGTCAGCATCAACACTCCGGAGCTGGCCAAGCCCGTAAGACTGATCAGAACAATGTATCGAACTGTTGAGTTACAAGTCGGTTTCACCTTTGATTCCCCCATACCCCCAAACTATGTATGTCAGTCAGGTATTCAGTAGTCAAGGACTAATGCCAACACAAGCCAAGTAAAGGTAGGTCTGTCTGGATCGACAGCAGAAATGGTTAGGTCTGTCGGCATTAGGCACGAGATCAGGAAGAAGTAATGTCATGGTACAACGGGATGAGTCGGTAAGTATGTATATGTCCGGTGTAGCAGGGTCAGGCCAATATGTCGTGCAATCGGTAAGTGCTCACAACAGGTACACAATCACTATGAACAGTAGCAGGAAACTGTAAATAACAATATTAATCTAGGTAAACACAGTGATGTTTCGTATTCTCTTAGTAATCCGGTTCACGCACCTTTGAGGTGCAGTAGCCACAAGACGAACAATATCGATAATATACGTAATGGAGTTACATGAATTTGAACTAAGCACAATAATTGTCTCATGAGTGATTTTAACAAATGAAGTGGGGATGATCTACTTGGTTTGATTAGTTAAGTATGAATTAATAGCAGACCGGTTAAAGCGAGCAATGATTTCATTGATTTAAAGTTACGGATAATCGTGGCTAGCAATTCTAAGTTATAAAAGGTATCGATGTTATATTAGTTGTGTGGTTATAATATGATGATTAAGTTGTAGCATGTTAAAGCAAGTATTCGGATACTTGCCTCGGCGGTTCCGCGAACCGAAACACGGATGCGATGTCGGCAGAAACGCGATATGAAAGCACGGGCCACGGATCGAGTCCCAACAGAGGTCAACGGGATCACACGGACCAGGGGACTTCGCTGGAGCGTCGGGTTCGTCAGACGGCACGGTCGGATTCAGGAAAAATGTCATCGGTAACAAGTTAGCAACAAGATACGATACACGCAAAATAATGACCAGCGGGGGGGTTGTACCAAAAGGAAAGAGAAGGAAACTTACAGGGAGACACCAGGGGGTGACCGCGGCGGGTTCGACGGCACTGGAACGCCGGCGAGGCCGCGACGGTGGCAGCGAAGGCTGGAACAGCCGCTGGGCTTGCTGGAGAGGGGTGCGACGAGTGGAGGAGGGTGTGGTCGGCTCTGGTGGTCGTGGGAGAGAGAGAGGTGGTCGGAGGTGGCGTCGACGAGGTCGCCGGCACGTTTCTCCGGCGAACAGCGGGGTAGGCGATGGGTTAGGGCTCGGGTTTACTGTTCCGGCGAGGGGAGGAAGGAAACGACGACGAGGTCTCGACGAGTAGGGTGAAAGGGGGTCGCGGGGTCGTCGACGACGACGGGTGGCGTCGACGGCGAGGTTTGCGCGGGTGGAGGCGAGGTCGGGAATGGGTCGCAGGCGCGGGGAGGAGCGGGAGAACGGGGAAAAGAGGGTAGGTGGGTGTGGTGGAGGTCGTGGTGGTGAGGGCGGCGACGGCGAGGTCGCGAGGAAGTCGGCGACGGGATCGCGAGGGCTAGGGTTAGGGTTTGCGTGGGTTTCGTGATGAGGAAGATGGCGGCTGCGTGCATGGTGAAAATATATAGAGGAAGAGAGAGAGAGTTGTTGATAGAGAGAGAGAGAGATAGATTGAGTGGAGAGAGAGAAGAGATTGAGGGAGGAGAGAGAGAGACTGGGGGAAAGAGAGGCGGGGCCCACGAGCTCAATAGGAGCTCGTGATTGGCTGAGTGAAAATCAAAAAAGGGAATTTCTGAAGGATTTTAGGGGATATGCAGTTAGGAAAAGATAGATTAGAAGGTATAAATATATTCGATATTAAATTCAAATGGGCCCTTTTTGGCGCGAAATGAAACATCTCCAAATCGCGCCCGGGTTGCGCCCAAATGATCCAAATTCAAATTATAAGATTTTAAGCGGGTTCCAAATTTTGAAAATAGGTGTTTAATGATTAAAAAGCATGCCCCCAAGTCGGACACTTGCACGCGCGCGTAGTCGCCCAAACTTGCCCGTTTAGCCAAACGGAACGGAATCTCGACACGCGGACGCTACCACGCGACTAGTGGCGACGAGTAGGCCAAGATGGACATCTTAACTTTCGTTTTCGGAGTTAAAATTTGTTATGTGCCAAAATGACTTAACCGGGTAAAATTTAGCAATAACCACCAGAAAATCAGGAAAATTGGAATGAGCAATAAATAACCCTCAACTAGTAATATATATAGTATTATTGGGCTCGGGTGTTACACTATCTCCTCTTCCACCTCGGTATCACTGCCGAAGACAGGGATGGCGGCGTTAGCTTTATTCTCTGGTTTGTGACACTTCTCCGTATCTTCGAAATCTGGCAAGAAGTATTTGGCATCTTCGTATTTGCGAACCTCGTTCACAGAGAACGGGTTCATTTCTCCCGTCACGGTATACTCGAAACCATCCTTAAAATACGTCATACACTGATGTTGTGTAGAAAGGATGATGTTGTACTCGTGTAACCATGGTCGGCCGAGCAAAGCGTTGTAGCATGTCTTGGCGTCTATGACATGGAACTTAATGTCCGTGACGAGTAGCCCGAAGCGTAGCGTCAGTATCACAGACCCAAGAGTTCTTGATGACTGGGAGTCAAACCCGGAGATGGTGATCTTATCACGAGCAAGGTGCTGGACGCTCATGCAGATTTCTTTTAACACCCGCACATTGAGGAGATTAACGGAGGATCCATTGTCGATCAGGATTTTGCTTATCTTAATATCGTGGCAGTATCCCGAGACATAGAGAGGGCGATTGTGTTAGCATGTCCCAAGTTGAAGGTCTTCATCGCCAAAAGTAACATCGGCCGTGTGCACTTCTTCCAATTCATCCTTCATCTTTTCTTCAGCCAGGCATGCTTGGAATTGTTCTGGGTCTTGGAGCGCCTTAATCAATGAATCTCTCGCCTCTTTTGATAGCAAAAGGGCGTCAAGAATGCTGAGCTGTGAGGGCAGCTTCCTCAGACGTGCTAAGACGTTGTAATCCATCTTATTCTTCTTCGGCGGGTTGTTGGCGTTTAGCTCCTCCAAAACTTGGTCATCTAAGACGATATCTTCAGAGACCTTTTCTTTCCCTTTATCTTTTCTGTTTGAGGGTCCGAGGTTCTTTTCAGGCAGCGTCCGATTCCGCAGCCGAATATTTTCGCAGACCTTCGGCTCTTCTTCTTTTCCCGAAGTGGATTCTTTAAAGAGAGGGGCAAGTTCTAGCTCCTCATCAGAATCGCTTCCGAATGTAGGCACTGGTGACCCGCCAGTGTTAACCATGCGACAATCGCCGGAAGTTCTTTCAAGCTCTTCGGTCGTATTTCTTTGCTCCCGACGAGTTTTACGCTTTTCCCGCTTAAAGCATTGTCGATGAGCAACATATCCTTGCCACCATCTATCGAAAGCTTTGAACTCTTGGGTGGGGTGCGAAACCTTCTGATGATATAAGCAATAGGACGGGTGCATTTCTATTTCATTGGTGATGCTTCCTTAAGAGGATGGTAGCTTCATGCCCATTGATATGGCCTTAGCAAACTTTTTCCTCATCTTGAATTGGCTTTTGTCAACGGTGGAGGCATTTTGCTCCTGCGGGATTATCTCAGCTCTTTCATCAAGTCGCTGGCGCTTGGCCCTTTCAAATATAGCCGTCTCGCGTTCTCGATCAGCTTTACTTTTCAGTCGAGCTTCGTTAAGGAACGCGTCAATCATTTCATCTGATAGTTAAGGGAATTTTGGTTCAAGATTTGCCCCCAGCGCTTCGGTACAAGGAGTTTCCTCATCACCCACGAACGAATGGGAAATCACATGACAGCTCGCCACGCATTCTTCAGATTCATCTGACGAACTTTCTCCCTCACCTTCCTCTTGAAAGACGTGATTGAGGAACTCTTGGAGTGTAATAGGAGTCCGTGCCTTCTGGTTGTACTCCTCCAGCGCGTCAATTTGTTTTTGCATGTCTGTGCGCTTGTCGCCAGGCTTCACGGGCTTTTTAGATTTCTTCTTCTTCTTTTTCGAAGATTTTGACGGCTGGCTGCAAGTGCTTGAGCCACCACCATCGGTCTTTGGAGTTGTACGCGGCTTCAACATCCCCTCAATGACCTGCGGTTCCAACGGGTTCTTCCACTTGATTGCTGGACATGCCTGAAGATCGTTTAGCATCCTCTTTGTCTTGGCTGATAATACAACCTCCCAAGGAGCTTCTTCAATGACGGAGCATGTTTCCCCCGGCGTATTCGTCCCCTTAGAGGTGTGGGGCTGCGGGGGATTCACCTTCCATTTCTCCGATAACGCGAACTTACCCTGCCGATACTGGTTTTCAAGCCAATTTTTGAAAACGTAGCAGTCTTCGATCGGATGGCCTAGTACTCGATGATAAGGATAGTAGTTGGGCTCGTTGACGTCACTTGGTTGCAACGGACGTTTTGGATCCGGCAGATTTATGAGTCTGTTGCGCAACGCCAGCTCGAATAACCTCCTCGTTTTATCACGGGGAAAGGAATAAGGACGTCCCATCCTATCCTCAAGGGGTACGTACGGGCGCATATTATTTTGACGAGCAACCGGCTTCGGGTCGCTCGGTTGTTGTTGAGCGTTAGCGACGACGATCGCTTTTCCTTTCCCTTTGTCATTTCGGGAGTCTGGCCTTGGAAGAGGGGGTTTATGGCCCATTTGATCCATTTGCGCTAGTTTTTCAATCAAGGCCTGGAAGGTAGTTGGCTTGAAAAACATCATAAATTGTGAGATGGTCGCCTGCGGATTAAGGGTTCCTACAAACATACCCACCGTAGGTGCTTTTTCAATGCGCTGCTCGCACTTTGACCATAAGTTCCGCCATCGTATAGCGTACTGAACCCACGTCTCGCCTGGCTTTACCCTGGCGTTAATCAGTGCTGTCATCGGGGTACGTTCACTGGCGCTTGCAAAACGCTGAGTAAACAGTAGCTCCATCTCCGCGAAGGTTTTGATAGAGTCGTTCGGGAGCTCAGAGTACCACTCGAACTCCCTATCCGATAAACTTCAAAACAAACTGGCGAAGCAACAGCTTGTCGTCACCGCCGGTGTTGCCGCAAAGTGCCCTGAACTTGGCAACATGCTGATGAGGATTGCCCGTCCCTTTGTAGACATGGAACTTGGGAATTGTGTAACCGGGTGGGTACTTGATTTGATCGTACCAACTTGGATATGGCCGCCCCGTTTTTACGACCTGACCGGCCGCTTCGGTCGCATGATGAACCCGTATTTGCTGGGCGATGTACTCATCCAAATCAGCTTTGGAGATTGTATCCTCTTTAGCTGTCGATAGAGCTGGTGGAGGATTTGATGTCTCTCCCCTATCGTCTCCAAGGACGATCGGGGGCTCTTCAGCCGGGGGATCTTGTTGTATCATCATCCCTATCATGTCCTAGAAGAGGAGGCCTATACGCTGTATGTTGACTGCTTGTTCAGCAGCCTCTTTGTCCTTCTTCTCCAATATCCGACGAAGGAATTCGGCGTCGGTTTCTTCCTCCTGGCGCTCATCTGAGGACGTTTCAGGGTTCTCTTTTGGCCCTGTAAGTGCGGCCATAGCGTTCATCATCTCCTGGAGCTTTTGTTGCTGCTCCTGAGCCTTGGTTACTGACCGTGTAAGCGGTCTATGACCCGTGGATGCACGGCTGTCTTCTTTTCCCGATGCCATGTAAACCGTATGAACTGTTATGCCCCCTGACTTGGGGCGTTTAGGTTCACCATTTTTAAATTTTGCCGCTGACGCGGGAGTTTTCTCTGGCCTCCTTCTTTTGTGGGCCGTTGAGGTTGAAGGAACCGTTGAAGGGGGCACCCTAGCAGCTGCTGTCCCCTGCTGTTTAATGGGACGGTCCTTGTCTTTTTCCACCTTCGCCTTTTTCTGGCGACGAGAGTGACCTGGGTCAATCACGGAGTCTTGAACCCTCCGCCAAACTTTATAAATTTTTGAAGACAGCCGTTGAGGGGGCTGTTCTTGCTTCGTTTCTGGAGCTCTCTCCGCAGGTGGAGGAGATCTCTTCAGTGTAGCGGTTGGAGAGTTCTTCCGTACCCTTCTCAGCAGTTCAAAGCTGTTCCTAGTTGGAACAGCAGCGTTGACTTCCACCATTGGAGCCGGTGGAGTTAGCCCTGAGGGGGAGTTGCCCCCTGCCTTCCTCACTCGTTGCCAATGGCGACGTCGAGCACGACAAGCCATTGGGACTGGCTCAGAGATAGTGTCTGAATGAGGCACCGCCGGTGTTAACCTCTTAAAGACTGAAGTTGTCTTTTGAGGGATGATATTCAACCTGTCGAAGACGGATCCTCGGGCAGGGGCAGGAGCAGGAATCGTCAGTCTTGAAAAGACTGACTCTTTGACAGGGGAAGCCGTCTTGACGACTTCTGGAGCAGCAGTTATTGCCTTCCTTGGGACAGCCAGTTTAGAGTTCTGATTTAGCCTGGTGAAAACAGAGGCTGTCGGTTTGGTAGCGGGCGAACCGTTGACAGGGGCCGTCGTAGCAGTGAGCCGGTCGAAGACCGACTTTTTGTTCACTTCCGGTGCAGGTATTGGCATAGAGAAGCTTGTAGGTGGGATCATGGTCCCGAAAAATAGGCCGGTGGTGGCCTGGGTCACCTGGTCTACCGGCAGAGCGAGGAAGGAAGCCGCTTGGGGTCCATATGCTACACCTCCCGGTGAGGTGGAGCGTCCGTTGCAGTGGCACTTCGAGCAGTTGGTGTAGTTAAAGGCCATTGAATCTTGAGTTCTGTGCCAGGCAAAAGACCAAATCTTAGTAACTTGAAATCCGAAGGCAACGATTAACAAACCACGATTGATTCGCGAAGACGACACACGAAGTGTGGAGTGGAAAGAGGAAAAGGTCCCACCGGGCGTGCCAGAATCCGTTCTCCTCCGAAAGGCGGCGCACAGGACCGCGATGTCCTGACGCTGGGATTCGGGGCAGATGCTATTTGGTTTTATCCGTCCACCTCTCCGAAGATGCCAAGTTGATTTATGGCACCGTGTATCGGAGGTTTAGGCGGATGCGGCCGATGTAGCAGATTTCATCAGATTCCCCCTCGCTTGAGGGGTTTTTGATTGTGGGGACGCTCTTCCCTGCAGGCGCAAGCCCCTGCCGTTAATTACGCTACCGCATCGCGGTAACAACTTTCTCCTTCTCCAGAATTTCACTTCGTGTCGTGTGTGTTTATTTTGTTTGTGGTTGCCCGTGGATTGTATACGGAGACTGAGTAATGCCGTCGCCCGTAGGACGTGGATTAGTCCAAATCCGTATTTACTTAGATTTGGATTTGGTGTTTTAGTTTAAGGATACGTTAGTCATGTTTAGGCTAAGATCGACTTAAACGTTCGTTAAGGATACATTAGTCTTGTTTGGGACTAAGATCGACTTAACGTAGTGATATATGGCCATCAGGACTCGTCACCTCTCTGACGTCGTTGAAGGATTACAACGGCAAGTGTCAGAGGAACTCAGAGATGTACCCTTGAACCAAAGTTGATTTGGAGTTTTATCATTCATTTAAATGTCTAAGGATACGTTAGCCGTATTTGGGGCTAAGATCAACTTAAACGGGACCGTTTAGATCCGGCAAAAGAGCATTTGGAGGCTCTATTGTTCCAGTTTAGGGACATAGTGGTCCATAGGTAGTTTAGGGACGTTGCGGTCCATGCTCTAGTTTATGGACGTTGCGGTCCATGCTCTAGTTTAGGGACGTTGTGGTCCGTATTCCAGTTTAAGGACGTGGTGGTCCGTATTCCAGTTTAAGGACGTGGTGGTTCGATATTAGTTTAGGGACGTTTCGGTCCGACATTAGTTTAGGGACGTTTCGGTCCGATATTAGTTTAGGGACGTTTCGGTCCAATATTAGTTTAAGGACGTTTCGGTCCACGAGTTTAAGGACCCCGCAGTCCATTATGATATGTAGTCGTCGGGACCCGTCACCTCTCTGACATCGTTGAAGGATTACAACGATAGGTGTCAAAGGAGTTCGGAGATGTACCCTCTAACCGGATATAAATTGATTTAAGAGAGAGCAATCTTGCTCAGTTTAATTTAAGGACTTACGGCCAAAATTGGGCTAAGTCCAGTTGAAAATGTTCAACATTATATTTGCTTTTTCATTGCATTTCTTTTTATTTTTATTTGGGCTCTACCCAGAAAGGATGCAGAGCATCGATTTGTTTTGGGCTCTGCTCTTTATAAATGATGCAGAGCATCAATTTTATTTGGGCTCTGCCCTTTTATTGCTTTGCAATTGATTTTGGCCTGCTTGGTCTTTTTGATTTGGGACTGGCCCTTTTAGGAAATGCATTGCATTTATCGGGCGCTTTGCGCCAATCAGAGAGCGCAAGCGTTTGTGACGACGACACGTGTCATGCAAGCGCAGTGCGCTGTGCTAGTGCGCTGCGCTTGCATTGCTGACACGTGGCGCCCTCTGGTGAGTTGCGCCAATCACAAAGAGCAAAGCTCTATTTCTAAAGCGCATAGCGCAATTGGTTCAGATGCTGACACGTGGCGCTCTCTGGTGGCTTGCGCCAATCCAAGAGCGCAACAGTGCAATTTTGCAAGTGCAAGGCACTATGATTTAGGAATCTTTTAGATTCAATGAACAGAAGTGCAAGGCACTGTTAGATTTTTTTTTGATCTAATTTAAATCAAAGAAAAAGATAAGTTTTTTTTTCTTATCTTAAAGAACCAAAGGTTCATGAAAAAGTGCAAAACACTATTTTAATTTATCCCTTTATTTAGTTATGTTTTAAAGATCAATGATCTTGTTTTTAGATTACTGATCTATTCATAAGAGAATTTTCTCTTCTCTTAAAGGTTTTTACCTTCTGTTGTTCTTGAAGAGTTCTCGAGAATTCTCTTCTCTCTTTTTTTTTTAGAAAGATCTTGATCCCTTTGAATTGAGGCCTAGGGTCCTTTTTATAGTATCCATAAATTAGTTAAATTTGTTAAAGAGATCTCTCTCTGAGTGATTTGGGGAATGTTCCCCACCGTTGGATCTTTGATCCAAGGGCTTATGTTTTACAGAAGAAAATCTTCTTGTTTTAACAAGAACAGAAAGATTTCTTTAAATCTCCATTCTATTTTGTGCAACTCCCCAGCGCTTGACACGTGTCGCGCAGCGCTTGCGCAGCTGTGCTTGCGCAACTGCGCAGACACATGTCGTGCAGTGCAGCGCTTGCGCAACTGTACTTAAGCAGTTGTGTTTGCGCAACTGCGCAAACACGTGTCGCGCAGTGCAGCGCTTGCGCAACTGGCTTGCGCAGTTATGCTTGCGCAACTGCGCTGACACGTGTCGCGCAGTGCAGCGCTTGCGCAATTGAAACGTTGCTTCCTTTACTTCTTTGTTTTAAACAGAGCTTTGCTCTGATTGGTTGCGCTGCCTCGGGCGCTGCGCTGATGCGTCTGCGCCAGACACGTGGCACCTTGCGCTCAGCGCACAGGATCTGAAGCGTTGCTTCATTTATTGAAACTTAGATTTTGGGCAAATCGGAAGCGTCGCTTCTCCTGAGATATCTTTTCATCTCCTTTTTTAAAGTCAAACTCGTATTTCCAAAATTCTGATTTCCCGGGCCTTGGAAATGATTTCATTGTGCACAGAATCTTCTGCGCCTGGGTCTATATATAATTCGAGGCTGAGCCTTTTCTTCTCTCATTTCCAGAGAACCTCTTCGATCATGGCTTGCAATCGCCCTCATGCCCGCCGACAACCATGGGAGGTGCCGATTCGGGACATTGTTCCCCGCTTTGCTGCGCGCCTGGTGGATTCTTCTCTCTCGGACGAGCAGTACGATGCTGCACTGCACGAGCTTTTGACTCGTGTGGGGTATCCTCTCCCTCCGAATTCCATTTGGCTTCGGATGATCCTTGCATCGGTGCTCGCCGACATTCTCCCTCCTCCAGCAGAGATGTCCTCGGCAATGCTGGATACCGCCGAGGACAAGATTGAGTGCTTTCTTGAAGCGCACTTGATCACCAAAGCCCTAAAGGACTGCTCTCTCCACTTGCTGAGCCAAATACGGGCTCGTCGGGTTGTCATCGCCACTCTTTCCCGGGAGTGCGGCGTCGACCGTTGGATGGCTACCCCTCGGGAGGATCGCCGTTTCGACATGATGGAGAAGACGGAGAGAGAACTGAATAATCTCCTCTTTCTTTTTGTGAACCCTTGTCTCTCTGATCCCGTATTCGGTGATCTTTTTTAAATGTAATAACAATAATAATGAATAAGTATTTTTCTTTTTAATCAAGTACTTCATTGTCTGTTAAGGGTTCTTTTATTTCATTTCTCTGTTGCACTTGTGCATCGTATAATTTTAATTTGTTATTATCAAATGCATGTAATTTCGCGAGGGTAAATTGCCTTTAGCACTTAACCTTTTCCTTTCTACGAAACGGTGCATCTGCGCTAGCGCATCTGCGCAGACACGTGTCACGCAGTGCAAAGCGCAGCGCAACGCGCAACGCAACTGCGCAAGCGCGTCTGTGCTGACACGCGTCACGTATCGCACCGCTCGTGTAGCTGAAGCGTTACTTCCTTTAACAGAGCTTTGCTCTGATTGAGCGCGCCTTTTTGGATGCCGCGCTAATGCATCTACGCCAGGCACGCGGCGCGATGCACGCAGCGCAGAGGATCTGAAGCGCTGCTTCATTTATTGAAGTTTAAATTTTCAAAGCAAAGCTTTGCTTCTGATTGGGGGAAGATGAAGCGTTGCTTCATCTTCCGCCTCGGAATTTGATCAGAGCTTTGCTCTGATTGGGGTAAACAAGTGCCCCCCACCGTTGCGCTTACATGGCCCTGAAACGTGAGCGCAACGGTGACAGAATTCCAACCGTTGCAGTAACTTTTGGAAGTTGAAAGGGCACTTGGTGCCTATAAATAGGCCCTTTGGTCCTTTACAGATGATCATCATCTCCAAAAATTTTATTTTCAGAACCTCAGAGCCCTACTCTTGTTTTTAAGAACTATTAGATTTTCTTTAAAAGGAACTATTTTGGTAAGAATTAGTCCTGAATTAAATCAATTTTAATTAATAGAGCTTTGCTCTTATAGATCTTTGATCTAAAGAAACCCTTCTGGGGTTTCACCAATAGAGCCTTGCTCTCAAGAATCTGTTCCAAGGTTTCTTGACCCATGAACAGAACCTTGCATCTTTGTCAAAACATAGATCTCTTTGATCTAAAAATGATGAACTTTTAAGAGTTTGAATACGAATAATGAAAATTAAAAATGGAGTTTTGTATTTTAATGGAATATATCATCTTTTAATAATAGTGATCTCAGAATCTTGGGGGACTTCTTTAAATTTCCCTTATTAGGATTTTGATAGTCACTCCTATTCGTAGAGCATTGCTCTCGAGGAGTTTAACTGTCTGTGCTCGTTTTTTTTAACAAGAATTCGCTTAATCAGTCGGTCTGCTAATTCTGTTGATCTTCTTTCACAGGAACCATGAACGCCCACATGTATGCCCTTAACGAGATCATCTCGTATGGGGACATCCGCCGACTTGGCCGTTCTCAAAATCGGGAGTTCACAAACGAGGAGTGCGCTGAAATAATGAGTCGCTTCGACGCGTACAATGGTCCACTGCTCCCCCGACGTTCCTCCCTTCTTAATCTTATCGTGGGAGCCATCTGGGAAGCGCTTCCCCTCTTCTGTTCTGGCGTGCCGCTTAGGGCGTTGGATGCCGCTGAGGACAAGGTGCACTCAGTGTACCTGCTGAACTTCATCTCGAAGAGACGGCGGGACAGTCTTATTGATCTCTTGCACGAGGTCTTTCAACAGTCTGCTATACTCGCTGCTTATCAGAGGGTGGAAGACATCAGGGGGGACCCTGACGCTTGTGCTCGCGAAAGAAAGCATACTAGGATGGTCTGCGAGGCCTGGAAAGTCATAGATATGGCTGCTTTCGAGTTCCTCAATCCATGTCCTGGGTTCGAGGTTATTCCCTTGTAATGGCGCTTTTCGTTTGTTGCTTTTATGATTCTAAGAACTATTGGCCATATTAATGGAAAAAAATTTGTCCCAGCTTGTCTTTATTTTTCTTTATGAGTCTTTTGTTTGTGCATGAACGAGTGCGTCTCGAATGCTTGATCAAACATAAATTGGATGCTCCTTCTGTAGCTTTCTTCTTTCTCTTATTATCGGCATGCTTTCTTAATAAACATGGTCGACGGATAATAGAGCACGCATCTTGACTTTCTTAAGAAATAGCGATGGCTTAGGCCGCAGGTTCAGATCTGCTGCCTAAGACTTTTCAACTCCATGAGCCGTGAGGGTCTCATAGAGACTTTTCTCCCAAAGGATCGAGAGGATCTCGTAGGTGGGTTTTTCTCCATAGGAATCGTGAGGATTCCTAGGTGTGGTTTTCTCTTATAAGTCGTGAGGATCCTATAAGAGAATTTTTCCTCTTACGAGTCGAGAGGACTCGTAAGCGGTTGTTTCCCTCCTTGTCGAAACTCGACCTTGGAGAGTGAGACCCGTGAATAGTATGCAAGAGACCATTTTGGATTGACTTGCAGGGTCCCATTATTCAGGAAGCAAGTTTTTTAGTCCCTGCTGCCTGAAGCTTCATTTGCAAGTTGAGACGAATCGGGAATTTCCCGCGGAGACACTGGTTTCTCTGCGAGCCGACGCGAATCTGGAGGCTCTCGTCAAGGAGTGTTTGTATCCGTGAGTCGAGGAATTTGCTAGGGATTATTTGTTTCCCAAGCGCCAAGGATTATTTTTTTCCTTGGGGTTTGAAACGAGTCGAGAATTTCCCACGGAGGCACTGGTGGCTCTGCGAGTCGACGCGGATCAGGAGGCTCTCGTCAAGGAGTGTTTGTATCCGTGAGTCGAGGAGTTTGCTAGGGATTATTTGTTTCCCAAGCGCCAAGGATTATTTGTTTCCTTGGGGTTTGAAACGAGTCGAGAATTTCCCACGGAGGCACTGGTGGCTCTGCGAGTCGACGCGAATCAGGAGGCTCTCGTCAAGGAGTGTTTGTATCCGTGAGTCGAGGAATTTGCTAGGGATTATTTGTTTCCCTAGCGCCAAGGATTATTTGTTTCCTTGGGGTTTGAAACGAGTCGAGGATTTCCCACGGAGGCACTGGTGGCTCTGCTAGTCGACGCGGATCAGGAGGCTCTCGTCCAGGAGTGTTTGTATCCGTGAGTCGAGGAATTTGCTAGGAATTATTTTTTCCCAAGCGCCAAGGATTATTTGTTTCCTTGGGGTTTGAAACGAGTCGAGAATTTCCCACGTAGGCACTGGTGGCTTTGCGAGTCGACGCGGATCAGGGGGCTATCGTCAAGGAGTGTTTGTATCCATGAGTCGAGGAATTTGCTAAGGATTATTTGTTTCCCAAGCGCCAAGGATTATTTGTTTCCTTGGGGTTTGAAACGAGTCGAGAATTTCCCACGGAGGCACTGGTGGCTCTGCGAGTCGACGCGGATCAGGAGGCTCTCGTCAAGGAGTGTTTGTATCCGTGAGTCGAGGAGTTTGCTGAAGATAATGGTTTCTTCGGAGTTGAACTGAACCGTCGAGATTTGGCTTCGTCTTGTGGCGAAGCCTGTTGGAAAGTATGGTTCCCTCTTTGTTTACGCCCTTGGATTGTATACAGGGATCGATGTGATCTTAACTGTAGGGCCAAAGTTTTATCATCATTTTCATTTTTTTTATTTCCGCGATGCTCTGTCATTTCAGCTTTTATATCGCGAAGGTCGCGATTGCCCAATCATTTCGGCACGTGGGCGCTTTGCGCTCGAGCGCTAGCGCAGCAGCGAGGAAAATGGGGGTTTTAGCCTCGGAAATTCTCTAAAGAGAAAATAGGGTGGAGTTAAACTCCTGAGATGCTTTGGGTTAAGGAAATGGGTCCTTCTTCTTCCTTTGCTGGCCAGATCTTGGAGATAAAGAGATGTGAGATTTAAAAATCTTTTCTTTTTGAGATCTGATGGCAGATCTGAGTTCCCCATAATGGGTTTTGTGATGGAAAACTATTTAGTTTTGAAAAGGAAGAGTAAAACTCTTGATTTAATTCAAAAGAAAGAAGAAGGTTTTGGAACCTTGAAGAAGGAAGAAAGATCTCAGATCTGAAACTTTTTTGGAGAGAGTAAAGTTGTTGAGATATTTCATTATCTTTGCCTTTATAGGCTTACATATTTACATATAGCCCCTTGGGCTTTACAAAAATGGCATTTTGCCCATCCCGTGGCTTATGTGCCATTTCATTTTTGCACATAAGCCATGGGCTTACAAAATATTGGCTTTATGCCCATTTTACATACATTCATGTATAAAAAATTACATAATAATTATTTATTACATGATTTTGTCGTTGCCATGGGGAGGTTGGCCGTGGGCTTGACCTGGGCATGGGTCCGCTTGACCTGGTCTTGGGCCCACCTAGCTTGGGGGTTGACCTTGACTTTGACTCGGTCAACCGGGGTGTAAATTTTTACCCCAACACTTGTGATTGGTATTCAGTTGATAGTAATGGTTTTGAAAAACTTGTTTCTCTTTCAGGTTACTCATAATTGGATGAATTCCTAAGTTGAGTAATGCTGATTAACCTCTCTCCATTAAGTTGATATGCACTGGAGACAGCTGCATGATTAGAATCTGGTTCCAATTAAATAAGTGCCAAAGTTTCTATATTGGATATAGAATGGTTCATATCTTAACGATGTTAAGGTACGGGGAGTTGTCCGGCTTATGCTTAAAACCGACTTTGGATAACTCGAGGCACGTTTTTGTAATGGCAGTTTGTGGGTTGGCCCAGGCTATGTCGAGGGTTGACTTTCTACCATTTAGAAGATCAATAGTAATATTGTTCTTGACTTGCCACAGTTTTAGTAAAATGGATTTTTTTTTTCAGAAAACAGTAGTGGGAGTATGGTAGAACTGGAAGTGATACCAGAACCGCAAACGATTACGGAAAATTTAATAGGACCTAAAGATTCAATCAGGTTTGACATTCCAATAGCCACTCCGCAGATATGGTGGGTAACCTCAGGCACCGGAAAGGTACTCTGGTAGCCTCAAGGACGGTGACAGAGAGGTTCTTGTTTACCCAGACTTGACACTACTGTTGTTCCAGGCTATGAGACCCGGCAGGAGATTAAGTATAGCGTCGTTCTTAACTAACTTTAGAAGTGCACGTATATATTATTCTGCCAGAGGGTTGTTGTGGTCAGTGGGAGCAGCGGAAGCATAGTGGGCAAGTAGCTTATGTCTATTTATAGACTCGAGCAGATATAGCGGAGATAGATCATCTAATTTTGATGTGACAGTCATGGCTTTGTCTTCATCAGAATAGGGGATGGATCTGTTAAGAAGGTAGCAGGGTGTGATATCCTGGTATTTGGATGGCATACACAGAGTAGGAAGTAAAATTCCTATACTACGATCGGTTGTACTGTGGTTGTCACACAGTTGTTTCTCCACATAGGAAATGGATATAATATCAGACATTCTGGTTACTAGATCTATGGTTTTAGATCTAGATTTGGGTAGTTTCCCAATCTGTATACTTTGACAATATTCTAATAGTATTTTGGAATAGATGACTCCTGGCATGGTAATGTACCTGCAGGTGATGGAGTCACCCTCTCTAAAGGTGTCTTACAGACAAAAGGGGAGAGGGATGTGCATGATTGACAGATCACTTGCTTAGGCAATTTAGTCGATCATGAGATGTCCTGTACCACACCAGATGTTGTTTTTGCACTAGATGCGATAAGTTTATATTAATCCAATCCTGGAGAAACATAAGGATGCAGTTTTAGAACATAAGTTAATGTTCTATGGATTTGATGACG
Source organism: Agapanthus africanus (assembly GCA_030015575.1). Taxonomy (NCBI): domain Eukaryota; kingdom Viridiplantae; phylum Streptophyta; class Magnoliopsida; order Asparagales; family Amaryllidaceae; genus Agapanthus; species Agapanthus africanus. The sequence continues at coordinate 313,497,072 of JASDDO010000014.1, forward strand.
GCAGCCTCCTTCGGGAGACGATTATCATTCCAGGCTTCAAAGGTGACATGGGTGACAGAGTGATTGTCAGAGTTATAGTTTTCCCTCTGACGTGAGGGGCAGTATTATGGACAGTTGGTCCAAGAGGATACTGTGGGAGGCATGGTGCAGGATACTGATTAGGTTCAGTTTATCAATACAGTCTAAGAAGTTTGGATTTGGAATTCATTTATGAACTAGGTCCCATCAGATATCCAGACATATTCTAAGACAGGTATTACTCGATTCGGGAGATGGCTTTCTCAGCGAACTTGAGATTAAGAGAGACATAGAAAGAAACATCATGACGGATCCACTCGCTGAGGCTATTTCTCGAACACAAGAGTTTTACAAACGAGTTTTGTGAAACTGATTAGTAGAGAAGTTGGGTGTTCGGTATCACACGGGCTGTGAGTATGCGACATCGAAATAATTAGCCTTAAGTGCAAGTGGGAGATTGTTGGATATAGTGCCCTCAAATTCAATTATTGGATCGCAGGTACGTGATTGCAATGATTGAAGGAGGACCTATACCGGTAGCACAGTCTTACTCGAGATGATAATATGCTATCTGGTTTGCCTTTATCAGTCGTGTATAGGTTCAGGTGACTGATCACTATTACACGTTGATAAAGCCCTTAGGTCTTGCTTGACTACCAACAGTATGATAGCGATCATATACGTGAGAGTTGGGTAGTCTATAAGCACATCCTTAATTGTTGTCCCTAGTCGTGGGAGTTTCGAGACAGGGCATCGATACTCCGGAGTAGACTAGTGTATACAGTCGAGACCCCGACGAGGGGCGGTGGCCGGTCTTATAAGCCACTGGTGTCAGTTGGATCACCTAAGATGTATACAGGTGCTCATTGGGTTATGAGTGCACCGGACAGGACTCGCCGGGAACCTGCTAGTTGGTATTTATACCTAGCGTCAGATAGCAGTTCCCAGGTGACATGTGTACAGGTTAGTTCATCGACTTGAGGTCGTCATTTGTATCGTGTGAGTTCCCACTGTGCTTTGATTTCTACCCTACCACGGCTCAAAAGAGTCGTGTAAACAGGTCTTTTTTGGGTACAGCCCCGAGCCACATGGAGGCAAGTGAGCGGATCGGCAGGGGATTCGTCTCTCCCGGTATTGGGGGTGAGATCGCGCTGTGTCTAGGAAAGCCATTACACCAAGTCCTTGGCAAAGGAAGGTGAGAATTACTGGTAAGTATTCCAGTAGTTTCTCAGGGTGTTCAGGGCTTGTCTCCGACACAACTTATACCGCTATTAGGGGTCTGACGTTACCAGCCCCCTGGCCCGATATGCGATACTCATAGACGAACGGACCGGACTGTATGTATATTGTCACTGTTAGGCTCAGTAGGGTTCCAGGATGAGTTCGCTCATCGGCTTCTCTTGAGGTCAGTACATGGGCAGCCGTTACGCACTGCTAGTGCCGCTGACGTGCTTGTGGTTAAACCCACTTCCAGGGTACTGATGAGTCATTAGAGTCCCCCACAGATAGTTTCCCAAGTTTGGGCGAAACGTTGTAGAGGCCGTATGCTTTTATGGCAGGGTTCAGAAAATGCACGTGTGTTTACGCACGTGTCATATTTCAGGCAGATAATACTGGTGGGCTTTGGTTTAAGCCGGATCCATGTATTATACTGTGTAGATATAATATCTTTGTCTCTGTTGCATTTGTATTCGGTCTTAATAGAAATGCGGGTATGTTTATACTGTTACGGGGTTATCCTGAAATTCGTTTCGGGATCGCTTTTCGAAGTTGCCAGTTTTCTATCACCCGTCTTACACATTCGGTTTAATGCGGAGTTATCTTTTTCTTGAGGGTGAGTCATGAGGGTGAGTCATGAGTGGAAGCTTCTAGATTGGTGACTAGGTTTAGTGACTCATTGCATTAATGGTTGATGAGGTGTTTATTTGACTCATTGATTGCATTAATGTGTTTTGGTTTTGGACTTGGATATTTCTTCTTGATCTTTTCTTTATGGTCACCCTTTTGCTCCTACACTCACCCTCTCCTCTCTTTTATAGTGGCCGGCCATTCTTTTGGAAGCACAAGGGTTGAAAAAAATTAGATGATGGAATTTGGTTCATGGAAATTTGATATGCTCATTTCTCATTACTCCATTAAAAGGCAACTTCATTAACCGTCCATCCATGGTTTTGGATGAGACGAGACAAATTATTCTACTCATTCTCTACTTCATCTTGGTCATCTGTTTTAGCAGACTTGATGACCGAGTTGCCTCGGTTCAGAGGCGGGAGCTCGTATAAAGATCCGTTGACGTGGTGCCACCTGGACGAGGAGACCAGAGATCGAGCGAGATCGCAGATGCCGCAAAGGAGCGTGGGATGATGGCTAAAGACCGAAGGACTCGGATCGTTCAGTATAGCCTTTCTACTTACTTTGTAGTTTGTTAGTTTAGCGTTAATGGCAAGATCCGGGTTATAGTATGCGATAGCGCCAGTTATAAAAGTTTTTGTTCCGCGTTTGGCGTCAAAATGATGGCTGGGGCGCTACCGTAGACTTATAGGACCTGCGCGGTCGCGTCTCTGTGTTCGGAGGGGAACAGATTCTGGCATGCCCGGTGGGACCTCTTCCTCTTTCACGCCACACTTTGTGTGTCGTGTTCGCGAACGAATCGCGGTTTGCTAATGGTTTCCCTTGGGTTCGAGGTACTGAGATTTGGCGTTTTGCTTGGTGCAGAAAGCGAAGGATCAATGACATTCACTTGCGCAAAGTGTTCCAACTGCAACTGCAATTCACGTTCCGCCTCATCCGGAGGCATAGCTTATGGGCCCCAAGCGGCTTCCCTGTTCACGATGCTTGTGGAACAGGTCACTCAGGCCACTACTGGATTGTTTTTCGGGACCATGCTCCCGCCAACGAGCTTGAGCGCTCCTATACCAACACCGGAAGCTCCCAAGAAGTCGGTCTTTGATCGGCTTGCTACTGACGCGGCCCCTCTCAACGGGTCGTCCAGCTTCAGTGCCTCAATCATTGCCAGATTGGGCCAAAGTTCCTGTGGGCCCATGATGAAGCCTGCAATTCAAGAAAAGGTTATTCCGAATAGAGTAACCAATCCTGCTCCCGAAGTCGTCAAGGCGGCTTCTACTGCCAAGGGGTCGGTCTTTACAAGACTGACTGTCCCGGCTCCCATTCCGGCTCCCGTTCCCGCTCCAAAGTCTGTCTTTGACAGATTAAATACTGTTTCTCAACGGACCTCAGTCTTCAAGAGGCCGACGCCAGCAACAGCCCTTCTCCAAAGCAGGGGGCAAGACGAAGTCGCCCTTCAAGCTGAAACCATCTCAACAGCTCGACGCGCTCGACGTCGCCACTGGCGCCGAGTAAGGAAGGCTGGGGGCAACTCCCCCTCTGGGCTAACTCCACCAGCCCCAACGGTGGAAGTCAATGCTGCTGTTCCAACTGAGAACAGCTTCGAGTTGCTGAACAAGGTGCGCAGGAACTTTCCTACCGCCGTACTGAAAAGATCTCCTCCATACGTGGAGAATGTTGCGGAAGCAAAGCCAGAACAGTCCCCTCAGCGGCTGTCCTCTAAAATTTACAAAGTCTGCTGGCAGGTTCGGGACTCAGTAGTTGATCAAGATTACCCTCGTCGACAGAAAAAGGCGAAGGTTCAACAAGAAGAGAACCGTCTTGCTAAGCCACAAAAGGCAACAGCTGTCTGGGTGCCCGCTGCGATGCCCCCCCCGACTTCAACTGTTCAAAATGGTAGGAAACCAAAGAAAGCCCCTGTGACTGAGGCATATCGTAAAGACGCTGAGCCCAAACGCCCCAAGTCTGGGGGCACGATGGTACATATCGTTTATATGGCTTCCGGAAAAGAGGAGAGCCGTGCTTCTACGGGCCATCGACCGCTTACCCGATCAATAACAAGGGCCCATGAACAATAATAGCAGAAGCTTCAAGAAATGCTGACTGCAATGGCCGCACTCACCGGACCAAAAGAAAGCCCGGAGGTGTCATCGGAACAGCGTCACGAACAAGAAACTGACGCTGACTTCCTTCGTAGAGTCATCGAAAAGAAGGATAAAGAGGCCGCAGAACAAGAGGCTAACATAAAGCGAATGGCACTTCCCTTCCAAGACATGGTCAGGATGATGTTACAGCCGGATCCTCCAGCCGAAGACCCTCCGATCATCATTGAAGTCGACAAAGGGGAGACGTCGAACCATCCTCCGGCTCTTTCAGCAGCCAAAGAGGAAACTATTTCCAAGGCCTCCCTGGATGACTATATTGCTCAGCAAATACGAGCTCACCAGGCGAATGAAGCGGCTGGCCAAATCGTGAAAACTGGGCGACCATGTCCAGGCTGGTATGACCAGATAAAGTACCCGCCGGGATATACCATCCCTAAGTTTCATGTATATAAAGGGACAGGAAATCCGCACCAACATGTCGCCCAGTTCAGGGCTTTATGTGGTAATACCGGTGGCGATGATAAGCTTTTGCTCCGCCAATTCGTCGGCAGCTTGTCGGAAACAACGTTTGAGTGGTACTCCGAGCTTCCAAATGACTCCGTCAAGACTTTCGCAGAAATGGAGTTGTTATTCACCCAGCAATTCGTGAGTGCTAGTGAACGCACCCCAATAACGGCGTTGATCAATGCAAGGGTGAAGCTGGGTGAAACTTGGGTTCAATACGCAATCCGATGGCGAAATCTGTGGTCAAAGTGCGAACAGCGCATCGAAGAAGCACCAGCGGTGGGCATGTTCATGGGCACCCTAGATCCTCATGCAACTATTTCACAATTCATTATGTTCTTCAAACCCACCACATTCCAGACTTTAATTGACAAGTTAGCCTATATGGACCAGATGGGTCATAGACCGTCTCCTCCGAAGCCGGAGCCGCGGAACGAAAAGGGTAAAGGGAAGGCGACCTTCGTCGCGAATACCCAACAGCAGCCCAGTGCCCCTAAACTAACGGATCAACTGGAAGAGAGACGGCGCTATTATAATGAGAAAATGAAGCGTCCTTACTCATTCCCACGGGACAAAACGAAGAGACTATTCGAGCTGGCGATGTGCAACAGGCTTATCAATCTGCCGAATCCAAAGCGACCATTCCAACCCGGTGAAGCGAATAATCCCAATTATTGCCCTTACCACCAAACAGTAAGTCATCCAATTGAAGATTGCTTCATCTTTAAGGGATGGATCGAGGATCAATACCAATAAGGCAAGTTTGCATTGTCGGAGAAGTGGAAAGTAAGCCCACCACAACCACACACTCCTAAGAAGACGGACACACTGGGGGCATCGTGCTCTTTTGTTGAAGAAGCTCCATGGGAGGTCGCTCTTTCAGCCAAAACCAAAAGAATGCTGAACGATCTCCAGACATGCCCGGCGATCAGGTGGAAGAATCCGTTGGAACCTGAGATTATCGAGGGGATGCTGAGGCCGTGCCTAACTCTAAAGATTGGTGGCGATAGCCAAACCGTTCACACCCAGCCATCAAAGTCTTCGAAAAAAGAAGACCAAAAAGCCCGTGAAGCCTGGTGACAAGCGCACGGACCTGCAAAAGCAGATTGACGCGCTGGAGGAGTATAACCAGAAGGCACGGACTCCAATCACACTCCAAGAATTTCTCAGCCACGTCCTTGAGGACGGATATGACGATAATGGAGAAGACTCGTCGGATGAATCTGAAGATTATGTTGCAAGTTACCTTGTGATCTCTCACTCATCGATAGATGATGAAGAAGCTTCTTACACAGAGAAACCGGGGGAAACTCCTGAACCGGAACATCTCGGGCCATCAGACGAAATGATTGATGCATTTCTGGATGAAGCTCTTCTTAAAAGTAAAGCTGCTCAAGAGCGTGAGATGGCCATATTTGAAAAGGCCAAACGCCGGCGACTGGACGAAAGGGTTGAAACACTCCTTACAGATCAAAGTACATCCGTCGCAAATAAAAACAGGTTCAAGACAAGGAAGAGGTTCACTAAAGCCATATCAATGGGAATGAAGATGTCACCCTCCGGAGGAAATATTCTTGGTGAAGCGGAAACACATCCTAGCTACTGCTTATATCATCGAAAGATTGCGCACCCTACCGAAGAGTGCAACGCTTTTAAAAGATGGTGGCAGGGATATGTTGCTCACCGGCAACATTTTAAGCGGATGAAACTCAAAACTCGTCGGGAGCAAAGAAGTACGACCGAGGAGCTTAGAAGAACTACCGGCAACTGTCGCATGGTTAACGACCGGGGATCGTAAGTTCTCACCTTCGGGAGCGACTCTGACGAAGAAATGACTCTTGGCCCTCTCTTCAAAAAATCCACCTCGGGAAAAGAGGAAGAACCAAAGACCTGTGAAAATATTCAGCTGCGCAATCGTACGCTGCTTGAAAAGAACCTTGGACCCACAAATAGAAAAGACAAGGGAAAAGAAAAGGTCTCCGAGGATATCTCCCTAGATGACCAAGTCATCAAAGAGCTGACTGCCAAGGACCCGCCAAAATGGAACAAGGTGGACTACAACGTTCTGGCGCACTTGAGGAAGCTACCCTCGTAGCTCAGCATTCTCGACGCCCTCCTACTATCCAAAGAGGCGAGAGATTCATTGACCAAGGCGCTATAAGAGCCAGGACAATTCCAAGCTTTTCTCGCTGAAGAGAAGATGAAGGACGGGCTGGAAGAAGTGCACACAGCCGATATCACCTTCGGCGATGAAGATCTCCTCCTTAGGACGTGCGAGCACAACCGTCCCCTCTATGTCTCCGGATACTGTCACGATATAAAGATAGGCAAAATCCTGGTTGACAATGGGTCTTCCGTCAATCTTCTCAACGTGAGAGTATTGAAGGAAATCTGCATGAGCGTTCAGCACCTCGCTCGCGATAAAATTAACATCTCCGGTTTTGACTCCCAGTCATCACGGACTCTCGGATCCGTGATACTGACATTGCGCTTTGGGCTACTTGTCACGGATATTAAGTTTCACGTCATTGACGCCAAGACATGCTACAATGCTTTGCTCGGCCGGCCCTGGTTACACGAGTACAACATCATCCCTTCTACACAACATCAGTGCATGAAATACTTCAAGGATGGTCTCGAGTACACTGTGACGGGAGAGCTGAACTCATTCTCCATGAACGAAGTCCGGAAGTATGAAGATGCAAAATACTTCTTACCAGATTTCGAGGACACAGAGAGGTGTCACAAACCGAAGAACAAAGTTATCACCACTATTCCGGTCTTCGGGAGTGATACCGAGGAGGAGGAAGAGATAGTTTATTCAGGGCCGACCCAATACAACAAGCCAGGACCGTCCATCCCTATGTTGATCTTCGACAGCGACTCGGAAGATGAGGTCATTGCTGTATTCTATGCTCGGCCGTCAATACAAATCTCCGCCGACAAAAATCAGAGTTTGCAAATTACCATGGTTCCACAAGAGCATTACAAAGAGCTCGATGCACTTGAAACTTATAGTGTGCAAGAACTGCATACCTTCTACGTCCCTCCCAGGCGAAAAGGTGAAACGGCGATCCTATTCAACCGATCCAGGGAAACCAAAGTGGAAAAAGAAATTTGGCATGGCACGGATTCTACACTTGACAGGCTCCAGCCCATTCATCTGCCTAGATATTACACGGAAGGTTTGAAAAGGCTGTTAAAGCGTCAAGGAGTACCCTTCAGACAGACTACTCGACAAGCTCGATTCTACTACAAGATTTGGGATGTCCCTGGAACTCAGCGCAAGTTGCCCAATAGGAGAATGGAAACGATCGGTCTTGGATATGTTCAATCCAGAAAACGGGAGCAAGTCCATGGCAGCTACGTCATACATGACTTCGATGAAGAAGAAGACACTCTGCTAAGAGACGCCGATCCTGAACCAAAACAAGGTCCTGTCATCAAAATGCCGAGTCCATCGTTTGAAGAACGAATAGACAAACTAGTAAGGGAAGCGGGTCAAAAGATCCGGGATGACCATAACCGTGAGATGGGCATTTTCGAGAAAGCCAGGACACAGCGCCTCTTTCAACAGGCCGCGGAGAATGTCGATACTCTTCCTTATCAACTCGTCATACAAAAGGCCCGACGCAGAGGCAAAAATAAATCAAAGAGCAGAAAAAACGTTCGAGTGCGACAAAGTGGGACCAAGAAGCCACGCGATCAGGAATCGAGTAATCCAGATTCGTCTCTTATAAAGAAGATGAGTCGAGCATACTCTTTTCCTTAGAACAAAATGCGGAAGATACTCGATCTCGCCATAAGACATCAAATGATTACACTTCCGGAGTCCAAACACCCCGAGCAAGCCAATGAGATCTCTCACCCAGACTATTGATCTTATCACCGAGCAATAGGACATCCTCTCGAAGACTGTTTCACCTTCAAGAACTGGGTCGAAGACCAATATCAACAGGGCAGGTTCGCGCTATCCAGTAGTTGGAGGGTAAGCCCGCCACAGAAGCATGAGCCGAAAGACACGCGTATAGCGAAAGTAGAACAAGATCAACATCGGTCTTGGAAGCGAGCTCGTACCTGTCATATGACAATGCTGTCAGAAGGAGAGCCCGAGAATATGGATGACATCCCCTGGTGCTTCGAAAACAATGATGACGAGGTGATCTCAGAGTTTCCACCGGCGCCGAAAAAGCTGGAAGATGGAATACACATTACTGCAGATAACCTCAAGAAAATTGGTCTGGGGACGACAAGTGACCCACGACCGACATTCGTCAGTGAGCTGTTGTCTGAAGAAAGGGTGGCTACACTAAAAGACGTGCTTATGCAGCATAAAGATTGCTTCGCATGGAACTACTCTGAGATGCCGGGGTTAGATCCAGAAATAGCTGTCCACAAATTGGCGATATCTCCGGACGCCAAGCCAATCAAACAAGCACCGAGAAGAATGCGGCTCGAGCTTGAGATGAGCGTCAACGCCGAGGTCAAAAAGCTAATCGACTCTGGCTTCATCCAAAAGGTTCGGTACCCTGACTGGATCGCCAACATCATCCTGGTGATGAAGAAAAATGGAATGTTGCGCATATGTGTGGACTTTCGGGATCTCAATAAAGCCTGCCCGAAGGATGACTTCTCGGTACCAGTCACTGAGCTAATAATAGATAACACGTCCACCCACGAAGTCTTCTCCTTCATGGACGGATCGTCAGGATATAATCAGATAAAAATGCATCCCGAGGACCAGAAGCATACTGCTTTTCGAACCCCTCTGGGCATATTCTGCTACAAGGTGATGCCCTTTGGTCTAAAGAACGCCGGTGCCACCTATCAGAGGGCCATGACGAAGATCTTCGATGACCTCATACATGAAATCGTCGAATGCTATATCGACGACCTCGTGGTGAAAAGCAAATCATACGAGGAACATTTAGAGCATCTGAGAATCGTGTTTCAACGCCTTCGGCAATACAACTTGAAGATGAACCCTCTCAAATGCGCATTCGGAGTTTCCTCGGGCAAGTTCTTAGGATTCATCGTCCGACACCGAGGCATCGAGATAGATCCGTCAAAGATCAGGGCGATTATGGAAATGTCCCCACCAAGGACTCTCAAGCAATTGCGGTCTCTCCAAGGGAAGCTCGCGTATATCCGGCGATTTATAGCCAATCTCTCAGGCAAGTGTCGTCCTTATAGTCACCTGATGAAGAAGGGGACCCCTTTCGTCTGGGATCGCAAATGCCAAAACGCACTGGACAAAATCAAGCAATACCTGCAGAATCTGCCAGTACTGGCTGCTCCCGTTAAGGGAAAACCTCTCATTCTTTATACAACAGCCCTCGAAGGTTCATTAGGCGCGCTATGGGCACAAGAGAACGACCAAGGGAAGGAGAGAGCCTTCTACTATTTGAGTCGAGTTCTACTGGGGGCAGAAAGTAATTATTGTCCCATCGAAAAACCCTGCCTGGCATTGATCTTCACGATAACGAAGCTCAGACACTACACGTTGGCCCACGAGGTCCATCTCATATCAAAAGTAGATCCTCTCAAGTACTTAATGTTAAAAGCCATATTAACGGGGCGTTTCGCTTAATGGGCCCTGCTCTTGATGGAATTCTCGATAACCTATCATCCCCTCAAGGCAATGAAGGGCCAGGCCATCGCCGACTTCCTCGCTGAGCATCTGATACCTGCCGATTCTCCTTTGAATTGCGAACTGCCAGACGAACACGCGTTTGACACGATCGACGGAGGTGATACCCGGTGGGAGCTTTATTTCGGTGGAGCATCTTCCATGAAGAAGCACAAACAAAGCACCCCCATAATCAAATCAAGGGTAGGCCTCATCTTCGTGACTCCATAAGGAGGGATAATGCGCTTTGCCTTCTCCTTAACAGAGCCAAGGACAAACAATGAAGCCGAGTATGAAGCTTTGATAGCAGGTCTCGAGATCGCCATCGACATGCGAATTGAAAACCTCCTCATATACGGAGACTCCCAACTGGTCGTTAGTCAGGTAAATGGTGACTACCAAACGTGCAAACCAGAGTTGGTGAGGTACGGCGAGAGAGTACAGCGACTGCTAATTCAAATTCCTTCCTACACCTTGGAAAGTATACCACGTGCGGAAAATAGTAAGGCGGATGCATTAGCCAAGCTCGCTAAAGAACTGGCTGACGAGAACCTCGATGACGTAAGAATCATGGTACAAAACCGTCGGGTTCTTGCACCGACAGAAATATCTCCGGAGTCGTCCGAGGAAAAGGGAGCGACCGAGCAAATGGCTCTACAAGTAAAAGACCAAGAAAATGTTGAGGATTGGAGAGAAGTATTTATAGACTACTTCAAATCCCGTCGAACGCCTGAAGATGCGTCCTCAAAACATCAGCTCATGAAGCGAGCCCTATCTTTCGCCTTCGTCAACGATACTCTGTACAAGAGGTCATTTGATTCTCTGTGGTTAAGATGCCTGGGACCTGAAGAAGCAAAAAGAGTCCTCCAAGAAACTCACGACGGACTCTGTGGTTCTCATCAAGCCGGCCCTAAGATGAAACTGAAGATCAAACGGATGGGCTATTATTGGCCCACGATGATCCAAGACTGCCTCGAGTACGCGAAGCAGTGCCACCCATGCCAGATTCATGGCGACTTTATCCATCAGCATCCAAATCCACTACATCCAACGGTGGCTAGCTGGCCGTTCGAAATGTGGGGAATTGACATAATCGGCCCCATCGAACCAGCATCGTCCAGAGGACATCGATTCATTTTGGCGACAACTGATTACTTCTCCAAATGGGCAGAAGCAGTACCGCTGAGGGAAGTGAAGACCGAGAATATACTCCATTTCTTCAAGACGCACGTCATTTATCGATTCGGCACTCCGCGACGGATTATCTCTGACAACGGGACGACCTACAGAAGCCACAAGATCAGCCGCTTCGCACAACAGCATAACATAGACTGGAGATACTCCTCAGTCTATAATCCCCGAGCTAACGGTCTAGCTGAGGCTTTCAACAAGACCTTGACGAAGATCATGAAGAAGACGGTGTCCTGAAATAAGAAGGACTGGCACGAGAGACTACATGAAGCTCTCTGGGCGTACCGGACTACGTTCAAAACGGCCACGAACACAACTCCATACGCATTGGTATTCGGTACAGAGGCGGTACTCCCTCTCGAGATAGAGCTACCATCTTTACAAGTGACTGTTCATTATGAGCTAACGGATGAATAGAATGCTCACCTTCGACTTGAGAAGCTCGATGCCCTTGATGAAACCCGGCTCATAGCATAACAAAATCTGGAGGCTTATAAAGCAAAGATGACGCGTTCATATGAGAGATTGACTAGGCCGGGAACCTTCCGCCAAGGCGAACTCGTGCTAATGGTCAAAAGACCTATGATCCCCAATCGCGCCAAGCGGGGGAAATTCGAGCCGAACTATGAAGGCCCGTATATTATAGACAAAGTTTACCAGGGTGGATCCTATCTACTCATGGACATGCACGGCGAAAGGCCCTTCAGGCCAATAAATGGTCACTTCCTGAAGAAATACTACGCCTGACGAGTCACGGCCTAGGTCAAAGATAGATGACGACGACTATGTCTGCTCGCTATCTTCCTAGGCCTAAACTCTATAAGTAGTAGCCGGCTTACGGAACGAAATGTCCTTAAAATAACAACGGACCGAAACGTCCTTAAACTAACAACGGACCAAAACGTCCTTAAACTAACGATGGACCACTATGTCCTGGAACTGGCTGTTGACCGAGATGTCGATAAACTACGGTGGATTGCAGCATCCCAAAGCCGATACAAAAAAAGAGAATAAAAAAAAGAGAGAAAAGAAAACGGTATGTCCGTAAGCAAAATGGGCACGGATGAAAACCCGAAAGGGCTCCGTGAGTAAAAACAGCAGGCTACCGGCGAGTCTTGTGAAAACCCGAAAGGGCGCAACCTCGTTAAAATAAAAAAAACGGTATGTCCATAAGCAGAATGGGGACGGATGAAAACCCGAAAGGGCTCCGTGAGTAAAAACAGCAGGGCTACCGGCGAGTTTTGTGAAAACCCGAAAGGGCGCAATCTTGTTAAAAGACACTTGCAAGGTCCTCTCGACCTTGTAAGGAGAAACCACCCGCGTGAGATCCTTACGACTCATAAGGGAGCAACACCCTTAGGGATCCCCACGATTCCTAAGGAGAAATTACACTTGCGAGATCCTCACGACTCGTAAGGAGAACCCTCTTATGAGACCCTCACGGCTCATAAGATTCAAAAGTCTTAAGCTACAGGGATCTGAACCTGTTCTTAAGCAGCCACCACAACCTCAATACTGCCATACAAGCGGCTCAATATTGACCCTTGTATACAATCCACGGGCGCGAATAAACATTTCCCTAACAAAGTCCCATCCGCGACTAGGGATATGTCTACACGGTGAACAACCCTTGTAAGTCATCTCGACTTAGAAGGAGAAAATACTCTTGTAAGATCCTTACGACTTACGAGAAGCCATACACTTAGGAGTCCTCACGATTCCTAAGGAGAAAATGCACCTACGTGATCTTCACGACTCGTAGGGAGAAATACCTTCGTGAGACCCTTACGACTCATGAAGTCAAAAGCCTTAGTCGACAGGGTCCTAACCCTGTTCGCTAAGCCACCTTTGTTTGACATCGATGAAGGCAAATGATGATTCGCTCCTGGCAATATCCCAGTTGTAGCGGTGCTGATGCCGAAATCGGTGTCTAATTCCAAGCTTGCAGCGAAAAAAGCTAGCAAACCACACATGCATACGAAATAGCCGAAATGATGGGGCAACTTGCAATAAAATCAGGAAGTAAAAATCTATGAATGCGAAATAGCCGAAATGATTAGGCACCGCGAAAAAAAATAGCCGAAATGATTGGGCAATCGCGACCTTCGCGATATAAAAGCTGAAATGATAGAGCATCACGGAAAGAATAAAAAAAAAATGAAATTTATGCCCTACAGGTGGTATCACATCAATCCCTGTATACAATCCAGGGGCGCAAACAAAGAAGGAATCACACTTTTCCTCCCCAGGTTTCATCAGAAGAAGAAGCCAAATCTCAACGGTTCACAGATAGCCTGGAGATCATCTCAACATTCGTCTAATCACAACAGACACAACATCAAGCAAAGCGGAACAGCGGCAACCCCCAGCTCTATGACTCGGCGGTATACAGATTACCGAGAGTCAAACCCTGACTCCGTGAAATGCAGATAAAGTCAAAAATTCCTGGCTACGTGGAACGCGGATAATGTCAATCCTGACCCCGTGGGAAACGTCCAGAGCAGATCCTGGTCCTCACAGAGCAAGGCAATGACCCCGTGTGAAGCATCCAGAGTGGAGCCTAGTCCTTGCCGAACACGGCAATGAACCCGTGGGAAGCATCTAGAGCAAAATTCCTGGCTACGTGGAATGCGGCTAATGTCAATCCTGACCCCGTGGGAAACGTCCAGAGCGGATCCTGGTCCTCGCAGAGCACGACAGTGAACCCGTGTGAAGCATCCAGAGCGGATCCTAGTCCTCGCCGAACACGGTAGTGAACCCGTGGGAAGCATCTAGAGCAAAATTCCTGGCTACGTGGAACACGGATAATGTCAATCCTGACCCCGTGGAAAACATCCAGAGCGGATCCTGGTCCTCACAGAGCACGGCAGTGAACCCGTGTGAAGCATCCAGAGTGGAGCCTAGTCCTCGCCGAACACGGCAGTGAACCCGCGGGAAGCATCTGGAGCAAAATTCCAAGCTAAGTGGAACGCGACTAATGTCAATCCTGACCCGTGGGAAACGTCCAGAGCGGATCCTGGTTCTCGCAGAGCACGGCAGTGAACCTGTGTGAAGCATCCAGAGTGGAACCTAGTCCTCGCCGAATACGGCAGTGAGCCCGTGGGAAGCATCTAGAGCAAAATTCTTGGTCATGTGGAACGCGGATAATGTCAACCCTTACCCCGTGGGAAACGCCTAGAACGGATCCTGGTCCTTGCAGAACACGGCAATGACCCCGTGTGAAGCATCCAAAGCGGAGCCTGGTCCTCGCAGAACACGGCAGTGAACCCGTGGGAAGTATCCAGAGAAAAATTCATGGCTACGTGGAACGCGGCTTATGTCAATCCTGACCCCGTGGGAAACGTATAGAGTGGATCCTGGTCCTCGCAGAACACAGCAATGACCCCATGTAAAGCATCCAGAGCGGAGCCTGGTCCTCGCAGAACACGGCAGTGAACCCGTGGGAAGCATCCAGAGCAAAATTCCTTGCTACGTGGAACGCGGCTTATGTCAATCCTGACCCCGTGGGAAACGTCCAGAGCGGATCCTGGTCCTCACAGAGCACGGCAATGACCCTGTGTGAAGCATCTAGAGCGGAGCCTGGTCCTCGCCGAACATAGCAGTGAACCCGTGGGAAGCATCCAGAGCAAAATTCCTGGCTACGTGGAACGCGGCTTATGTCAATCCTGACCCCGTGGGAAACGTCCGGAGCGGATCCTAGTCCTCACAGAGCACGGCAATGACCCCATGTGAAGCATCCAGAGCAGAGCCTGGTCCTCGCCGAACACGGCAGTGAACCCGTGGGAAGCATCCAGAGATAAATTCCTGGTCACGTGAAACACGGCTTATGTCAACTCTGACCCCTTGGGAAACGTCCAGAGCGGAGCTTGGTCCTCACAGAACACGGTAGTGAACCCGTGGGAAGCATCCAGAGCAACCCCTGACTCCGTGAAATACGGATAAGGGCAACTTCACCCATCACTTGCGGGTCCTCACGACTCGTAAGGGAGCAAACTCTCCTGTGAGATCCTTACGACTTGCAAGAGAAAACACACTTAGGAATCCTCACGATTCTTAAGGAGAAAATACACCTACGGGATCCTCTCGACCAGTAGGGAGAAAATTCTTTATGAGACCCTCAAAGCTCATAAAGTTGAAAAGTCTTAGGAGGCAGATCTTAACCCTGAATCCTAAGTCATCATTGTCCTGCAAAGAAATTGAGACAGAATATCCATAGAATACATTCGATAAAAAGGGACACACTATTGGGAAGAAAAATATGTCTTTTATTCATGAATCAAAATGAATACAAAGTACAATTCATGAAAGAACAAAAAAAATATACTCTTATTCAGGAGTATGTACAAAGGAAGAATAAAGAAAAATATATACAAGTCTTCAAGTCGGCGGGCGATTTAGCAGATTGGCCAGTTCATCCCTTTTTCGTTGAGCCTCGCCTTCATGGTTCAAAATTGTTAGAAGACGAGCCTCCACCTGAGCTTGCTGGTCCTGATATGAGGCAAGCCGGCCTTCAAGCTCTTTTTCGGTAGCCTTATGAGCCTCAACCCTTTCACGAGTGAACACGGCGGCTTTGTCGATGGCCACCACCTCCTTGATGGCCTCTTGAAGCACTCGCCAAAGTTCATACGCTTTATTGGCCTTAGCCATAAGGTTGGCCTGAAGCTCTATCAGCGCTTTCGAAGCCAGCTCCCTCTCTGAGAATTTGCGAATGAGCCTCTTCTCACAGGATATCATATTCGCCGCACACCGCTCAATCAGGCCCCGTAAGCTTGCCTTCGCAGCCACAGCCTCCGAAGAAAGGTGGGTATACTCGAGCACATGCAAGCAAGCGTCCACCTGCCGACAAAACTCAACCCAGACTTGCACCACCGCTTCACTATGATAGGTGGCAAGAAAGGGACGAGAGCCGTTGGCTTCAGCAGCAAACGCTTCGGCCGTGATTACGCTGCCAGCACGAAGTTCCTCGATCAGGGATGACAGAGAGGCGAGACTTAATTTTTCCATACGGTCTGAGGCACGTAAAGCATAGGGGCCGGGTGGCATAGCGATGCGTGACTCCAGCACGGCAAGGACAGGCAAAGCTGTTCAGATTTATAAACGGTCGGCTGAACATGTAAGAAAAAGAACAAATGGAATAACGTTAGGACTTTATTTACCCACAGTCATGCAAGAGGGCTCTGAAGGCTCTCCAGGCCCTTCAAGAATCTCGACCTCATCGTCGGCCTCCAGAACTGTAAAGGACATCAATGTCATTTTATGAAATAGTGATAATGCTGTGAAAAGAAGGTAGAAAACACT
This sequence comes from Agapanthus africanus, assembly GCA_030015575.1. Taxonomy (NCBI): domain Eukaryota; kingdom Viridiplantae; phylum Streptophyta; class Magnoliopsida; order Asparagales; family Amaryllidaceae; genus Agapanthus; species Agapanthus africanus. The sequence continues at coordinate 313,513,662 of JASDDO010000014.1, forward strand.
AACCTTGCCCAGAAGAAAGGACGATGCGTTGAGGAGATATTGCTTGTAGAGCAACCATCTCCAACAGTCGCTGAAAAGACTGCCGGGGAAACAGATCGGCGATAGAGGCCTCCAATCCACGCAATTCTGAAAAGACAGAAGGGTTCAGATAATGGAAAGATGACTAATTTAAGATATAGAAAGCTACCTTCGACGCTCTTCCCATTCTTAGCCGGAGGGATAGCAGCTTCAACGGCCTCCTCCATGACCTCGGGCACATTATCGAAGACGCGGGCCGGTGCAGCGGCTTCTGAATGAGAAGCAGCGGCTGCTGCTGCGGGCTCCAACGAAAGGACGGTAGCCTCCACTACCTGCATCCTAGCCTCCGGGTCGCCCTCAGGAAGATCCGTTAGAACGGCGACTGCCGAAGGTGCCTCTCCCGAGGGGACAAGTGCTTGGGGAGCAGGAACCACCGAGGAAGATTCCGCCGCGAGAGCGATAGTTGCATCAACCCCCTCCACACTGATTAGTGCTTCACCGGGGATATCAGCAGACTCTATAGCCAGGATACGACTTAGAGCTTCCGCCGCCGCCGAAGTCCCTGCAAAGTTTGTACAAAGATAAGGATACATATATGTGTATACAAGTAATATGAAATATTACAAAGAAATACAGGAACATACCGATACGCAAGGGAGCTTCCAGTATGGCTTGTTCAAGCCGACGCTCCTTCATAAGGAGATGTGCTCGCCGAGGTCCGAGGGTGGACTCATGGCCGCCGATCCACAGGGAGACCGCATCCTCGGCATCGGCCGAAACGACCTGTTTAAGGGCTCTTTCATCCCATTCTTCCAAAGGGCCGATGAATCGTCGCTGGATCCACGGAGGGTCTTCGTAAAAGATAACGGCAGGGTAGGGCTTCTTCGGAACCCTTACGTTCTCCGATTCATCTTCCAAACGTCTTATAGACTCAGCCAATTGTGCGGCTTCCTCGGCAGTTGAACTTGGAAAAAGTAGGCCAGCATCCGACTCTTTCATAGCCAATGGTTCGTCTTGAAGAATGGGCTCAGACTCTACTAAAGAGTCAAGCAGATTGGTAGCCATTTTCCTCCGTCACTTGGATCCAGAACCGACCGCCGAGGACGACTGTTTCCTCCCTCGTGGAGCCTTGGCACGACGCCGACCCACCTCACCTTCAACGCCTTCACTCCCAACGCCCTCGCTTGGCGCTGGGACCGAGGATGACACGGCCATTGTCGATGCCACGAGCGGTGGTACTGCTACCGGCGCCCTCTTACCCCTCGACTGAGCCCGGGTATCTAATGACATACCAACTGTGGGAGTGAGGTCCACCTCCGACTCCCCCAGAATGAGCACAACACTGGTGTCCCTCAGGGGAAAGCGGACCGGTGCGCGCGGTCGCAGCGGAACTCCCGTGGCTTGAACCGGGGCAGGAGCACCATATCCAACAAGCACCCTCTTCTCCTCAGCAATAATCGGGCTGACCCGATGAAGGTACCAGCCCGTGAAAGACCCCACACATCGGGGAATATGGTCGGCTTCAGGAATCATGAAGCGGGAACTAGTATTCAACCTCACGAAGTAATGAGCAGCATCACGAACAGCTTCGGGTGAAGGGACGGGCGCAACTGTAAAAGCCTCGAAGGGAACGCCCTGATCATATCCAAGCTGCCGGGCGAAGCGATGCGGATTGTACCGCATAAAAAGGGCCGCACTGTTCTGACGGAATACCAGATAACCTGGTCTGATCGTGTACAGGTGTGTGGCCTCCCGGGGCTTCAGAGAAGGCACCTCATTTTTCGACTGGTCGCAGAGTTGTTGAATTGGACCTGAAGGAGAAGATAGGGGCCGGTCAATGAACACCAGTCCGCCTGCGCTAGCGTAAGGAGCGATCAACACGCGAATGGCTCCAAATTGAGTCGGGTCAGGGACAGAAGCGTCCACTAGCCGCATGAGTCGCGGAAATGTGTAAGCATCATAAAAATTGGGTCGCTGGTGCGCAGCGAAGGCCCCCAACACATGCATTTCAATCCAAGACGTGAAGTAATGGAGAGAAAATTTTACGACATCCACGCCGGGAGTCGAAGTATTAGCCGCAGCGCCTAACCCATGATAAAGATGCGCCCGCGCTAGGATGCCTACGGCCAACCGTGTTCCCTCAGCGATACGATGGGCAGGGTAGATAACCGAGACTCTCATGAAGCGGCGATGAATGGGGATGACAAACCAGCTGAGCTAAACACTGATAAAACCTACAAAAAAGGACTCCTCATCCATGCCGGGAGCTGCAATCGATTCAAAAGACACCGCCGACATGATAGGGATATAGTACTGCGGCAAATCCTCTTCCTTAGTCGGCCGCCTGTTCAAGGCAAACCCAAAGGGGTCCTTGATGTTCGCAAACTTCGGAGCCGTCTTCGATAGGACACCCTCACGAAGGAAGCAAGCGATGAAGCTCTTGAAAGTGACGCCCTGCTCCTCAGATTCTGTGAACAGCTTGTCAGAGATACCAAGGGCCTTGATCAAACTCGGGCGCTTGTGGCGGACGACGTTCTCGGTGGACAAGCCGTCAAGCATTGCAGGCTCAGTTTCAAAGACGTACTCGTCGAGAGGCAGCAGCTCTTCATAAAGTGTCCCTCTGATCGGCAACCCCGAGATATCGCGGAATTCTTCCAAGGAAATCGAAACTTCGTGATCCCCTAGGAGGAAAATTTTAGTGGGGAGATTCCACTGGTTCAGGAAAGCCTTAACCCACCAAACGTGAGGAGATTGGTAGTGGAAGAGGGACGCATATATCTCCTGATAAAGCCTAACCCTTTGCAGTCGCGCGCGATGGGCGGATAGGATGTAGCGAGCCCAAAGAAGGTAGCCCGTGGGGTATCGAGGGGTGAGCCCTATTTTGTAGATCTGCCCCCATGGTTGGGCCTCGCCCTGGCAAATGCGGCGTCCCAGAATATCTATGGCCGGGATAGGATGATTTGGGATGCCAGTCGTCGAAGGCTCAAGCCGTCCCATCGGAGTCCAATTCGGCATCTCCACGGCAAAGACTGTCCTTAGGGGATCCATCGGCAGGAACGGATAGGTAGGCTCCGTCGGTACTTCGCAAAGGAAACTCCGGCGACCACGGATGATGTGACCGTACCAGGTCCCCCACAGAAGTAAGTTGGTGCGATTCGGGTCGTGAGCCCTGATCATCTCCATCACTTCCTCGTCAGATGGCGACTGGGGAAAAGCGTCTTCCGAGCGAGTGAAAGGGAAATATGGAACAGACGCCATCGTACCTAACATAAAATAAGGGGAAACTGTTAATGCGAAGCCAACAGTATATATATATATGTTTATAAATGCATAAAAAGAAAGTGGAAGAAAGCGATAAAGGACTCATTTTATGGGACCACTGGTTACAAAACATATGGGTCCCACAAAATCAAGATGGCGGCTGGCTAATGATGAGGCAAAGCAATTACAATGAGACAAAAGGAAGATTCTCATTAAATAAACAGTGGATTTCAAATGACCCTACACATTCCCGGAGGAGAAATCCATCTTGGACTCTGTAACAAATCAAACAGAATCAAGGGAATTAAATTCCCAGAAAGCACCACTGCAAGCCTCTTCTTCTTGGTTACAGAGAGACAACTCAGGGCAAGAAAAACCCAAGAAGTCCCCTGGGAAGAACTAAGTTCTTCATAGGAATTAAATTCCCTTTTGAAAAAGGGAATTAAATTCCCAGAAACTTTTTTTTTCCAGAGCTAGAGCTCTTTGATGACAGAATTAGATTCCATGGAAAAGATAAACACCACCACCGATCCCTAAAGATCAGAGAAACCCTAAGAGATCTATTATTTGAAGATTAAATGGTTTTCTGTTTTTTTTAAGAGCTTCAAAAAGATGGGTTCTTGATTAAAAGGGAAAACCCTTTGTGTGGATTTAAAATCCAGTGAAGCTTTCTGTGAAGGTTCTTCGATCGTTCAAAGATCATTACCTGAAGAAAGGGTCTTTAAACTTTGAAAATATTCAAGGCAGAGAACTAAGCTCTGGAAACGAGAATTAAATTCTCAAAATGAAAAAGTTTGCAAGGAAGAAGATGAAAGAGTGGAGGCGCTTCTGAAGAGACCCCTGCATTTATAGGATGTGATGGAAAACGTTTCATCTACCTTATTCCCTAGACAGATCCAACGGTCACAAAAGTGACAGCGTTGCACTCACGTGCAGACACGTGAGAGCAACGCTGTGGCGGCATTTGTTCCTTGATTAAAAATCAGGAATTTCCTCAAAGAGGCATCACGTGTTCATACGTGACCAAGGGTCACGTGTTGATACGTGACCAAGGGTCACGTGTTGATACGTGATCTATTTAGAAGGTTAAAATCTAAGCAAGCAGAATCATAAACAAGCGGCTGAAAAAAGACCCTAATTGGGGGTCACGTGCTCACACGTGACCAAGGGTCACGTGCCAGCACGTGACAGGCTTTGAAAGTCCTGTAACTTAACAGAATTAAATTCTAAATTTCGCTAAATCTTTCCAAACGAAAAAGGATTATGGGGAACCGTTGGATTAAAAATCCATGGGTGATTAAAAATCACCAATTTATGGAAAGATTTTAGACAAGGAAAGATTTCCCTAAAATCTCACCAAAAATAACAAACAGAATATCTTTGGATTTAAAATCCAACGGTGAATAAAATTCACCGTGTGATCTAAAGGATCATATTAATTATGAAAACAAACAAAATCTTTCAATGTAAGATCTACTAAACAAATTGATTATTTTCCTTCTCCTATAAATAGGAGCCAAAAGGAGAAGAAAGAGATAGAAATTTTGGAATCTTGAAATTTCAGAGAGAAAAGAAAGCAGAATTTAATTCTCAACAAAGAAAACCCTATGTGAGAAAAGAAAGGGGATCAAAACTTCAAACAGAGAATTTAATTCTCAAAATCTAAGAGTTTAACTCTTCTGCAAAAAGAACTTAGTTCTTCCTCTGGTTGAAAATCTGCAGAAGCAAATCACCCCATAGGTTGAGAATTTAATTCTCATCGGGTTGAGATTCTGCCATGCAGATCCAAGACTTAGGGGGAGAATTGAGTTTAGAGAATTTAATTCTCCCAAGTTCACAGGAATTTAATTCCTCCAAGATATGAAATTAGGGTTTAACCCTATATGAGAATTTAATTCACTCAAAACTCACAGGAATTCAATTCCGTCATGATAAAACTAGGGTTTAACCCTATATGAGAATTTAATTCTCCTAAAATTATAGGAATTTAATTCCTTCAAGATGGACAGAACTAGGGTTTAACCCTAATTGAGAATTTAATTCTCTCAAATTTACAGGAATTTAATTCCTCCTAAATGAAATTAGGGTTTTACCCTATACAAGAATTTAATTCTTTTACATATATGGGAATTTAATTCCTCTAAAAGAAATTAGGGCTTAACTCTACATAAGAATTTAATTCTTTCATAATAGGAATTTAATTCCTCCAAAAACATAATTACGGTTTAACCCTACAGAGAATTTAATTCTTAAAAAAATAAAGAGACTTGGAAGATAGATACATGCAAGAGACTAAGGTCACGTGTCCCCACATAACCCCTGAAAAGATCCCCAAAAATAAAAAGGAAAAAGCTCTGAGGCAACGCCTCACGTGTTCCCACGTGACCTCCAAAACACAGAAGATAAAAGCAAGGGAAATCTAAGCTTTGGGCGCTCTCACGTGTTATCACGTGACACCTCAGCAAATGCCTTAATGATCAGCGCACAGACGTCCATCACATGGCAACATGTGATGCTCAAAATAAAATATAAAAGAAGTGTTTAACACTTATCTGCAAAGCAAAATAAAAGGGGATCTGGTCCCACCTCTGGATGCCCTCACATGGCCCCACGTGACCCATTCCTATTTAGTGTTTAACACTAATTTAAAGAACTTATACCCAATGTTTAACACTGGTGTTTTCTAGTGTGTAACACTAATCTGATGACTTATTTCCAGTGTTTAACACTGATCGTTTTCTAGTGTTTAACACTAAATTGAGAATTATATTTCCAGTGTTTAACACTGATTGTCTTTTAGTGTTTAACACTAATTTGAGAGTTCTATCTCCAGTGTTTAACACTGTTGCTCTCTAGTGTTTAGCACTACTTTTAGCCAAATTGGCTAATTCTGCAGAGGCAAAAGTCTCCTCTTCAACTGAATCTCAAAATTGAGTAAAATTCAGAGCTATAATGTCCACTGCTCAATCAAAGATAAAAATGTTACCAGAGCCCTCAAATTCTTGTTTAGTATTTCTAAATAATGTGGGATTAAACCCAGACAAATGTCTAATGGCCCAACAAAGGGCTAATATTTCAAACCTAATTGGACTTAGCCCAAGTTGTCCATAAGTCCTCAATTCAGACCTAACTGAGCCAATGTGCTCATAATTTAATTAATTGATTGTAACACTTCAGAAAAATAAAATATTATTTTTGGGAATTTTTATAATTAAATAATATTATATTGAATATTTTAATATTTCGGTATAATTAAATACCGATAAATTGGAAAAAATTTTGGAAAATTATGGAAAATTCTAAAAGAGGGTGTTTTATGAAATTATGCCATTTTTAATGTTTTTATGATTAATTATATGCAAATTTAGCGCTAATCGCGATTAAAAATCGCTAATCGCGCTTTAAGCGTATTTGGGCAAAACATGCACCGTATCTTTTTCTACACTTGTTACATATTTTCCCATAGCTTCCTACATATTTTTATCATGATTGATGATTTATTTGAGAGGGAAAAAGAAAAGAAAAAGAAAGGGATTTGGATTAGAATAATAGGTATGGGTGAGAGAGAGAAAGGTGACGGTCACCTTTGACTTAGCCATCCACTAAACTCACAACCTTCATCACATTTTCCTCTCCCCTCCTTCTTCTTGCTGCTGCTGCTGCCTCCCCCTCACTCCCTCCCCTCTTCAAGCCTCTCAAACTCCATGAAAAACACTTCAAAACTCAAACCCCATTTCACAAAAAAGGTGCACAAGCTCAAGAGAAGCACATTGGACCAAGAAAGCAAGGATTTTGGCCACATGGGGAAACTCAAGAATTTTCTTAAGTTGCCAAACAAGATATTTTCTGAACCACTAGCTTAGTTTTTCCATTACTTATACCCCCATGTTAGATTTGAATCGATATCGAGTGGTTTTGTGGACTTGGGAAAAACCTAGTTAGGGTTAATGGGAATTGAGAGTGGTGATGGGTAATTAAGCTCAGTAGAGGCCACAAAAACCCCCTAGTGTTAGAATTAAGTCTCAAACCAGAGACTAGAAACCCCAAAACACGGATTTAGAAACCCCGACATCGGATAAATGTATGATTTGAGAGGGTATTTTGGAATCTGGAGCAACCCGGGGGCACTAGAAATGATTTTGCAATTACTAGGAGTCATGCAGGCACCTAGGAAGCTACCACAGAGACCCGAGCCCCTAACTCCAACCCCAGGCCACAGGTATATTCATTCTGGCCGCAATTAGCGGCCAGAGCAAGGAAATAGGGTCCCCGATTTGGTCCATGGCTCCTTTTGCACTAAAATAGACCCCTCCTATATGCAGTTTTGGCTAATTGTCACCTGGGGAAAATCTGGGAGCATTTTGTTGTGTTTTAGGCTATGTTTTCCGTATTTTGAAATGCAATTTCTTGACAATTGGATTTGTATTTGGTTTTCGGATGTTTGTACATCGACAACAGGGGTTGTTTGATTGTTTTGCACGTATAGGCCATAGGTTCTAACCTATGAGCATACCGTGCGCCATATCGGTTTTTCGGATTCGATTTTAATACATATTGCGACTGTTGATTATTGTAGGTACCTTCGCATGGACTCCGAGGCGACGGAGTGTGGCGTCATCGATTTCAGCAAGCGAAGACCAGGTGAGTGGATCTATATCCACGGGGGAAGTCGGGTGGATGGCGTATAGCACCCCCGCAATGTATTGATGGAAAACTGATTATAGAATATGGATTGGAAACCTAGATTAGGAAACTAGGGTTACAATGAGGATAGCTAGGAAACCATATTAGAAACTAGAGGATAGTTAGAAGTGATGTGTTACGGCTATTATGTGATGACGGAACTCGAGGACGACGTTTGTCGATATTGCCGTTTAGGGTACTGTAGGACTGGATAGTCAATGTAGAGGCGTCATCCGAACCATACCCTTTTCTAAACCGAAGAATCGTATGTATTTTAAATATGTACTTCGAGGGATGTTATGGATTTTCAAATGATATCTTTTCCTTAAAACACCGTAACCCCTAATTTCAAAACTACGATTCGCTTCTTTTAAAGTCTGATTGTATGGTTCGGGTGTGTATGTTAGATTAGATACCTATACTTATAGTAGAGATAGAATGTTTAGGTAAACTCGGCTTGATATGAGTTATAAATGCGATGAAAAGATCATAAGACGGATATGATGACCTGATGGTATGTTGGTATACGGATGCGGGTCGATCGAGATGATTATACCATGTCGGTCCCCTGATGTGAGATTATTGCGGATGTGACCTAGGACATAGGTGTGTGTGTGTGTGTCTATATATATATATATTATTGTGAATCATGGATGATAGGTCGTACGTGATTTCAGGCCGTACCCTCATTTGTCGTATAGAATGATAGGATCCATATTAGCTTAATGCCGCCGTACGATGATTTTCCGTGCGTGATGAGTTTGACTTGATGATTGATCATTACCCTTGACCAGAGGCTGCCGTACGACGGATCATACCATACGTGATGTTGTGAGGCTGGATGCCGATTGATAGATTCCCCGACTCGGTCATATTTGATACGTATACCCGTCAGCATTGCATATGACTTATCTTATGCTGCATTCATATTATTTCCATTGCATTGCTTATACCTATGCTAGTACACTTTCACCATTATCGATGATGCGTATGTTACACGTATACAGATTTGCCGGCTCACACACTTCATCATCGATAATTGCCATGTCACTACACAGTAGGATTGCTGCATCATGATATGACTCTATACATCATTTACTTGCTATAGTTACCCGTGCACTTATATACGATGTTGCATTTGACTTTGGAGATATTGGGAACCGCAAGGCATATTTTCAAAACTGGAATTCTTTAAAGGAGCGGTTTTCCCTTAATATGATATATCACTGTTCCTTGTTGCATGATATACGGATATGCTTACATTTCCATCATATGTCGCATACATCATGCTTTATGATTTTACGCATTGAGATATGTTGTTTTTATGAGGTTTCTGGATTTGAGAACCGTGGACATTTTAAAAGAGATTATGTGTTGTTTTAAAAACCCGGTTTCTCTTGTTATGATATTTCAGTGTGTCCACCATGTGTTTTCTCGGTTCTGAGAGCGACATGTGAAACCCGATTCGAGGAGGCGGATGAGGCCGATTGCGGGTATATGGTGGACCCGGTATGGTACCCCGGGGCGAGAACGGATCTGCTGTGTAGCTAGACGGTGAGCCTGGAAGAGGGACCACTACCTACCGGTGATTGGTTGGACCTGGCAGTTATCCGAAGGATACTGACCAGAGTCGATAGATGGATACGGGATGACTCGTACTGCCGGGGCCGAGGGCCGATTCCGCAGACGGAGCCCGTAGGCCGATCCGGACTGACGGAGCCTGATATATGAGGATTTATGTGCCGATGCTGGGCACGGTTTTCATGATGTTTTCGAGTGTTGATTATAGGCACTCAGGTTCCATGATTTTGATGTGTCGGGAGGGACACCGCTGATATATATCCTCATACTTTCATGCACACCCTTTATGATATTTATGTGCATGCAGACATTGATTCTGGGTGAACGGATCCACATGCATACATATCTTAATTATGGTTGGACGAGATCCATATTCATGCATTGGTTTTTACTGTTGGATGTTATCCACATGCATATAGGTATTGACTACCATGTTGGCACATATACAGACCCGGTCACCCAAGATATCAAAGTATTACCTTTATGATATAGTTGACCTAGGAGTCGTTGTTTATTCGATTTCTATCTGTTGATATTTTTCTACTCACGAGTTGGCAACTCACCCCTGTTGTGCCACAGTTCTTGCAGGTTGACCGCTTGGATCAGTAGCGGCTTCGCTGGCACACAATTGCATTCGGGTGTTTTGCATTGGTAGGTGGGATATTTATATCATTCCCACTCTTGTATCTATATTTCATATTGTATCTAGTTAACTCCATCAATCAAAAGTTGTAAATTATATAAGTGATGAGACTTAGTGAGACTTGTGATTGCGAGACTTAGAGCGAGGGGTTTTCCGCTACTTGTGATTTATATGTCTTTCTTTTCTTTTATTCTTTTGTGGTGAACTTCGCCGTTGGGCGTCGTATACTTATTTATATTGCCTTGCGTGGTTGTGATCCGCCGTTTGGCGAAGAGCTAGCTCCCGCTTGGGGATGCCATTATCCTTATTATGTATTTGTGGTTTTGGATCAAAATATACAAAGGAGGTGCTGTCGAAATTTTTAAAAGACGAAACATGTTTTCAAACTAGTAAATTTCACTTGCATCATTCATGTTCCTTTTCTATGCATTAAGAAAATTTGTTTTCATTATACCTTTATTTCAAAACCTCACCTCCTTTATTTTTCTAAAAAAGGTTTAGATTTCTGGGTTTGAGCTTACTTGAATTCCGTTACGCCTTTTGACGTTGCGTGATTCAAGTGCTGGTCACGAACTAATATTTTGGGTCGTGACAAAGTTGGTATCAGAGCGCTAGATTTAACCTTGTTCGAGTCTATGTTTGACTATGCGGAGTCTAGGGCGGGATTTTATTTCGGAACCTAGGCTTGACCTTACGGAACTTAGACTTGGATGGGGGGTATTAGACCCAAACTATCATTTCATAGGCTGACCCTGATTGATGGAGTAGGTAGCTTGAGTAGAGTGACGTATCGTACGTATGTTCCGCGACATATTTACGATACAGTACTCCACTTAAGAAATCTTAGGATGTACATATTTTTGAGACCAGTGATTCTCTTCGTATCCATGGTTATACATCCATTCGAGATCCTCGATTCTAATTGTTTCCATGATCATACTCCCATTGATGATGTTCCTTCTTATGATCATGTATCCATTCTGGATCTGTCGTTTCCTCAAATGCCGTTGATCTGCTTTCTTCGATACTCGATTGTGGTTCCTGTCACCATAGTTTGAGCTGCTACTAGTGTTGCGGTCAGGGAGAGCTCGTCTGGTACGAGGGCTGACCATTGTGTTTTCTGGTGACATGGGAACGTCTCGATGTAGTGTTGTGTTGTGGCCTCTTGTGGAGGCGAATGTTTGGTTTTACACCGGATGATCGGGCCATTATTAGAGCTGCCAGTTGCGAGAGAACTGTTGATGTATAGCGCACCTCAGAGATTATGATGTGGCCTACTGTGCAGACAGGTGACCCAGCTGTTGCTGAGATGATGCGATGTCGCTTCCTGAGCTTACGAGCTAAGGTTGCCGGAGCTTCCAGGCAGAAATGCGACAGATGATAGCTAGTTTACCCCGATTTGAAAGACGAAGGCGATTCATCAGATTGATGCGCCGACGCAGGCCCAGTTGAGTTGAAGATTTCCCGAGTGGAGAATCTTACTCAGATCTAGAGCAGACCGATCCAGAGATGACCGCTGATGTATCGCCTTTCCTGGAGGATTGATGCATTGTTTAGCGTGTGGACGAAGGGTATTCACATGTTGTATAGGCTAAGCAAAAAAGGTTCAAACGAGTGTCAGAAACCCATTTTCCCAAGTTTAAAGTGTTCAGAGGAACATGCAGGTAATTCTGTGGACCCTCTAGAAGAATGAAACCCTAACTCGACATAATGACCATGGAACCGCTTTGAACCTTAGGGTTTGTGGCAGTTTAGCGGTGCCATCAGTGAGGCTTGGGTTTGCCCTTCCACGGCTGGTCGAGAGGTACTGTGGTATGTACCAGATATTTTTAGACTGTGCTCAGGTGCTGAGCCTTCGGGAAATTTTGGGACCTTGGTGACTCGATCGAAAAGTTTGACATCGTCCGGATATCATGTGATAAGAGACCAGTGAGCTGACCAGGTTTGGATAGAGGACCTCACCCAGAGGCGTTGTGAGTTGATCGAGAACGGACGAGTATTGAGTATTCCTCCGATGGTTGGGGCGAGTTCCCGAGGACGTGTTCGGCCAGACATCTTCTACAGAGTGATGAAGCTACAAAGTACGCGATTTCGAGTCCGTGCGAGAGACTTCGGATTGACCGTGGCCGAGAACAGTTGCAGTGCGCAGATAGCGTGGCGTGATGTCATAGTGAGAGATGATAAAGACGAGTGGGACCAGAAGTTCGTGCGAGACGCTGACGAGCTGTTATTACTCCCCATCGAGATCAAAGACCTGATATGCTTACAGAGGCGTTGGGATACGGTCAGTTTCTGAGGAATTGTGTGCGGAACGCGCAGATGTCCAGAAAACGAGAAAAGATTATGTGAGAGTACCAGCCTCCGTACAATTCGGGATAGAAGAGATCGGAAGAGAACTTGAGCAGGATTCCTTCCAGGAAACTGCTGCTGTCATGACCCGAGAATTCGACTCGTGACCGGCACTTAACCACGCAACGTCTACAGGCGCAACGCGGCTAAGTAAGCCGAACCCAGAAATCAAAACCAATAAATATAGAGTGATTTAAAACATTTGTAAAAGCAATAGTAAATGTCTGAAAAACTTCCATTTATTTAGTAGAAATCCCTTTTAAGTTCAAAAGTTATGAGTTTTATAATTTTGGTAACATTTCCTTTTTAAAACATTAGCCCCGAAAGTCGGGTAAAAGTAAGGTGTAGCGGAAATAACAAGTGACATGAATAAAGCATCACAATATGATATACGACGCCGTAGCGAAGAATACACAGTAAAACAAGGACAATATCTTAAAAGATAAGACTGCATAAAGTAAAGTCGGCTCACATGCGAGCTCGACACCAGAATATAAAATCATACATATCGTCCTCACAACTGTCTCTAAGTCAATACAGAAAGGTAGATGGAGAATACTAGATACATCAATATATAACTGAAATATAACAGATACCGTACAAAACCCACCTATCAGCAAAAGACTATCTCTGCTCAAAAGGGGTATCTGTGCCAAAAGATGAGGTAACAGCCAGCCGTGACTACTCCCAAGGGCAACCTGCAAACACTGTGGCACAACGGGGGTGAGTTGCCAACTCGTGAATAGAGATAACATATAAAGGTGATCGCAAGCATGCACATATAGCGTGGCTCTACCAATGCCAGCAGATGATATCAATGCATGTCAACAGTGGATACAATAGTAATGCATGTACTCTAACAGGTAAATGCCACAGGATGAGATGTATAGTAATCAATACTGAGTATGGGATAAATAATATCTACATGGACTATGTCAACATGGAAAGCAATGATCGGTGCCTCCAACTGCACCCAAATCCCACATATACTCAGGCGCCGGCACACCCATCGGCCCTCAAATCCTGTATATCTCGGAGGAATCACGAGTGCCCAGCATCGGCACCCAAAACATCATAAAATACTCGTGTCCAGCATCGACACGTAAATCCTCGAATATCGGGCGCCGTCAATCCGGATCAGCCCTCTCTCAAAGTCTATATCGGGAATCCGTCAGTCCGGGTCATCCCTCTCTCGATACCTCGGGCGTCCGTCAGTCCGGGTCAGCCCTCTATCAATCCATCGGGCATCCGTCAGTCCGGGTCAGCCCTCTTTCGATCCATCGGGCATCCGTCAGTCCTGGTCAGCCCTCTATCGATCCATCGGGCATCCGTCAGTCCGGGTCAGCCCTCTATCGATCCATCGGGCATCCGTCAGTCCGGGTCAGCCCTCTATCAATACGTGCCTCTAGCACCGAGAAAACACGGGGTGACGCCCCAAAATATCATATCAAGGGAACCGGGTTTTTAATGATTACTTATTTGAAAAGGCCACGGTTCCCAAATCCAGAAATCACATGAAATCCCAACAATAATACAAGTAATTGTGATGTGATATGTGCATCAAATATGTATATCAAGACATGTCACATAAAAATGAACTACAATGCAATGATCCAATGTGATATAGGTATCAAGTATGAAGTCCAAGTCATGTCATGTATAGATGAGTTACAACAGTATACAATAGTATGATCATGGCAGTTCTATCAGTTCTAAGCAATATGTATATATATATAGCAGGGAATGCAATATGCAATGACAGTCTATGGGGTGCATGAAACATATAATAACAAAGTCCTATCAGCCCTGACGCATAACGCCATGCGGGCGATATCCCCGTAGATGTGAAATCTACTCACCGTGTCTCGCGCTAAGTGTAGCCGACGACTTGCTTTCCCTTCTTCGCAGCGTCCGTCTCACTGGCCTGCGAACCTAAAATCACATAACATATCACACATATAAGCTCAAGTCATAAAACGCGACATTAAAATCCAACAAGAAACCTGTGTCGCAAACCAATCGCGCGTGTGCGCGATACGCTAAAACGTGTACTCACGCGCCACGAAACTACCCCGACGCGCCGCGATACGCAGAACCCAAACCTACTCACGTATCACGCGTGTCGCGAAGGTTTAGAAAAACGGCAAAACAGGTAACTGGTCCCAGATTTTCCTACAGAATTGATCTTACAAAAATATATATATCAAAGGGCCATACACACAAAAATACACCTACAGAACCCAAAAAACACCAAAACACCTCCTGTCTGGCCGCAATTTGCGGCCAGAATGGCGGTTTTGGCGGCCGGAGTGGGAGTCAGGGGTGTAAGTGCACGGCGGCGCCCCGGCCGTCAATCCGACGGCCAAACGCGGAAACGGTGATAAACTTAAATTTTGCGGACTTAGCAAACCGGCACCACCGCGCACTAAACACCCGGATCGTAACCATTAACAAGTCTAAGCTAACTAGAAGATGGGTTAGAGATATACCGACTGATCCGAGTCCTCCGGTCTTCATCTCCACTCCAATCTCCTCGCGGGATCTCCGGTCGTCGCCTCCTCGCCGGAAGGGCACCACGTCGCCTGCATCTTTTACGGGCTCCCGCCTCAATACCGAGGCAACTCGGGCGCGAAGTTGGCTGCCCGACGTGTCCAAGATTTGCTGTAGAATAGTATAGCAAGCGGGTCTCTTTGGGGTTTATGAGGAGTTGCCATGATGGAGAAATTGAGCATGCAAAGGAAATGAAAAAGGAGCAACCATCAAAGATTGAGCTCGGCCACAAGAAGGAAAAGCTCACTGGAAAATGGAAGCAAGCACTCTCTCTCTCTGTGCTGTGAAAAAAAATGAAGCCAGGTCTCATTTTTCTTTTTCTGGAAATCAAGTAAGCTCACTGTCCACTCAATGCAACCAAAATCAATATATATTAATTCATTAACCCAACAAAAAACATTCCTGCACACTCAAATGAGGGGGGGCCCACTAATAAGCATGAAATGAATTAATCCACTCAATTAATCCTCACTCCAAACCCAACAGTGGCCGGCCCACAATCCCAATTTCCAATACACAACCAAAAACCCATACTCTTTCATGTCATAATTAATGCATCATGGAGCAAAGATGCAACCATAACATAAAGAATATATTTTCAAGAAACCCCCCTCCACAACATATTATTTGCACAATTGCAAATAACCTCCTCCATCGGAAAAATCCGGCCGGGAAAGAACAAAGGAAAACCGGCCGGAACGGAATGCAAACTGGCAACTCCAGAAAACTGGTCCCGTAATAAATTACAGGAAAAACCCCAATACTGTGCATACACACCCGCATCTGTATTCCGTCCGGATACAAATGCAATGAGACAAAATCTACACTGTACTATACTAGGATCCGGCTTAAACCAAAGCCGGCTAGTAAAAACTGTCTGATCACCATCCGTGCAATACCGCACGTATCTGATCGAACCCTGCCATATCTCCATACGGCCTCTACAGCGTTTCGCCCGAAAGCTTGAGTAACTGAAAGTTTGGTGGACTCTAAAGACTCGTCAATACTTTGGCTGTGGATTTAACCACTAGCACGTCAGAGGTATTAGCCATACGTGACGGGCCACCAGCTATTGACCAAAAGGGACGTCGATGAGCGAACTCATCCTGACACCCTACTGAGCCTGTCAGTGACAATATCCGTACAGTCCGGTCCGTTCGTCTATGAGCATCGCATGTCGGGCCTAGGGGGTTGGTAAAAGTCAGACCCCCAAAAGCGGTACAAGTCGTGTCGGAGTGTAGCCCAGAACACCCTGAGATACTACTGGAATACCTACCAGTAAATCTCCTGCCTTGGCCAAGGTCTTCGTGTAATGGCTCTCCTAGACACAGCGCGACCTCACCCCCAATACCGGGAGAGACGAAACCCCCGAAGATCCGCTCACTGCCTCCATGTGGCTCGGGACTGTACCCAACTAAAACCTGTTTGCACGACTCCTTTGAGCCGTGGTAGGGTAGTAATCAAAGCACAGTGGGAACTCACACGAGACAAATGACGATCCCCAGGTCGATGAACTAACCTGTACACATGTCACCTGGGAACTGCTATCTGACGTCAGGTATAAGACCAACTAGCATGTTCCCGGCGAGTCCTGTCCGGTGTACTCATAACCCAATGAGCACCTGTATACATCTTAGGTGAACCAACTGACACCAGTGGCTTGTGAGACCGGCCACCGCCCCTCGTCGGGGTCTCGACTGTATACACTAGTCTACTCTGGAGAATCGATGCCCTGTCTCGAAACTCCTACGACTAGGGACCTTTTAAGGATGTGCTTATAGACTCCAGCTCTCACTTATATGATCGCCCTCATACTGCTGGCAGTCAAGCAAGAATCCTAGGGGCTCTATCAACATGCAATAGCGACCTGTCAGGTCACCTAAAGCAGTACACGATGATAAAGGTAAACCAGATAGCATACTATCATCTCGAGTAAGACTGTCCTACCGGGATAGGTCCTCCCTCAATCATTGCAATCACGTGCCTGTGATCCAATAATTGACTCTGAGGGCACCATCTCCAACAATCTCCCACTTGCACTCAAGGCTAATTATTGCGATGTCGCATACTCACAGCCCGTGTGATACCGAACACCCAACTCCTCTACTTGTCAGTCTCACAAAGCTCGTTTGCGAAACTATTGCGTTCGAGGAATAGCCTCAGTGAGTGGATCCGCTCTGGTGTTTCTTTCTATGTCTCTCTATATCTCAAGTTCGCGGAGAAAGCCATCTCCCGAAATGAGCAATACCTGTCTTAGAGTGTCTGGATGTCTGATGGGACCTAGCTCATAAATGAACTCCAAATCCAAACTTCTTAGACTGTATCGTCAACTGAACTTAATCAGTATCCTGCGCCATGCCACCCTCAGTATTCCCTCGGACTAACTGTCCAAAATACTGCCCCTCGTCAGAGGGAAAACTATAACTCTGACAACCTCCTTGTCGTTCATGTCACCTTGGAAGCCTGGAATGATA
The DNA here is from genome assembly GCA_030015575.1 of Agapanthus africanus. Taxonomy (NCBI): domain Eukaryota; kingdom Viridiplantae; phylum Streptophyta; class Magnoliopsida; order Asparagales; family Amaryllidaceae; genus Agapanthus; species Agapanthus africanus. Next base: position 313,531,221 of record JASDDO010000014.1, read on the forward strand.
ATTGTCTCCCGAAAGAGGCTTTCGTTATCATATCCCTAGAACAGCCACTTATGTTCTAAAACTGCTTCCGACTGTTTCTCCAGGATTGGATCAATATCAACTTATTGCATCTAGTGCAAGAACAACATCTGGTGTGGTACTTGACATCTCATGATTGACTCAATTGCCTAAGCAAGTGATCTGTCAATCATGCACATCCCTCTCTACTTTAGTCTATAAGACACCTTTAGAGAGGGTGACTCCATCGCCTGCAGGTACACTACCGTGCCAGGAGTCGTCCATTCTAAATACTCTTAGAATGCTGTCAAGGTACCCTGATTGGGAAACCACCCAAATCTAGATCTAAAAACATAGATCTAGTAACCAGTATGTCTGATATAATGTCCAAGTCCCATGTGGAGAAAACACTGTGTGACGACCAAAGTATAACCGATCGTAGTAAAGGAAAATCACTTCCTACTACCTTCTCAACAGATCCATCCCCTATTCTGATGACGTCAAACCTATGACTGTCACAACAGAAATGGATGATCTATCTCCGCTACATCTGCTTTAGTCTATAAATAGACACAAGCCTGATGTCCACCAATGCTTCCGCTGCTCCCACTGACTACGACAACCCTCTGGCAGAGTCATATAGACGTGCACTTCTAAAACTAGTTTAGAAAGACGCTATACTCATCCTCCTGCCGGGTCTCGCAGCCTGGAACAACAACAATGGCAAGTGTGGGTAAACAAGAACTTCCCTGTCACCGTCCTTGAGGCTACCGGAGTACCTCTCGGGTGCCTGAAGTTACCCACCATATCTGCGGAGTGGCCAATGGAATGTCAAATCAGATTGAATCTTTAGGTTCCTTATCAAAACTTCAGTAATCGTTTGCGGTTCTGGAATCACTTCCAGTTCTACCATACTCCCACTACTGTTTTCTGAAAAAAATCCATTTTTAATAAAACTGTGGCGAGTCTTGAACAATATTTCTATTGATCTCCCAGATGGTAGAAAGTCAACCCTCGTCATAACCTGGGTCAACCCACAAACAGCCATTACAGAAACGTGCCTTGAGTTATCCAGAGTCTGGTTTTAATCATAAGCCGGACAACTCCCCATACCTTAACAATGTTAAGATATGAACTGTACTATATCCAATATAGAACCAGAGGCACTGATTTAATTTAACCAGATTCAAATCATGCAACTGTCTCCAGTGCATGTCAACTAAATGGAGAGAGGCTGATCAGCGTTACTCAACTTAGGAATCCTTCCAATTATGAGTAACCTGAAAGAGAAGCAATTTCTCTTTATCATTACTATCAACTGAATACCATACACAAGTATCTACATCTTCGATCACTTTGAAGAATCCCGATACTTGCTACACCTGGTTCTCTACTCTATTCAAATACCTATAACTCCTCAAAACTTAGACCCTGTGTTTCTACGAAACACATGTCTAAGAACTAGAGAAGTTAAAAGTAAACAGAATATAGTAAGAGGACCAACCCCTCTGTCCTAATGGACACTGGACAACATACAATACTCTGTATAAGCCCGCTGAGTCTAACAACTCTTTCTCTGTGTGTCGTAGGTTGAAAACTGTACTTATGGTTAAGAAGAATTACACCGCTGTTTAATGCTCCTTACCTAACCATCCACTGATATAGGTAAATGTCATCGACATAATATCAAAAGGTATATCTCACTCTATGAAAATAGACGTACAGATATATCAATTTGAAATTGGTGCACAACAGCGGATATTCAAAACCAAATATTTGCCGACCGGCAAACAGCCCAGGTGATCTCCTCAAATATCACCGATTACAACGAATCCCGATATAATGAGGATGATCACCCAATTCCCAATAACTTACTCCCACTCATCATCTGTAAAACCATACAGATGTGAGAATCAAACCTGGTAAATACATACCCTGGAGCAAGTGTCTAATCGGGAAATCAGTTTTCTTTTAACAGTACACAGTGAAACTGAAACATTGAAATGTTTCGATGGGGTATACTGGTATTCCTAGCAATGCCTCTACCATTATCCAGATTCACAACTATAACCGTATAATTCTTTGCCACCTCTCCAAATCCCTTTATATGTCTTTAGTCATTACCTTCTGCACACCCCTTTAGGCCAATTGGTTTTCTTCCTTCCCTACCGTTCGGCACCAGCCTATGGTTTGGAAGAAGACTATCCAATAAGCATAATGGGTATACTGTCCTAATCCTAGGAGCACTCGTAACGCGAGAGAAGGTGAAGACAAAAGACAACTGAATGTACTTTATTCCTATTTCTCCTGTACCAGGATCCATCCCCGAACTGGAACAAGTTCCTTTCGAGTTCGTATATAACCATACGATGGATTATCCAATAAAATGGGATCTTCGTAGTGATACGGAGTGTCCTGGAGAAATACAAAGGTGATTTATGATTGGCGAAGAAATACTTGGTTTGGTCGTGAATATCAGTCGCAATTTACTTTGCCCTCTTACTAATCCCTTGCTTTGTCTGAACTTAATACCTTCTGTACACCGTTTAGGCTAACTGGTTTTCTTCATTCCCTACCGGTCGGCACCAGCCTATGGTTTGGAAGAAGACTATCCAATTTGCGTAATAGGTGTACTACTCCTAAACCAAGGAGTACTCGCAACCTTGAGAAAAGGTAAAAGGGGAAAGACAATTGAATAATCCTATCCGTTTTCTCCAGAACCGGAAACCATCCTCGAATCCCTTCGAGTTCGTATCTAACCATACGATGGTTTTGTCCAATGGAAGTGGACGTTCGTAGTAATACGGGGTGTCCTGGAGAAAAGGGTAAAAGTGGGAGTGGCAATGAGGTCTGCAACTCTGACAATCCAAAAGCCAGTGTTAAGAAGGTTCGGTCAACTTGGTCACTGAGTCATAGTCTTAGGGTCGGGTCAATGGTCGCTGCCAGAGAGAGAGAAAAGAAACACTCAGCGTGCACTCTACCCTAGATCAGAATGGTTACCAATTTATCTAATCTGGAAACCTCCCACTGTACCTCAAATTCTCCTCCAAACCTGAAAGAAGAATTAGCCGGGGTCACCCGAGGAGTAAACCAACTCATCAGTGGGAATCGGGATCCAACTCTCATCGCATGATAACGTGACGGAATCCGCTCACGGTATCACACTCCAGAAGGTATGCGCATATCTGGCAAGTTTCAGTTCTTTTGAAACTCCCGATGTGATTTCTGCCCCATGCTCTTATGACCTTGGCGTGAGGTCAAAATATCATAAGTCACATGTCAAGTTCTGCCCATCATTATCCAGGTTAATTTGAACCCACCCGTACATACCCTTGACGTAGGCCAAAATAGTAGTACGACTGTCCCAAACCAACGCATCTATCTATGCAACAGATAAATACCCGGCAGCTACCAAACACTATGCCTTGGCGTGAGGTCAAAATACATAGCATGAATACTACCGAATATTTAACTGAAATGATGGAGGGCTACGAATGGTTTCTGGCGAAAACCTTTAACGTAATGAACTTGATATCGTCGAAGGTACGGATAGCTTTTTAGAAAATATAGTGACGAAAACCTTTACTAAAGAGGTCACTCCCGGTGAAGGGATCTCGGCTCTTTCCCCGTAGAATGGGGTGCAGTATATTCCAACTGAATACCACGATGCAAAGCAAAAGTAATCGGCTATAGTGAAGTTAATGCCCTGACGCAAACTTCTGTCCAAGGGGTCACTCCCGGTGAAGGGATCTCGGCCCTTGCCTCGTCGACTGAGGAGCAGGATATTCCAAATGAATACCACGATGCAAAACAGAAATGAACGTCCTTGCAATAACAGCTTTTTGAAAAGTGTTCCAACAACATCAGAATAGGTTTGTTTAACTTGCATTGATCCGTATCAATGCAGTCCCATCAATTGATCACACCAGAAAGAACGAAAATATACTGACGTACGTATATGCCATCCGCATTCGCCACTGGGTCCCGTCATCACCCGTTAGGTTAGCTAACTAACGGCAGAGCGGGGGCTGGACTAGCGCGGATGAAAAACATATACAACATCTACTAATATATATACCAATATATAGTATTTCGCTCAAGGCGTGAATAAAATGCAACATCACAGAAATGTACAGCATCACAGAACAATACAGATATCTGGGATCCCCGGGTTTCACAGAGCCACTACTGAAACCCGACGTTCCCCTGGTCGTGTGGATAGCCTGTGCAATGAAATCCTAGACCCCTACGGGCACGGCAAGTTACCCGCCAAAACCTGAAGCGAGGCAGCCCCCTTCAGCTCCGTGAATGGACCACCCAGCACTCCACGGAATCCGGCAACTTGGGCACCCCTCCTGGGTCAACCTGTACCCCCTACGAGTGCGGCGAATAGCCCGCCAATCCTAGAGTGAAGCCCCCTCTGTCTCAATGCCATGAGATGCGGGCTTGTTGCCCTCTAGAACCCGGCTATCCGTGCACCCCACCGCGGGGTAATCCTAGTACAGAAAGAAAAATATACATACACCGGGTACATCGACCGCAACCAGGTCGTGCCCCAAAAGAATAATACAATCAGGCAGTGACGGCAGTCCACAAGTCGGACGCTCGCCCCGCAATATCAAATGTACATAATACAACAGCACTGTACTAGCATTGCATCCAGGCTATCCCCACGACCGATCCGCAACATCACAGCATAAACATAGAACATCAACGTGAAAGTCACGTTCGCAAATCCGTCTAACCGGGCTATAGCAGTTAGACCGGATTTACCGATCGAGTGACATTCACGGTCGCAGATATAATGTAAATACTGTGAAAAATGTGTTTAAAATTTTCCGATTGACCAAAAATTAATAAGTGGGCCCCCAATCAAAACTGTAGCACTCACAGAAAACCTGGGCCCAATTTTAATATTCCAGAAAACACATTTTCAACTCAGGAACATTCTGCAAAGTTTAGGGGACATGAACAGTTGTTACTGCGGCGGAAGCGCGGCCCAAGCAGGGGTTTGGCCGCGCTTTCGCGGTGGAACAGTGAGTTCATGGTACCAAATTTTTACAGTATGTTTCTAATTCCCTGCACATCACTCTGAGACAACCTGAAAAATTTTTGGACTCAAAAAAAATTCGACAGAAACTGATGTGCTTGAAATACGCGTTTTCGGGATTTTGTTCGATCGGAAACGTAAAACACATTAAACAAAGCTAGACGAAGTTAATGGTGAGGCTCTGATACCACTGTAAGTGCACGGCGGCGCCCCGGCCGTCAATCCGACGGCCAAACACGGAAACGGTGATAAACTTAAATTTTGCGGACTTAGCAAACCGGCACCACCGCGCACTAAACACCCGGATCGTAACCATTAACAAGTCTAAGCTAACTAGAAGATGGGTTAGAGATATACCGACTGATCCGAGTCCTCCGGTCTTCATCTCCACTCCGATCTCCTCGCGGGATCTCCGGTCGTCGCCTCCTCGCCGGAAGGGCACCACGTCGCCTGCATCTTTTACGGGCTCCCGCCTCAATACCGAGGCAACTCGGGGGCGAAGTTGGCTGCCCGACGCGTCCAAGATTTGCTGTAGAATAGTATAGCAAGCGGGTCTCTTTGGGGTTTATGAGGAGTTGCCATGATGGAGAAATTGAGCATGCAAATGAAATGAAAAAGGAGCAACCATCAAAGATTGAGCTCGGCCACAAGAAGGAAAAGCTCACTGGAAAATGGAAGCAAGCACTCTCTCTCTCTGTGCTGTGAAAAAAAATGAAGCCAGGTCTCATTTTTCTTTTTCTGGAAATCAAGTAAGCTCACTGTCCACTCAATGCAACCAAAATCAATATATATTAATTCATTAACCCAACAAAAAACATTCCTGCACACTCAAATGAGGGGGGCCCACTAATAAGCATGAAATGAATTAATCCACTCAATTAATCCTCACTCCAAACCCAACAGTGGCCGGCCCACAATCCCAATTTCCAATACACAACCAAAAACCCATACTCTTTCATGTCATAATTAATGCATCATGGAGCAAAGATGCAACCATAACATAAAGAATATATTTTCAAGAAACCCCCCTCCACAACATATTATTTGCACAATTGCAAATAACCTCCTCCATCGGAAAAGTCCGGCCGGGAAAGAACAAAGGAAAACCGGCCGGAACGGAATGCAAACTGGCAACTCCAGAAAACTGGTCCCGTAATAAATTACAGGAAAAACCCCAATACTGTGCATACACACCCGCATCTGTATTCCGTCCGGATACAAATGCAATGAGACAAAATCTACACTGTACTATACTAGGATCCGGCTTAAACCAAAGCCGGCTAGTAAAAACTGTCTGATCACCATCCGTGCAATACCGCACGTATCTGATCGAACCCTGCCATATCTCCATACGGCCTCTACAGCGTTTCGCCCGAAAGCTTGAGTAACTGAAAGTTTGGTGGACTCTAAAGACTCGTCAATACTTTGGCTGTGGATTTAACCACTAGCACGTCAGAGGTATTAGCCATACGTGACGGGCCACCAGCTATTGACCAAAAGGGACGTCGATGAGCGAACTCATCCTGACACCCTACTGAGCCTGTCAGTGACAATATCCGTACAGTCCGGTCCGTTCGTCTATGAGCATCGCATGTCGGGCCTAGGGGGTTGGTAAAAGTCAGACCCCCAAAAGCGGTACAAGTCGTGTCGGAGTGTAGCCCAGAACACCCTGAGATACTACTGGAATACCTACCAGTAAATCTCCTGCCTTGGCCAAGGTCTTCGTGTAATGGCTCTCCTAGACACAGCGCGACCTCACCCCCAATACCGGGAGAGACGAAACCCCCGAAGATCCGCTCACTGCCTCCATATGGCTCGGGACTGTACCCAACTAAAACCTGTTTGCACGACTCCTTTGAGCCGTGGTAGGGTAGTAATCAAAGCACAGTGGGAACTCACACGAGACAAATGACGATCCCCAGGTCGATGAACTAACCTGTACACATGTCACCTGGGAACTGCTATTTGACGTCAGGTATAAGACCAACTAGCATGTTCACGGCGAGTCCTGTCCGGTGTACTCATAACCCAATGAGCACCTGTATACATCTTAGGTGAACCAACTGACACCAGTGGCTTGTGAGACCGGCCACCGCCCCTCGTCGGGGTCTCGACTGTATACACTAGTCTACTCTGGAGAATCGATGCCCTGTCTCGAAACTCCTACGACTAGGGACCTTTTAAGGATGTGCTTATAGACTCCAGCTCTCACTTATATGATCGCCCTCATACTGCTGGCAGTCAAGCAAGAATCCTAGGGGCTCTATCAACATGCAATAGCGACCTGTCAGGTCACCTAAAGCAGTACACGATGATAAAGGTAAACCAGATAGCATACTATCATCTCGAGTAAGACTGTCCTACCGGGATAGGTCCTCCCTCAATCATTGCAATCACGTGCCTGTGATCCAATAATTGACTCTGAGGGCACCATCTCCAACAAGGGGGTCGGGTTTCATCTGGTGTATCAGCTCTACTCCACTACACTACAGTCTTCCCAAAATCATTCTGCACTCACCGGGTCAATAGCAGTTCCAGAAAACTCACATTTGCCCAAATACGACATTTGCATCCAATATGAAAACTGGTGGTGTTTTAGTGTAATAGGGGTTCGACTAAGTTTACATGGTCATAACAAACCTCAAGCATCCCACTGAAACCAATCTACACCTCAAACGCACAAAGTTCCCACTAAACACCCCATATCGCACTAAAACACACTAAAATCCTTTAACCGATGCAAAACTACACTAACTAGGCAAACTAGGGAAGCAAGATAGGAAATATACCTCACACTAACCCTAGGGAGTTGGAGGAAGGTGGAGAAGAGAAGAGAAGGGGCTGCACTGGGTGCTGGAGCTGCTACTGCTCACTGCTGCTACTGCCAATGCTTGCTGCTGTTGCTGCTGAGTGCTTGCTGCTGCTGCTGCTTCTTCTTGGTGCAGGTTCTGGAGCTGGGGAAAAGGTAAGTGTGTGTGTGTGTGAGTGTTTGAGAGAGAAAAGAAATGAGAGAGGAAAACAAAAGGAGTTGAGAGCCACCACAATCATTTACCCAAAAGTCATCCCCCCTCTCTCTCTCATCTCATTTAATGCAAGCATGGCCTAAAGCCATGATGCACTCTCTCTCTCTCTCTCTCACAAGTCAACACTTAAACCAACTTTCAAATTAAAGTAACCTCTTAACTAATTAATTTAAAACCCATTTAAGAATCCAAAAGACTTAATCCTATAATTAACCCACCATGGTTAATAATTATGGTATTTACTTGATTTAAAAACCCTAGTTTACATGCACATGTGTGTGCAAGCCTAGGAAAATTTTGGAAAAATATTTATTAAATTAGGGAAAATATTTAAAACACAATTTGGTAAACTTTTTATTAAAAAAAACATTATTTAATTATAATTACTCACTAACCCTTATCCTAAGGTGTTACAGCTGCAATGAGATTTGCACCCAGGATCAGAGGTGTCGCGTGTATTCAGAGGATCAGAGGCCGACGCCAGTAACGTGTTGCTTTATGAGTGTTCGTGACAAATGACCGGGAGGTGACCAGAGAAGTGCTAGAGCGGAATCGTTCCCGTTAGCACACCTGATTGGGCCGATGAGCCGATGGATTGCGAGATTGGTAATCTGAGGAGAAGATGAGTACCCAGAGACAGAGGGCGCCAGACCGTGAGCAAGAGGCGAGCGGATGTTCTTGCCCTGTCAGTTTTGGGCGCATCGATATTTTTCGACATTGTAGGAGGTGTACCTCGATGTCATTTATTACGATTTGCATTTGTGATCCGAATGTAACGCTTATATCGCTTGGATTTGAGTTTTGATGACGAGTTTCCCGATATTGATTTCATGCACCATGGCTGCACCTACTGAGTGTTTACGTTTTGCGCATAGTTATCGCACCTGATATATATGTTATACACCGTTGTGTTGATTTGCGATTTGTGCATGCTTATTGTGTTTGATGTCGATTTTATACCTGCGTAGCATGTGTTTATGATTTCATGGATTTCATACGGATGATTTGATTTTTGCACTCGGTATAGCTTATATGTGCTTGCAGTGCATTGATATCTGTTTTGTGCATGCAGTTGCACACGATTTTGATTTATACACCTTGGTATACTCGGTTTTGCTTTTGATGCGTTCGAGTTATTGATTGTTTTTCGTGCATTTGATGCACTCGATGTTATTTCGTGCACAATAGGTGCACCAGATATTTTTGTCATGCACACCGTTGCAATGGACAGATGCTTTCGTGCACACCCGTTGCACGTAGTTTTGGGTTTTTGGGCATATTGTGACACCTGTATTTGGATTTGATTTCCATGCACACCAGATGCATGTGATTTTTGGATACGCCTTTTAGGCTGATTTTTGCTTTTGAGCACTATATTGTGTATTAGCCAACATGACTGATCTGAGGACAGTACCTGAGTACTTTGCATGCATTAATATACTACCAAAAGGGTTTTCAAAAGGAGCTATAGTCTTGCTATTTCCTACGTGTCCGTAAGCGACACGAATGTTTATAAGGAAAACCTTTTGGGATATTTTGGAAACGACGGAACGTGTATGTAAGAAAACATATATGAACATATATTATTATTTTAAAAAGAGCGTCCGTCAGTTATGCCGTGAGTTACGCATTTCCGCGGCGGTTTAGAAAGATTTTGCATGTATTTCATTCAGATTTTGGAGTTTTTCAAAGATGTGTACTATACACGTATTATAGTATTTGACTAGTGTATATTGAATTTCAGTAGTGGATTTCGAGATCTGTATCTCCATTGTAACTCCGAGAATATGCGTTCAAAATGAGATGATTTGCGTAACGCTTGACGGAGTTCGATTTTGAGCTTTGTACTCGTTTTCACGCGCACTTGGCGCGTTGTGCTATTTCAGCGTTTTCCATGATTTCGGAACCCCGACGACTTGGATTTTTACTGAAATGTTTTAGTATTGAGGGGTTTAAATTTAAATTTGGGGACCGAATTTCTTTAAGGGAGGAAGATTGTAACACTTCATAAAAATAAAATATTATTTTTGGGAATTTTTATAATTAAATAATATTATATTGAATATTTTAATATTTCGGTATAATTAAATACCGATAAATTGGGAAAAATTATGGAAAATTCTAAAAGAGGGTGTTTTATGAAATTATGCCATTTTTAATGTTTTTATGATTAATTATATGCTAATTTAGCGCTAATCGCGATTAAAAATCGCTAATCACGCTTTAAGCGTATTTGGGCAAAACATGCACCGTATCTTTTTCTACACTTGTTACATATTTTCCCATGGTTTCCTACATGTTTTTATCATGGTTGATGATTTATTTGAGAGGGGAAAAGAAAAGAAAAAGAAAAGGATTTGGATTAGAATAATAGGTATGGGTGAGAGAGAGAAAGGTGAGGGTCACCTTTGACTTAGCCATCCACTAAACTCACAACCTTCATCACATTTTCCTCTCCCCTCCTTCTTCTTGCTGCTGCTGCTGCTGCTGCCTCCCCCTCACTCCCTCCCCTCTTCAAGCCTCTCAAAATCCATGAAAAACACTTCAAAACTCAAACCCCATTTCACAAAAAAGGTGCACAAGCTCAAGAGAAGCACATTGGACCAAGAAAGCAAGGATTTTGGCCATTTGGGGCAACTCAAGAATTTTCTTGAGTTTCCAAATGAGATATTTTCTGAACCACTAGCTTAGTTTTTCCATTACTTATACCCCCATGTTAGATTTGAATCGATATCGAGTGGTTTTGTGGACTTGGGAAAAACCTAGTTAGGGTTAATGGGAATTGAGAGCGGTGATGGGTAATTAAGCTCAGTAGAGGCCACACAAACCCCCTGGTGTTAGAATTAAGACTCAAAACAGAGACTAGAAACCCCAAAACACGGATTTAGAAACCCCGACATCGGATAAATGTATAATTTGAGAGGGTATTTTGGAATCTGGAGCAACCCGGGGGCACTAGAAATGATTTTGCAATTAATAGGAGTCGTACGGACACCTAGGAAGCTACCACAGAGACCCGAGCCCCTAACTCCAACCCCAGGCTGTAGATATAATCATTCTTGCCGCAATTTGCGGCCAGAGCAAGAAAACAGGGTCCCAGATTTGGTCCATGGCTCCTTTTGCACTAAAATAGACCCCTCCTATATGCAGTTTTGGCTAATTGTCACCTGGGGAAAATCTGGGAGCATTTTGGTGTGTTTTAGGCTATGTTTTCCATATTTTAAAATGCAATTTCTTGACAATTGGATTTGTATTTGGTTGTCGGATGTTTGTACATCGACAACAGGGGTTGTTTGATTGTTTTGCACGTATAGGCCATAAGTTCTAACCTATGAGCATACCGTGCGCCATATCGGTTTTCCGGATTCGATTTTAATACATATTGCGACTGTTGATTATTGTAGGTACCTTCGCATGGATTCCGAGGCGACGGAGTGTGACGTCATCGATTTCAGCGAGCGAAGACCAGGTGAGTGGATCTATATCCATGGGGGAAGTCGGGTGGATGGCATATAGCACCCCCGCAATGTATTGATGGAAAACTGATTATAGAATATGGTTTGGAAACCTAGATTATGAAACTAGGGTTACAATGAGAATAGCTACGAAACCATATTAGAAACTAAATGATAGTTAGAAGTGATGTGTTACGGCTATTATGTGATGATGGAATTCGTGGACGACGTTTGTCAATATTGCCGTTTAGGGTACTGTAGGACTGGATAGTCAATGTAGAGGCGTCATCCGAACCATACCCTTTTCTAAACCGAAGAATCGTATGTATTTTAAATATATACTTCGAGGGATGTTATGGATTTTCAAATGATATCTTTTCCTTAAAACACCGTAACCCTGAATTTCAAAACTACGATTCGCTTCTTTTAAATTCTGATTGTATGGTTCGGGTGTGTATGTTAGATTAGATACCTATACTTATAGTAGAGATAGAATGTTTAGGTAAACTCGGCTTTATATGAGTTATAAATGCGATGAAAAGATCATAAGACGGATATGATGACCTGATGGTATGTTGGTATACGGATGCGAGTCGATCGAGATGATTATACCATGTCGGTCCCCTGATGTGAGATTATTGCGGATGTGACCCGGGACATAGGTATATATATATATATATAAAATGTTGTGAATCATGGATGATAGGCCGTACATGATTTCAGGCCGTACCCTCATTTGTCGTATAGGATGATAGGATCCCTATTAGCTTAATGCCGCCGTACGATGATTTTCCGTGCGTGATGAGTTTGACTTGATGATCAATCCTTACCCTTGATTAGAGGCTGCCGTACGACGGATCATACCGTACGCGATGTTGTGAGGCTGGATGCCGATTGATAGATTCCCCGACTCGGTCATATTAGATACGTATGTTAGTTATATGTATGCCCTAGAGGCCATTACTGTACATATGATGTATATTGTAGTGGATGCTAGGACATATATAGGGAGGACTTTCTTCCTCGACATGATAGTATGCTATCTGGTTGTACTTTATCTTAACATGTACTCTGATTGTCTCTATATTGCATGTTGATAAAGCCCTTAGGATATGTACTCGACTACTGGGACTATGATGAGATCATACTAGTGGGGCCACGGGAGTCGATGAGTACATTCTATAACTGTTCCTAGTCGAGGGTGTATCGAGACAGGGCATCGATACACCAGAGTAAAATAGCGTATACGCATCTTGACCCATATGATGAGCGATGGATGATCCCATATCCATCGGTGTTTGACATCAAGGATGGTGTACGGGTGCTCAGTAGAGACTGGGTACACTGGACGGACTCGCCGAGAACTCCCAGATGGTATTATACCATACGTCAGATGGCAGTTCTCCGGTGACACTGGTATAGAGTAGTCTGTTGACCCGAGATCGTCATAGAGTCTTGTGTGGTTCCCACTGTGCTTTGATTTCCATCATACCACGTCCAAGAGGGCGTGCAAAAAGGTGGCTTTTGGGTACAGTCCCGAATCACATGGAGGCAATGAGCGATAGGAGGGGATTCGTCTCTCCCGGTATAGGGAGTTGATGTTGTGCTGTGTTCGATTGGCTATAACCGGAAATCCCTGGCCAGGGTTGCTGAGATTTACTGGTAAGTGTTATCAGTAGTTTCTCGAACTGTTATAGACCTCATATCGACACGACTTATCGAGCAACTGGGGTCTGACGTTTACCACCCCTAGGCGAGATATGCGACATATCAGACGACGAGACCGAACTGTACGGGAGTGTTACTGTTTGGATTCGCAGGAGAAGTTACAGGCTTGCTTGTTGATCTTCTGAGCGATCAATACCTGGGTAGCTGTTACGTTTAGCTGACCGCTTGCACCTTGTGGGTGTTTGATATGATCATCACCTACTGCCGGCGTATTGACGATTCTTTAGAGTCCTACACAGAGGTTTCTTGACTCAGGCAAAACGGAGTAGGGGCACATATGTGATATGTGCGGGACCGAGGATAATGCGATATGTGATACCGTATTCTATTCTCGCGATATTTGATATCAGCCGGGTCATCGGATCAAGTGTTGATTCGGTGAATCGGTACGGATAAATATTAGTCGGTTATATGCGATATAGCCGGATTGTCGGATCAAGTGTTGATTCGATAATTTAATGTACAATAATATATTTGATATATTAAATTGCATTAACTAATATTAGCTCACTAAAAGATTCTTTTTCTCACTCGGGTAATACATTGATATATATGCGATATATGTTAATTGTATTATTTTATTTTGTTGCAATAAATATTGTATATGTGATATATAATATTGTAACATGATATGATAACTAATGCAACTTGTTTAGTGGAGTTTAAACTTGATTAGGGTTTGGATTAGGGTTAAACCTTCTAGTTGATTCTAGAAGCTTTTCTTTTTGTCATGATAAAGATATTTTCAAGTGAGTCATGCTTTAACCAAACCCAAACCCTAACCCTAGTCAATTCTCTACAAAGGTTAAGTTCACCATGGTTGCATTATCTATCATATGATTACATTTCCTATTCATCACAAAAGGATCATGAATATTGTTCATCTTCTTCCTTCATTCTTTTCATGGAAAAACCTTTCTTGATTTTTCCAAGTGATGAATTATAGTGAGAAAAAGATAAATAAATAGAGCAAAATTCCTACTTCATCATCCTCATCTTCCCTTGCCTTTTAGATGAGGGTGTTCACATCATTTCATGAGTGTTAGCTTGTGTTAAAGAAACTTCAAGGTAGATCATCGTAGTATCGAAGATCGGAAGCAAAGGTTGCGTCTTTCTCTTCGTGGAACCTCTCGAGAGTCCGGATCCCGATGATCGCAGCGAAGGGACCACAACACGGAGCATATGAAGTGAAGGACCGGATCTACAAAGGTTGTAATCCCTCTCACTTAGTGTTAAAATGTTTAGCATGCTGTTTTCGCCTAATCTCTAGTTTAAAGTTCCGTATTCGGGTTGTTCGGCACGGCTAAATTTTAAATCGGGCATGGTTGATGCCTCGTAGACCCTTGTGCGCGTGCCTAGCAACCCTACAGTGGTATCAGAGCCAATCTAGAGCTTTAGGCGAAGTCTGAACGAAGTTTAAAGTCCGATCGAAACCCGAAACCCCGATAAAACATGCTCTCTGGAAATTTTCTAAAAATTGGGATTTTTCCACATTAAAAATATCCAAAAATTACAGCAGGTAATTACAAGAATTACTGTGAAGCACGTGAGCGCAATTCGACCAAAGAGCCGCGGAACCGCGGCCCCACCCCAGCTTGTGCGGCGGTTCCGCGGCCACGTGATCGATTCTGCGCACGTGATTTTCACAGTAACTCCTATTTTTTTAATGTTGTATTTTCTGGAAATTTTTATTTTTTTATTCAACTGTTGAATTATATTGGTTGTATTGGAGACTTAAAGTTTTGATCGGATATTACAACTTTGTTTAGTTTTCTCCGGATAATTTTAGAAACTGTTAAAAAGTTCGAACGGATATCAATAACTCACTTTTTCCCCTGTCGGAAAAATTTTCAAAAGTTGGATTTTTCCTCGTGTTTAAGAATGTTCTAAGTCGTGCAAGTAACTCGATGGACCCTCTAGAAGACAACAAACCTTAACTCGATTATGTGACCGTCTTGAACAGCCTTTTGAACCTTAGGGTTTGGGGCAGTACGGTGTGCCACATGTGAGGCGTTGGCTTGACCCTTCTACGGCTGGACCATTGGTACTGTGGCATGTGATGGACGTTTTTAAACTGATTTCAAGTGTTGAGATATATTGGGGAATTCTTGGGTGCTTGATGATTCGATCGGAAAGTTTAACTTTTTCTATTTATCTGGAATGTGATACAATAATTGGAATCCACAGGTAGTTATGAGATAACTGATTTGAATATTATAGACATAGCAGTTTAGTCTCAGATGATCGGTTGCCACGGAATTTTGATGTGATGAAAAGTCCGTCGCAATCACGTAGGGTACGCGGATACTCGCCGGGTAAACTTAATAGACAGCCTCACTCCATAGCCCCGACCAAGTGACTGTAGGAGAACCCCGTCGCCGAAAGCATCCGTTCGGGTGCTCCCGGTAGCGGTGTTCCGCCTTGGTGCACTTCGTCGACGATATCGGGGGTGCGGCCGTCTACTAAAGTTTGCGACGAGCATTCGATCAGGACGTCGGGAATCTTGTTGAATTTCCCGACTTGATATTGAAAAGAGTTTTCGATAATGAAACTAAAATGCGGGGTTTATAATTGTTAGGCATGCGATGTCTAAGGAATTCATTTGGTTAGGCATGCGATGTCTAAGAAGATTGCGGATTCCAACTGTTGTAGTTTTACACTTTCTTTTCTGTGACCGTAAGCGTAGTATGTGGTGTATCGCCGGCTTCGTTGCTATACATCAACGACAATCGGGATACGCATATTTGCTTACGTTGATGATATGAGATATTATGTGTTGCTGTGATATGATGTATTGGATCGTCGCGTTTGAATAGCCGGGGGGTTTTATGTGAGATGAGAGTTTTTCTTTTTCATTCATGTAAAATTCATTTGTATGTAATATTCTTTTATTGGAGCACTTCCAGGTAGCGGAAGATGTCACCGTTGTATATTATTTACTTTTCCGCATTAGGTAGACCCAAGGCGGGGAGCACAAGTAACCGGGTTCTAGGGTCCAGTGGGAGACCATCTCGAGGAGTCGAGACCGGGTCTCCTAACCCTATAATTGGCAGTGTTACTTGCCGCTCTCGTAGGGGTCTAGGGATGTGGGTTTGGCTATTCATCGCGACCGTGGAATCCGTGTTTTATACAAGCTCGTATTGAAAACACGGACGTCCTAGTATATCCAATATTTCATAAATGTTCTTCTGCTGCAATGTTCTGTGATGAGATCATATTACTGCCTGAGACGAATGTTTATATTATATATATGAGATATATGTTATATTGCAGATTTCGTTTCAAAAGAGATGCTTATGAAGCATATTAAAATGGGACTTCATTAATGAGATTAATGAACTAAAAGAAACCTAAGATGTTGTAGAAACTTGTTTATAAAAACTGGTAGCTACAGTTCTTGCTTTGCATAGCGGTGTTCCTTGTAGAACATCCAGCACCTTATTCGATAAGGAAAGGACCGAGATCCCTTCACCGGGAGTGACTCCTTTAGCAATAACTGGCAGATACTACAAACTCGGTTTGTCTTTTGATTGCTTCTATAGTTCTTGCTTTGCATAGCGGTATATGTGATATATCCTGCACCTTATTCGATGAGGAAAGGGCCGACGATCCCTTCACCGGGAGTGACCCCTTTAGCAAAACTAGAAAAGCCTCAAAAACATTCCATTTAAAATCACTCGATTCTACAACGATATCAAGTTCATTACGCAAAGGGTTTTCATAAAAAAACCTGTCGTAGCCCTCCGTCATTTCAGATAAGTAGTAGTTAGTATTCGTGCTACGTTTGTTGGCCTGCGTCAAGGCGTAGTGTGCGGTAGCTAACTAGTATTTATCTGCTTATGCATATGATGCAGATTGAGTTAGGGTAGTCGTGCGACTTTGTTGGCCTGCGTCAGGGTCGTGCGGGTGGGTTTAATTCAATCGAGAAATGACGGGTTGAACTTGACTAGCGCACTGTGGTTTGTTGGCCTGCGTCAAGGTCATGGGACGCTAGGGGTAAAATATTATTGGGAATTTCAAGTGTTGAAATTTGCAATGAGATTGCATACCTTCTATGAGATAGTTGGATCCCGATACCCACTGCGAGTAAGAGTTACTCCTGGGAGAGTTTTACACATTACAATTAGCCGATCAAGTAGGTGTCTAGAAAGGTGTTAACGGGGTTACGCCTCTGGGAAAACGAGGTTTACTGTAATTAGGTTCGTGCGAAAGCACGGGGGACCTCCCTCAAAGTACCGACACTGGCCTGGCTGAAAGATTGGCGAACTTGTAGCGTGTAATTAATCCCGGCTAGTCTTTCCTTTTAGGGTTTGAAGGAAGATTTGACTGAAACAGTGGGAGACATCCTGATTAGATATATTATATAACCAATCTAATCTTGCAAGAGCATACGCTGAGTGTTTTCTTCTCTCTCTCTCCAGATAGCGACCATATCACGCCTTAATCAAGATAATAAAACGGATATATTAACCGAACCCGCTTGTTATACTGAGCTGGGGAACGTTGGTCCCGCTCCAACTTATAATTGTTATAAGACAGAGCAGGAAATTGGGAAATATCAGATTTCCCGTGCCGCCCAAATGAAGAAAGTGTATGCTGATGCATCATCTTCGGGTGTGTTCATTACAGAGAACTGTTTCTCAGTATCCTTTACGTCCTGGGTATGTGATACCGGATCAGGATCCCGCATATGTAATCTGTTACATGGGCTACAGATAGGTAAAGAACTGAGAACGGGTGATAAGTTTCATGAGACAGAAAACGGTGCAAGTGTTGCAGCCAAGTCTGTTGGTCACTATCACCCTGTATTACTAGAATACATTGATTCTGAACAAATGTTATTAGATACCGAACCTGATATACAAAATAATATCAGTCTCTTTATTAGTAAAGAAAGGATATAATTTTGTATTGTTGGATAATGTTTTGAACATTTCCTATATCAAGAGTTGATCGGTTCAGGCACGTTATCTAAAAGCATTGACGTTCTAAATCAAATTACAGTTCTTCGTAGACGGAACACACACAAGCGGAAGAGTTCAGAAATGAATGAATCCTTCTTGAGGTATTGTAGACTAGGTCATATCAATGCGAACCGACTGGCTGAAGTTACATATAGATGCATATTTAAATTAGTTTGAATTTACATCTTATGAAACTTGCCGGTCATGTCACAAAGATAAGATGACCACAGCTCTGTTTATTGGAAACAGAGAAAGAGTTAGTGAACTCTTGGGATTGATACATGCTGATGTATGAAAGTCTCCTGTCTACACATGCCAAGACCGGTTCTTTGTACTTCATTACATTCTCTGATGATCTCTCAAGATTCAGACATATGTTCCTGCTGAAACATAAGTCTGAACCTTTTGAGATATTCACAGAATATAAGTTAGAAGTAGAGAACCAAATACGGGTAAAAGTATTATGTCCATTGATGTGATCAAGGAGGAGAATACTTGAGAACGGAATTCCTGGACTATTCTGAAGGAGAATGAGATTCTCTCTCGGCATTACTCCTCCGTATACACCACATCACGTCGGTGTATCGGGGCGGAGCAATCACACCCTATGTGATATGGTATGCTCTATGATGAGTACTACTGAGTTTCGTATTTCCTTTAGGGAGTTATGCACTTGTGAAGTTGCATACCTATTGAATAGGGTTCAAATCAAATCAGTTGCCTACCACTTCATATATGATATGGAAAGGGAAGAGCCCGTATCTTAAGTTGGTTAAGATTTGGGTTGTCCGGCCTATGTCTAAAAGCAAAATCCGGACAAGCTCGAGGCAAGGTCTGTTATGTAGAACTGGAATAGTTCCAGCTATACAAACTGCAGCTGATGATTTGGTAGAACCAAAGGATTCAATAGTTTCCAACGAACCTCAGCCTCTCCGCCGATCTAGTAGGGTTCCTCACCCACCTGAGAGATACTTCAGTTTCTCTATGACAGTGGGAGCGAGGATTGCATCATGAGATGATGACCCAACTAGTTTCGAGCTGGCCATCAGGAGTAGGACTCTGTAAGAATGGTTGGGTGCTTATCGATCTGAGATGGAATCCTTATACACCAACAAAGTATGGACTTTTGTTGCTTTATCTGAAGGGTTAAATCCCCATCAGGAGAAAGTATATCTTGAGAAGATTACTTGGTGTACATGGAAAAGTTGAGACTTTCAAAGCTAGACTTCTTAAAGGTTTGCATCATAGACCAGGTATGGATTATGTTGAAACCTTTTCTAAGGATCTATGCTTAAGTCCATCCAGATCCTACTTGCCACGGCTACATACCATGACTACGATATCTGGTGGTTGGGTGTCATGACTGCTTTTCTAAAATGATGTTTTAGAAAAGAGCGTCTATAAGTACACAGCCAGAGGGCTTCGTAGACAGTGGGAGCAGCGGAAACGCATGCAAGATGTTTTATATGATAAAACAGGCATCGTGGAGTTGGAACATCTGTTTTGATGTGGTAGTCAAAGAGTTTGACTTCATCAAAATGGTAGATGAACCTTGTATATACGAAAAGGTAGTAGAGAGTATGGTGGTGATCCTCGTAGAGTACGTGGATGACATACTCTTGATAGGGAAGGAGTTTCCTATGCTACGCTCGGTCAATCTCCGCTTATCACAAGGATTCTCCATATAGGATCAAAGTGATACCTACTAAATCCTAGGTTTTGGATCTATGAGATAGATCTAATTGGATGTTAGGATACTCACTAGTTGTAGTGAGATGGTATCAATCGATCCTGGGGATAATCACTGGAAGGGTTCCAGGGTGATAAGAACGACTGAATGTCAGTCGCAGGCATTGTCTATACCCTCAGTGGAGGGACGGTATGTTGGAAGAGTTCCGAGCTAGATACCGTGACATACTAGACGATTAAAGGTAAGATACATCGTTACCAAGGATACTACCAAAGAGGCAGTCTGGATATTTATAAGTTCATGAGATGAACTTCGTTCCTACCATTGTATGACAATGGAGTTGTGGCTTTAGCCAAGGAACTACCGTCCAATCAGGAATCCAGATATAATTCTTAGGCAGTGTCACCTGATCATGGAGATGGTTGATCTCCAGGGAGATCGAGGTTAAGGAGAGTAGACACAGAGGACAACAGCGCGGATCCACTCACAAAGGCCTTTTTCCCAGTAGAGACTTTTATGGGATGGTTGAGTATGAGATACTTCAACCGCAGCTAATTGTTGGGTATGCGATACCATAACAGATGGCCCTAGTGCAAGTGGGAGATTGTTAGTTATATGTATGCCCTAGAGGCCATTACTGTACATATGATGTATATTGTAATGGATGCTAGGACATATATAGGGAGGACTTTCTTGCTCGACATGATAGTATGCTATCTGGTTGTACTTTATCTTAACATGTACTCTGATTGTCTCTATATTGCATGTTGATAAAGCCTTTAGGATATGTACTCGACTACTGGGACTATGATGAGATCATACTAGTGGGGCCACGGTAGTCGATGAGTACATCCTATAACTGTTCCTAGTCGAGTGTAACGTTTTGAAAATCGTTTCGGTGGAATTTCGAAAAATCGGTAAAATAAGGGGGTTTTCTGTAAAAAGTCAAAATACAAATATCTTATTATAAAAATTAAATATACATATTCTAGCTATGTAATTGCTATTATTTGGTGTTTATTGAGCCGCTGGTGAAATTTCAAATTTTCTGAAAAAAATATTATTTTATTATTATTTTAAGCCGTCACTAATACATTTAATTAGGGAAAATTACAAATTGGAATGAGTTGAAACAAATTTTGTGCATCATAAAACATTAAATAAAATTTTATCATGTAGTTTTTGAAATGAAAACGTTTGCCAAAACGGTTTAGAAATTATCGATGAAAAAGGCTTTTTTTCGGTGAAATTAGTGTAAAGGGAAATTGGGGTATAGTATTTATCTTTTTTTTCCCCTCACCCACACTCTCCACACTCTCTCTCCTCACCCCCTAGGCTGCTGGCCGAGCCCCCCTTGGCAGCCCCAAAATCTTGTCCCCTCATTTCACAAAAGAAAGAATTAAAAAGGAAAAGAAAGTATAAGAAAATGAGGTATGGGTTTGGGTTGACTTGGACTTTTCTTTACATGGTTTTTCCCCACACCACACCCTCTCTCTCCTCTCCTCTTGGCTCAGCACCAGGTCCCCCAACAGCCCCCCAACAGCAGCCCCTATTTTTCTCCTCTCATTCTCATCCAAAAATCCATCTTTTTGCCTCAAAATCAAGCTAAAACCTCTATAATTCTTCAATCCAACTCTTACCCTTTATTTCTTTGCCCAAGCTAGCATGGATCTTGGAGGAAATTTGGCATTTTGGAGGCTATAATCTTCATGTTGATCTCTTGATCATGAGGTATAAAGATTCATCCATATTTGTTAGTTGTTAATTGAATGTTTAAATCAAGCTTAAATTGGTGTGTTAAAATAAATATAAGGGTTTTGAATTCAAGTTTGGAAATTCAAGTGGATGGTTTTAGATTATAGTTAGGGTTTT
The DNA here is from genome assembly GCA_030015575.1 of Agapanthus africanus. NCBI lineage: Eukaryota > Viridiplantae > Streptophyta > Magnoliopsida > Asparagales > Amaryllidaceae > Agapanthus > Agapanthus africanus. Next base: position 313,553,000 of record JASDDO010000014.1, read on the forward strand.
GTTGTGTGATTATGGTTGCAAGTGGAATTGATCATTTTGTGGAATATGAAACATAATCAACTTGTTAGTTTGCAAATTGTTATATGTAAATTGTCCTAATTATGATTGTTTTGCAAACTAGATTTTTGTAATTTATATAAAGTAGTGAGATTAAATTCTAGTTAATTGTTGTGTGGCTTAGTTAATATGTTTTATTGAGGATTATGGCCACTAAAATTGTTAAAATATTTAAAGTTGATTAAAACACCAAGTTTTGAGCTAAAATGGAAAAATTGTGTTAATTATGCTAAATTGTAAACTAGGTTTCTAAAATAGTTATGTTCTTGTGAAATAAAATTCAAATTAAGGTTTCATGTCATTATAAATATTATATTGAGTGGTTTAATACTTTAGTTCATGAAAAACCAAGCTTAATTGATGAATTGTGAATTTTGCTTTAAAATGTGTTAAAAATTGATATTTTTGCAAACTAGGATTTTGGAAATTATGCAAATTTATGAGATTAAATTAGGGAAATGGTTTTTATGACTTATTTAAGATATTTAGTGAATATTGTGGCCGCTAGATTCGTTTATACATCGATTTTTGTACTGAAACGGGTAATTTTGCTTGCTAGTTTTTCGGAAAAACGGCTTTTAAAGTGAATTTGGGGTTTTTGTGAGTTTTAACCTATTTTATATTAAAATTTGTGTTCGTGAATGTGCAAATGAGTGTATTTGGGTTTTTCTCGATGGTCTGGCGTTTGTACACCGACGTTGAGGGTTTTTGGGTCGATTTGTGAAAGTAACCATAGGTTTTGACCTATGTGGGATTCGTGCGTCGTTTTGATCATGGGTCGGATTTTAATGAGATATGGTGCGTTATGATATGTAGGTACCCCCATGTGGACTTCGAGACGACAAGCAAGCGCGTGGCAACGTCGGCACCGGCTAGCGAGGACCAGGTGAGTAGATTTATATCTACGGGGAGAAGTCGGGTGGATGGCGTATAGCACCCCCGCAGTCCGTAATTAGTACTATGTAGTATATTTTTATGTGTGATGGTTAGTGTGTTATGGTTAGTTAGGGGTAGAAATAACTAGCGTAGTTCCTAGTTGCGAACCATAGGATAGATTTGCACCCACACGCATACACTTTTGTGTTTCTTATACTTGCACGGTGTTTGATGATATGGGATGACTTTGGAGTTGAGTCGATGATGTGGGCTTTGTGCCGCGAGATCGGTGATTTGATATGATTCGTATTTGGGATACGAAATGTGATTTTTGCGGGTTCGGGATGTGTGTTTACCCCCGCATTCATACTTTGTAGATGATATCAGTTGTACTAGACTTAGATCAGTACCCCAGATTATATGATATGATAAGTGATATCTGAAATGTGATGAGATAGTGTGATATTGAACCGTACCCAGCTTTTGGGATGTCGTACGACGATTTACCGTACGAGCCTATATTGAGGATAGATCCGCGCTCATGACTCGAGGATGTCAGATGATATACTGTATCGTACGCGATACTATTGAGGCGGGATCACCGACTTATATATATTTATATATCGACTCAGATGTTAGGCGGTTTCCTTACCTGTAGTTCAGCTTGTTAGTTCGGCCGTATAGTTTAGTGTAGTTGTTAGAGTAGATTAGACTTCTTACCTATTTCAAAAACTAACGAATCGTGGGCATTTTTAAAGACAGCTCAAGGGAATCTACGGACATTTCAAAAAAAACGACGTATCTTTTCATAAAAACACCGTAGCCCTATTTTCAAAACCCCATGATTCGTGTTATTTCAAAAGGCACCATTCGTAGGACTTATATTAGATTAATGCAGATTAGTTTTGGTTACGTCTAGTTTCAGCTCCCACTTTTTTGTGGTTCGCTTTGCATCGCATTCTTATATTATGTTTCATACTCTATTTTAATATCATGCTGATAGGACACCAGCACCATTACCGATGATGCGTATGTACCACGTACACTTACTTGCCGGCTCACACACATCTTCATCAGTAATTGCCATGTCACGTACACCTTAGAAAATATATTATTGCTTGACATAGCCTATTAGCGAATAGTTTAGACATTGTAGTTATTACCTGCTACTTCATGCATACTGTTATTCATTGTTATGCCGCATTCATGGATTCTCATGCATATATTCACTATTTTGCATGCTATTGAGGTTTGGATTTGGATTTCTATGAGATTTTCTGGATTTGGAGGAAAACCGCAAAAACACAAATAATCATATTCTCTCTTTTAAAATAAAAAGTGCGGTTTTCCCATGATGTATGAGTCGTCCACCATGAGTTTGCTGATGGATTTGGAAACCCGATTCGAGGAGACGGATGAACCGTTTCGGGTACATGGTGGACCCGGTGCGGTACCCCGGGGCAAGAGGAATGTGGTGATGACGTTGAGCCTGGCAGGGGAGTACTACCTACCGGTGATTTTACCCGACGCGTCGGATATCCGGAGGATACCGCCGTGGTCTTGAGATTTATGGTAGGGGCCGGTCTGGACTGACGGCGCCCTAGATATTGAGATTGAGACATTGATATTTCGAGACAGTGAGATTTATGTTTTGTGTCGATGCTAGACACTGTTGATGCTGATTTCATTTATGATACCTCAGTTTAAAAATACGAAGGAAATCTCACTAATTTATGAAAACAGTTTCTTCATTTACATGTATTCTGTTTCATGCATTCGTACCTCATTCATAGGATATATTGCTACTTGAGGCACTGACACGGGCACATGAGTTTACACTCGGGTTAGATATTTACCCTAGCCTTGTTATAGGCTACATGTTATATACTTATTTTGAGGATATATTATGATCATTGACCTAGGATTGCGTTATTTATGCGATTTCTGTGCGTAGATGTTTCTCTACTCACGAGTTGGCAACTCACCCCCGTTGTGCCACAGTTCTTGCAGGTTTCGCCGTACAGGTTTCATTACGGCTTGCTGGCACTCTTTCCATTTCCGGGTGACTTGCTAGTAGGTGGGTTTATTTGTTTCGCACCCATCATTATATCTTGTATATCATTATTCTGTTGTATCTAGAAGTTCCATCAACCAAACATGTATTTATTGAGATAGAGACCAGTGTTGGTTATTCTTTCGACCTTAGAGTCGCTCGTTATATTTCTGGTGGTTTTGAGTTTCCTTTTGAGTTTTGATCCTCGCCGTTGGCGTTGTATATTTTATTGTTTGTGTGGTTGTGACCGTCGATTGACGAAGAGCTAGCTCCCGCTTGGGGATGCCTTTTTCTTGATTTCGTATACTATTCATGTTGTATCCCGTTTGGGGGCCAGTATTTACAAAGGAGACTCTGCCGAAATTTTCAGTAAATTTTCGATGTTTTAAAAACCGCATAATTCGGCTTATGCTATTGAAATTACTTGCTTTAAGTTGGTTTTTCCTACTCTCTACTACTCTTCTTGGTTTGGATTTCTGGGTTGTCGGTTTACTTAGATTACGTACGCCTCGAGACGTTCGTAGTTTAAGTGCCGGTCATGTTCCGTACTTTCGGGTCGTGACATCGAGGGTGTATCGAGACAGGGCATCGATACACCAGAGTAGACTAGCGTATACGCATCTTGACCCATATGATGGGCGATGGATGATCCCATATCCATCGGTGTTTGACATCAAGGATGGTGTACGGGTGCTCAGTAGAGACTGGGTACACTGGACGGACTCGCCGAGAACTCCCAGATGGTATTATACCATACGTCAGATGGCAGTTCTCCGGTGACACTGGTACAGAGTAGTCTGTTGACCCGAGATCGTCATAGAGTCTTGTGTGGTTCCCACTGTGCTTTGATTTCCATCATAACACGTCCAAGAGGGCGTGCAAAAAGGTGGCATTTGGGTACAGTCCCGAATCACATGGAGGCAATGAGCGATAGGAGGGGATTCGTCTCTCCCGGTATAGGGAGTTGATGTTGTGCTGTGTTCGATTGGCTATAACCGGAAATCCCTGGCCAGGGTTGCTGAGATTTACTGGTAAGTGTTATCAGTAGTTTCTCGAACTGTTATAGACCTCATATCGACACGACTTATCGAGCTACTGGGGTCTGACGTTTACCACCCCTAGGCGAGATATGCGACATATCAGACGACGAGACCGGACTGTACGGGAGTGTTACTGTTTGGATTCGCAGGAGAAGTTACAGGCTTGCTTGTTGATCTTCTGAGCGATCAATACCTGGGTAGCTGTTACGTTTAGCTGACCGCTTGCAGCTTGTGGGTGTTTGATATGATCATCACCTACTGCCGGCGTATTGACGATTCTTTAGAGTCCTACACAGAGGTTTCTTGACTCAGGCAAAACGGAGTAGGGGCACATATGTGATATGTGCGGGACCGAGGATAATGCGATATGTGATACCGTATTCTATTCTCGCGATATTTGATATCAGCCGGGTCATCGGATCAAGTGTTGATTCGGTGAATCGGTACGGATAAATATTAGTCGGTTATATGCGATATAGCCGGATTGTCGGATCAAGTGTTGATTCGATAATTTAATGTACAATAATATATTTGATATATTAAATTGCATTAACTAATATTAGCTCACTAAAAGATTCTTTTTCTCACTCGGGTAATACATTGATATATATGCGATATATGTTAATTGTATTATTTTATTTTGTTGCAATAAATTTTATATATGTGATATATAATATTGTAACATGATATGATAACTAATGCAACTTGTTTAGTGGAGTTTAAACTTGATTAGGGTTTGGATTAGGGTTAAACCTTCTAGTTGATTCTAGAAGCTTTTCTTTTTGTCATGATAAAGATATTTTCAAGTGGGTCATGCTTTAACCAAACCCAAACCCTAACCCTAGTCAATTCTCTACAAAGGTTAAGTTCACCATGGTTGCATTATCTATCATATGATTACATTTCCTATTCATCACAAAAGGATCATGAATATTGTTCATCTTCTTCCTTCATTCTTTTTATGGAAAAACCTTTCTTGATTTTTCCAAGTGATGAATTATAGTGAGAAAAAGATAAATAAATAGAGCAAAATTCCTACTTCATCATCCTCATCTTCCCTTGCCATTTAGATGAGGGTGTTCACATCATTTCATGAGTGTTAGCTTGTGTTAAAGAAACTTCAAGGTAGATCATCGTAGTATCAAAGATCGGAAGCAAAGGTTGCGTCTTTCTCTTCGTGGAACCTCTCGAGAGTCCGGATCCCGATGATCGCAGCGAAGGGACCACAACACGGAGCATATGAAGTGAAGGACCGGATCTACAAAGGTTGTAATCCCTCTCACTTAGTGTTAAAATGTTTAGCATGCCGTTTTCGCCTAATCTCTAGTTTAAAGTTCCGTATTCGGGTTGTTCGGCACGGCTAAATTTTAAATCGGGCATGGTTGATGCCTCGTAGACCCTTGTGCGCGTGCCTAGCAACCCTACAACGTATACCCGTCAGCATTGCATATGATTTACCTTATGCTGCATTCATATTATTTCCATTGCATTGCTTATACCTGTGCTAGTACACTTGCACCATTATCGATGATGCGTATGTTACACGTACACAGAATTGCCGGCTCACACACTTCATCATCGATAATTGCCATGTCACTACACAGTAGGATTGCTGCATCATGATATGACTCTATACATCATTTACTTGCTATAGTTACCCGTGCACTTATATACGATGTTGCATTTGACTTTGGAGATATTGGGAACCGCAAGGCATATTTTCAAAACTGGAATTCTTTAAAGGAGCGGTTTTCCCTTAATATGATATATCACTGTTCCTTATTGCATGATATACGGATATGCTTACATTTCCATCATATGTCGCATACATCATGCTTTATGATTTTACGCATTGAGATATGCTGTTTTTATGAGGTTTCTGGATTTGAGAACCGTGGACATTTTAAAAGAGATTATGTGTTGTTTTAAAAACCCGGTTTCTCTTGTTATGATATTTCAGTGCGTCCACCATGTGTTTTCTCGGTTCTGAGAGCGACATGTGAAACATGATTCGAGGAGGCGGATGACGCCAATTGCGGGTACATGGTGGACCCGGTATGGTACCCCGGGGCGAGAACGGATCTGCTGTGTAGCTAGACGGTGAGCCTAGCAGAGGGACCACTACCTACCGTTGATTGGTTGGACTTAGCAGTTTTCTGGAGGATACTGACCAGAGTCGATAGATGGATACAGGATGACTCGTACTGCCGGGGCCGAGGGACGATTCCGCAGACAGAGCCCGTAGGCCGATCCGGACTGACGGAGCCCGATATATGAGGATTTATGTGCCGATGCTGGGCACGGTTTTCATGATGTTTTCGAGTGTCGATGATAGGCACTCAGGTTCCATGATTTTGATGTGTCGGGAGGGACACCGCTGATATATATATCCTCATACTTTCATGCACACCCTTTATGATATTTATGTGCATGCAGACATTGATTTTGGGTGAACGGGATCCACATGCATACATATCTTGATTATGGTTGGACGAGATCCATATTCATGCATTGGTTTTTACTGTTGGATGTTATCCACATGCATATAGGTATTGACTACCTTGTTGGCACATATATAGACCCGGTCACCCTAGATATCATAGTATTACCTTTATGATATAGTTGACCTAGGAGTCGTTGTTTATTCGATTTCTATCTGTTGATATTTTTCTACTCACGAGTTGGCAACACACCCCCATTGTGCCACTGTTCTTGCAGGATGACCGCTTGGATCAGTAGCGGCTTCGCTGGCACACAGTTGCATTCGGGTGTTTTGCATTGGTAGGTGAGATATTTATATCATTCCCACTCTTGTATCTATATTTCATATTGTATCTAGTTAACTCCATCAATCAAAAGTTGTAAATTGTATAAGTGATGAGACTTAGTGAGACTTGTGATTGCGAGACTTAGAGCGAGGGGTTTTCCGCTACTTGTGATTTATATGTCTTGCTTTTCTTTTATTCTTTTGTGGTGAACTTCTCCATTGGGCGTCGTATACTTATTTATATTGCCTTGCGTGGTTGTGATCCGTCGTTTGGCGAAGACCTAGCTCCCGCTTGGGGATGCCATTATCCTTATTATGTATTTGTGGTTTTGGATCAAAATATACAAAGGAGGTGCTGTCGAAATTTTTAAAAGACGAAACATATTTTCAAACTAGTAAATTTCACTTGCATCATTCATGTTCCTTTCCTATGCATTAAGAAAACTTGTTTTCATTATACCTTTATTTCAAAACCTCACCTCCTTTATTTTTCTAAAAAAGGTTTAGATTTCTGGGTTTTAGCTTACTTGAATTCCGTTATGCCTTTTGACGTTGCGTGATTCAAGTGCTGGTCACGAACTAATATTTTGGGTCGTGACATTGATCTTGGTTCCAAATTGGGCTACAGATCACTAAATCCATTTTGGTTCAATGGTACATCCCTTCACTCCTTTGATATTTGTCGTTGTAATTCCTCAACGTCGTCAAAGAGGTGACGGGTCCCGACAACCACACATTTCATTGACTATGATGTCTCTAAACTACGGACTGTTGGGTCCTTAAACTCATGGACTATAATGTCCTTAACCTCGACCGTGATGTCTTAAAACTAACATTGGACTGTGGGGTCCTTAAACCAATGGACTATGATGTCCTTAACCTCGACCGGGATGTCTTAAAACTAACATTGGACTGTGGGGTCCTTAAACCCACGGACTATGATGTCCTTAACCTCGACCGTGATGTCTTAAAACTAACATTGGACTGTGGGGACCTTAAACTCATCGACTATGATGTCCTTAACCTTGACCGTGATGTTTTTAAACTAACATTGGACCGAGATGTCCTTAAACTAACATTGGACCGTAATGTCCTTAAACTAATAGACCGCAATGTCACTAAACTAAACAATAGAGCCCAATTACTCTCTTGTTGGATCTAAACGATCCCTTTAAGTTGATCTTAGTCTAAAATGAGACTAACGTATCCTTAACAAACGTTTAAGTTGATCTTAGTCTCAAATGAGACTAACGTATCCTTAAACCTAAACCCACAAACCCAAATCTAAGAAAGATACGGATTTGGACTAGTCCACGCCCTACGGGCGACAACATAAATTAGTCTTCGTATACAATCCACAGGCAACCAAACACAAAGCAAACAACCACGACACGAAGTGACCATATGGAGAAGGAGAAAGTGGTTACCGCGATACGGTAGCGTAATTAACTACAGGGGCTTGCGCCAGGGAAGAGCGTCCCCACAATCAAAAACCCCTCAAACGAGGGGGAATCTGACGAAGTCTGCAATATCGGCCGCATCCGTCTGAACCTTCGATATACGGTGTCATAAATCAACTTGGCATCTTCGGAGAGGTGGACGGATAGCACCAATTAGCATCTGCCCCGAACTTCAGGCAAGACGGACCTGGGCGGTCGCGTCTCTGTGTTCGGAGGGGAACAAAATCATGGTTGGAATCTTTCTACATTCTTCTTGAGTTGACATATTACAACCATGGTTTAGTTTCTAATTGTTCTTTAACTCAACATCAAAATATCTAGATATTTTTTAGCCATGGTTAAGAGTGAGGTGACTCTCTCTTATTATTATTATTATTTTTCATTCTTGATTTTTTTGAGAGAACATATGAGCTCAAGCTAAGCCATCTCCTTCTTCTTCTTCCTCCAAGCTCTCTACCTCTTAAAAAGTGAGTGAAGTAAAATAAAAGAAAAGGTTTTAAAGTGAGATTACAACCCACATCACCAATCTATATTAGTCTAGCCCACTGGTGTAGGTTGTTTGCTTCACTTCCATCAAGATCAAGTGAAGCTTGGAGCTTGTGCCAAGGGACTCCATGGTGGATCGTCGTGGACTTCGAAGGACTCAAGCAAACCCGTTCAAATTCCAAGTTGATTCAAGGAGTCAAGGAGGAGAGGTCTACAAAGGTTGTATTTCTCCCCTCTTAGTGTTAGACACTTGCTAGTTTGTGAAACTTGCATTTTGTTACCTTAATACTCTAGTTCGATTCTAGGTTAGGTTTGGTTAGCTCCCTAAAATTTTTAATGTGCCATGTTTGATGTTTGTAAAAACCTAGTGAGGGTGCTAAGCAAACCAGGCAGTGGTTTCATAGCCAAGCTAGAGAATTAGATGATGTTAGTAGAATTACGAAACCGAAACAACTTCGAAAGCTCGAAACAAAAACCCTAAGTTCTGTCTTAATTTTTAAGTCGTCTAATTTTTTTTTAAACGGTTGCAGAATGTTACATATGATGTAATGTGAACACCAGACGAAAACGACCCCATTCTACCGGTTTTGACCTGGCGAAATGCCCAATATACCCGTCTTGGCCGGTTGTTTAATTTTCTTTTGGTTTCGTTTTTGTCTGGTGCTCTGGTCTCTGGGTTTTGGTGTTTCAGGTATTGTTTGTTTTTACTAAGATTGCATGTGATGTTATCTTTTTGTAAAGGCTATTCGGAGTGTTTCGTAGTCGTAATTCTAACATCGTTTCGGGTTTTTTAATATGTGGTCCAGGCGAAGTTAAAGAGTTCGAACGAACATCGAATCCCCACATTTTCACCCTCGCTGAAAATTTTCCAAAAGTTGGAAATTTTGGGTTTAAAAATCTTCAGAAAATCATGCAGGTAATTCTATGGACCCTCTAGAAGAACGATACCCAAAATCGACTTTTTGGACGCGGAACCGCAGTCATACCCTAGGGTTTACGGCGGTTCCGCGGCGCTATGAGTGAGGCATGGGTCGGCCCTTCTATGGTTGGTCCATAGGTACCGTGACATATTCTGGGTATTTTTAAACCGTGCTCAAGTATTGAGCTCTTTGGGAAATTTTGGGTGTTTTTTGATTCGATCAAAATGTTTAACATCATCTAGCTATCTATGATTGTGATACAATATTTAGAATCTACACTAATTAGTTTTGTGAAAATTGATTAGTTGCTTGTAAATTTAACATTTTGGTTTCAGTATGAATCGGGAATCTTATTGAATTACTCGATTTCTTTCAAAAAGGTATTTTCATAGGTGAGACCCAAATGTAAGATTTACAATGTTAGACATGAAATCCGAAATATGAGATATTCCGGGTTTATGATGTCTAAGGGATGTGTCGATTCCAAATGTTGTAGTTTGATATTTCTTTTCTGCGACCGAAAGTGTAGTATGTGGTGTATCGCCGGTTTCGTTGCTATACGTCAACGACAATTGGGATACGCATACTTGCTTACGTTGATGACATATGATGTTATGTGTTGCTGTGATATGATGTATGGGATCATCGTGATTGAATGGCTGGAGGTTTTATGTGAGATGAGAGTTTTTATTTTCATTCATGTAAAATTCATTGTATGTAATATTCTTTTATTGGAGCACTTCCAGGTTGAGGATGATGTCACCATTGATGTATATTATTTACTTTTCAGCATTATGATAGACCCAAGGTGGAGAGCACAAGTGACGGGTTCTAGAGTCCATTGGGAGGCCATCTCGAGGAGTCGAGACTGAGTCTCCTAACTCTAGAATTGGTAGGGTCACTTGCTGCTCTCGTAGGGGTCTAGGGGTGTGGGCTTGGCTATTCATCATGACCTTGGAATCCGTATTTTCTATTGTTGGCTAAATACAAAATACGGACCTCCTAGTATATCCTATATTTTCATATATGTTCTTCTGCTGTTGTTATTCTATGATGTGATCACTTTGTATGCTGAAAAGAATGGTATATTATATATATGATATATAATAAACGTTGCTTATATTTTACATCCGCGCTAGTCCTGCCCCGATATGCCGTTAGTTAAGTAACCTAACGGTGCATAACGGGACACCGTGGCAAATGCGGATGGCATAAGCGTACGTTCTATTTTCGTTTCTTTTCTGTGATGGCTTAAGGACTTAAATGATGGGACTACATTAATAAGATTAATGTAAAGAAAAAGAAACCTAAAAGATGTTGTATAATCAAATTTAAAACCCACTCGGCCTTTTACGAAAAAGCAAAATTTCAAAATTGCGGAGCTTAAGCCACTCCTTTTGAAAATTATTTGATTCTACAACGATATCAAGTTCAAAGCGTTAAAGGTTTTCTTAAAAATAATCTGCAGCCCTCCGTCATTTTAGGAAGTAGAGTACTTAGTATTCGTGCTGCGCATTTTGACTATAATTAAGATACGGTGTACGGTAGCTAAATGATGTCTTCCTACACAGCATATGGCGATTAGTTAGGACGTTCATATGATTATGTTGACTATAGTTGTTAGTTGTATGTATGCCCTAGAGGCCATTATTGTACATGATTTTATATTATAGTGGATGCTGGGACATATATAGGGAGGACTTTCTTGCTCGACATGATAGTATGATATCTGGTTAATCTTTATCTTAACATGTACACTTGTACTGTCTCTCTGTTACATGTTGATAAAGCCCTTAGGATGTTGACTTGACTACCAGGACTATGATCTAGATCATACTAGTGGAGCAAGGGTAGTCCACAAGTACATCCCTAGTCGAGGGAGTATCGAGATAGGGCATCGATATTCCAGAGTAGACTAGTGTGTACGATTCTTGACCCTGTATGGGGCGATGGTTGATCCCACAACCATTGGTGTTTGACATCAGAGAATGTGCAAAGGCGCTAATTAGAGAATGGGTACACCGAACAGGACTTGCCGAGAACTCCCAGATGGTATTATACCTGACGTCAGCTAGCAGTTCTCTGGTGACACTGGTACATGTTAGTCTGTAGACCCAAGATCGTCATAGAATCTTGTGTGATTCCCACTGTGCTTTGATTTCCATCATACCACGTTCAAGAGAACGTGCAAATCGGTGGCTTTTGGGTACAGTCCCGAATCATATGGAGGTAATGAGCGATAGGAGGGGTTTCTTCTCTCCCGTTATTGGGGGTTGATGTTGCTGTTAGTTATATGTATTCCCTAGAGGCCATTACTGTACATACGATGTATATTGTAGTGGATGCTAGGACATATATAGGGAGGACTTTCTTACTCAACATGATAGTATGCTATCTGGTTGTACTTTATCTTAACATGTACTCTGATTGTCTCTATGTTACATGTTGATAAAGCCCTTAGGATATGAACTCGACTACTGGGACTATGATGAGATCATACTAGTGGGGTCACGGTAGTTGACGAGTACATCCTATAACTGTTCCTAGTCGAGGGTGTATCGAGACAGGGCATCGATACACCAGAGTAGACGAGCGTAAACGCATCTTGACCCATATGATGGGCGATGGATGATCATATATCCATCGGTGTTTGACATCAAGGATGGTGTACGGGTGTTCAGTAGAGACTGGGTACACTGGACGGACTCGCCGAGAACTTCCAGATGGTATTATACCTTACGTCAGATGGCAGTTCTCAGGTGACACTGGTACAGAGTAGTCTGTAGACCCGAGATCGTCATAGAGTCTTGTGTGATTCCCACTGTGCTTTGATTTCCATCATACCACGTCCAAGAGGGCGTGCAAAAAGGTGGCTTTTGGTTACAGTCCCGATTCACATGGAGGCAATGAGTGATAGGAGGGGATTCGTCTCTCCCGGTATAGGGAGTTGATGTTGTGCTGTGTTCGATTGGCTATAACCGGAAATACCTGGCCAGAGTTGCTGAGATTTACTGGTAAGTGTTATCAGTAGTTTCTCGAACTGTTATAGACCTCATATTGACATGACTTATCAAGCTACTGGGGTCTGACGTTTACCACCCCTAGGCGAGATATGCAACATATCAGACGACGAGACCGGACTGTACGGGAGTGTTACTGATTGGATTCACAGGAGAATGTACAGGCTTGCTTGTTGATCTTCTGATCGCTCAATACCCGGGTGGCCGTTACGTTTAGCAGACCGCTTGGGGCTTGTGGGTGTTTGATATGATCATCACCTACTGCCGGCGTATTGACGAGTCTTTAGAGTCCTACACAGGGGTTTCCTGGCTCAAGCGAAACGGAGTAGGAGCACATATGTGATATGTGCGGGACCGAGATTGATACGATATGAGATACCGTATTCTATTCTCGTGATTTGTAACATTGATCGGTTGTATGCGATATAGTCGGGTTATCGGATCAAGTGTTGATTCGATAAGTTGTTACACATGATATTAGTCGGTGATAGCCGGGTTATTAAATCAAGAGTTGATTTAATAATTTAATGTATAATTATATATTTGATATATTACATTACATTAACTAGTATTAGCTCACTTAAGATTTATTTTCTCACTTGATTGTGCATAAGTGTATATGTGATATATATTTGTGTACATATGATTGTGTCATGCTTGATGATACATCAAAGATGAGTGTATGAGACTTATACCAAGATTAGGGTAAAGATTAGGGTTTTGTTTATATCTTAAGAATAAAAAAAGAGAAAGACTTTGTCAAAGTTCTCAAGTTTTCATCAAGCTTGTGGAAACATTGACAAAGTCAACTCTTTTGTCATTCTTAAGGATATTTAGTTAGCCCAACCCTTAACCTCAAGCTTTGGTTAATTCTCTACATGAGTTAAGCATGATAGCTTAACTCATCCATGGTTACATTATTGAGAGGATAATTAATTCATAGAATGAATATTCCTTCTTCTTCTTTTTCTTCCTTCAACAAAAGCTTTCTAGCTTCAATGGAGCTTGAGGAAAAATGTGAGAAAATCAATTCTAAAGTGAGCACACCTCCTACTTCTTCATCCTCTACCACTTGCCATGTAGTAGAGTGTGTTCTCTTCATAAAGTTCATAACCTAGTGAAGGAATAGCTTGAGTTAGTGTCTCCCCGACGTAGATCATCTTCGGCCTCGAAGTCATCGAAGCAAGCACGTTCGTTCTTCTTGTGGAGCTTCTCTAGAGTCCGGAGTTCACGATCGCAGCGAAGAGGACATCTACACGGAGCTTAAGAAGTGAAGGACCGGATCTACAAAGGTTGTAATCCCTCTCACTTAGTGTTAAAAAGTTTAACATGCTTGTTTTCACCTAAACTCCAGTATAAAGATCCGGCTTTGGGTTGTTCGGCACGGCTAAAATTTTAATCGGGCATGGTTGATGCCTCGTAGACCCTTGTATGCGTGCCTAGCAACCCTGAAGTGGTATCAGAGCCTAGCTAGAGCTTTAGGAGAAGTGTAGACGAAGTTAGAAATCCGATCGAACCCCGAAACCCTAATCTATACCCTTCTCTGTACTTTTTTTAAAACTGTGGATTTTTCCTAATTAAAAATGCTCAGAAAATAGAGCAGGAAAAACTAAGAATTACTGTAAAGTACGACCCACTAATTCTCTAATATGACCGTGGAACCGCGGCCAAATCAAGGGTCTGGCGGCGGTTCCGCGGCCAAAATTATGACTTAGTCCCTGTAACTTCATATATTTATTCTTAGGTCCTTTCTTGTCATTTTTTTCTGGGAATTTTTTAATTCCACCCAAGTGTTGAGTTTTCTTGGGTTGTATTGGGGACTCGCTGATTCGATCGGATAATTTAACTTCGTTTAGTTTTGTCCGGATAATTTTTAGAAACTGTTAAAAAGTTCGAACGGATATCAATAACTCACTTTTTCCCCTGTCGGAAAATTTTCAAAAGTTGGATTTTTTCTCGTGTTTGAAACTTTCGTAAAGTCATTCAAGTAACGCGGTGGACCCTCTAGAAGACAACAAAGCTTAACTCGATTATGTGACCGTCTTGAACTGCCTCTAAATCTTAGGGTTTGGGGCAGTACGACGTGCCACATGTGAGGCGTTGGCTTGACCCTTCTACGGCTGGACCATTGGAACTGTGGCATGTGATGGATGTTTTTAAACTGATTTCAAGTGTTGAGATATATTGGGGAAAACTTGGGTGTTTGATTATTCGATCGTAATGTTTAACACTGTCTATTTATCTGGAATGTTATACAATATTTGGAATCCACTTGTAGTTATGAGATAACTAATTTGAATGTTATAAATCTAGCAGTTTAGTCTCAGATGATCGGTTGCCACGGAATTTTGATATGATCAAAAGTCCGTCGCAATCATGTAGCGTACGCGGATACTCGCCGGATAAACTTAATAGACAGCCACGCCCCATAGCCCCGACTAAGTGACTGTAGGAGAACACCGTCACCAAAAGCATCCGTTCGGGTGCTCGCGGCAGCGGTGTTCCGCCTTAGTGCACTTCGTCGACGGCATCTTGGGGTGCGGCCGTCTACTAAAATTTGCAACGAGCATTCGATCAGGATGTCGGGAATCTTGTTGAATTGCCCGACTTGATATTGAAAAGAGTTTTCGATAATGAGACTAAAATGCGGGGTTTATAAATGTTAGGCATGTGATGTCTAAGGAATTCATTTGGTTAGGCATGCGATGTCTGAGGAGGTTGCGGATTCCAACTGTTGTTGTTTTACACTTTCTTTTCTATGACCGTAAGCGTAGTATGTGCTGTATCGCCGGCTTCGTTGCTATACATCAACGACAATTGGGATACGCATACTTGCTTACGTTGATGATATGAGATATTATGTGTTTCTGTGATATGTTATATTGGAACGTCGCGTTTTGAATAGCCGGGGGTTTTATGTGAGATGAGAGTTTTTCTTTTTCATTCATGTAAAATTCATTTGTATGTAATATTCTTTTATTGGAGCACTTCCGGGCTGAGGATGATGTCACCATTGTATATTATTTACTTTTCCGCATTAGATAGACCCAAGGCGGGGAGCACAAGTAACCGGGTTCTGGGGTCCAGTGGGAGACCATCTCGAGGAGTCGAAACCGGGTCTCCTAACCCTAGAATTAGCAGTGTTGCTTGCCGCTCTCGTAGGGGTCTAGGGATGTGGGTTTGGCTATTTATCGCGACCGTGGAATCCGTGTTTTATACTGGCTCGTATTGAAAACATGGACATCCTAGTATATCCAATATTTCATATATGTTCTTCTGCTGCAATGTTCTGTGATGAGATCATATTACTGCCTGAGACGAATGTTTATATTATATATATGAGATATATATTATATATTGTTGATTTCGTTTCATATCTGATGCTTGTGAAGCCTGTTAAAATGGGATTTCATTAATGAGATTAATGAAATAAAAGAAACCTAAAGATGTTGTAGAAACTTGTTTAAAAACTAGTAGCTCTAGTTCTTGCTTTGCATAGTGGTGTTCCTTGTAGAACATCCAACACCTTATTCGATAAGGAAAGAGCCGAGATCCCTTCACCGGGAGTGACCTCTTTAGTGAAACTAGCAGATGCTACAAACTCGATTTGTCTTTTGATTGCTTTTATAGTTCTTGCTTTGCATAATGATATTTGTGAAATATCCCGCACCTTATTCGATGAGGAAAGGGCCGACGATCTCTTCACCGGGAGTGACCCCTTTAACAAAACTAGAAAAGCCTAAAAAACACTCCATTTAAAATCACTCGATTCTACAACGAAATTAAGTTCATTACGCAAAGGGTTTTCTTAAAAACCTATGGTAGCCCTCCGTCATTTCAGATAAGGACTGTTTAGTATTCGTGTTGCATTTGTTGGCCTTTGTCAAGGCGTAGTGTGCGGTAGCTGAATAGTACTTATCTGCTTATGCATATGATGCAGATTGGATTAGGGTAGTCGTGCGACCTTGTTGGCCTTTGTCAAGGGCCGTGCGGGTGGGTTTACTTCAATCAAGAAATGACGGGTTGAACTTGACTAGAAGCCTATGGTTTGTTGGCCTTTGTCAAGGTCATAGGAGGCTTGGGGAAAAATATTATCGGGAATTTCAAGTGTTGAAATTTGCAATGAGATTGCATACCTTCTATAAGATAGTTGGATCCCGATACCCGCTGCGAGTAAGAGTTACTCCTGGGAGAGTTTTACACATTATAATTAGCCGATCAAGTAGGTGTCTAGAAAGGTGTTAACGGGGTTACACCCCTGGGAAAACGAGGTTTACTTTATTTAGGTTCGTGCGAAAGCACGGGGGACCTCCCTCAAAGTACCGGCACTGGCCTGGCTGAAAGACTGGCGAACTTGTAGCGTGTAATTAATCCCGGCTATTCTTTCCTTTTAGGGTTTGAAGGAAGATTTGATTAAAACAGTGGGAGACATCCTGATTAGATATATTAGATAACCAATCTAATCTTGCAAGAGCATACGCTGAGTGTTTTCTTCTCTCTCTCTCTCCAAGTAGCGACCATATCACGCCTTAATCAAGATAATAATACGGATATATTGATCGAACTCGCTTGTTATACTGAGCTGGGGAACGTTGATCCCGCTCCAACATATAATTGTTATAAGACAGAGCAGGAAATTAGGGAATACCAGATTTTCCGTGCCGCCCAAATGAAGAAAGTGCATGCTGATGTATCATCTTCGGGTGTGTTCATTACAGAGAACTGTTTCTCAGTATCCTTTACGTCCTTGGTATGAGATACCGGATCAGGATCCCGCATATGTAATTTGTTACATGGGCTACAGAAAGGTAGAGAACTGAGAACGGGTGATAAGTTTCATGAGACAGAAAACGGTGCAAGTGTTGCAGCCAAGTCTGTTGGTCACTATCACCCTGTATTACCAGAATACATTGATTCTGAACGAATGTTATTAGATACCGAACCTGATATACAACATCATATCAGTCTCTTTATTAGTAAAGAAAGGATATAATTTTGTATTGTTGGATAATGTTTTGAACATTTCCTATATCAAGAGTTGATCGGTTCAGGCACGTTATCTAAAAGCATAGACGTTCTAAATCAAACTACAGTTCTTAGTATACAGAACACACACAAGAGGAAGAGTTCAGAAATGAACGAATCCTTCTTAAGGCATTGTAGACTAGGTCATATCAATGCGACCAGACTAGCTAAGTTACATTTAGATGCATATTTAAATCTGTATGAATTTACATCTTGTGAAACTTGTCGGTCATGTCACAAAGATAAGATGACCATAGCTCTGTTTATTGGAAACAGAGAAAGAGTTAGTGAACTCTTGGGATTGATACATGCTGATGTATGAAAGTCTCCTGTCTACACATGCCAAGACCGGTTCTTTGTACTTCATTACATTCTCTGATGATCTCTCAAGATTCAGACATATGTTCCTGTTGAAACACAAGTCCGAACCTTTTGAGATATTCACAGAATGTAAGTTAGAAGTAGAGAACCAAAAAAAATGGGTATAAGTATTATGTCCTTTGATGAGATCAAGGAGGAGAATACTTGAGCACGGAATTCCTAGACTATTCTAAAGGAGAATGAGATTCTCTCTCAGCATTACTCCTCCGTATACACCACAGCACGTCGGTGTATCGGGTCGGAGCAATAGCACCCTATGTGATATGGTATGCTCTATGATGAGTACTACTGAGTTTCCTTTTTTCTTTTGGGAGTTATGCACTTGAGAAGCTGCATACCTATTGAAAAGGGTTCAAATCAAATCAGTTGCCTACCACTTCATATGCGATATGGAATGGGAAGAGCCCATATCTTAAGTAATGTTAAGATTTGGGGTTGTCCGGTCTATGTCTGAAAAGAAAAATCCGGACAAGCTCGAGGTAAAGTCAGATCTGTGGAAGTTTGTTGGATATCCCAAGCATATGCAAGGGAATATATTCTACCTAACCGAGGGACAAAAGATGTTTTGTTTCTCAACATTCCACCTTTGTGAAAGGGAATTTCTTGTGAAAAAATTAGTGGTCATGAGGTAGAACTGAATGGAGTTCCAGCTATACAAACTACAGCAGATGATTTGGTAGAACCGAAGGATTCAATAGTAACCAACGAACCTCAGCCTCTCCGCCGATCTAGTAGGGTTCCTCGCCCACCTGAGAGATACTTCGGTTTCTCTATGACAGTGGGAGCAGGGATTGCATCATGAGATGATGACCCAACTAGTTTCGAGCAGGCTATCAGGAGTGGGACTCTGTAAGAATGGCTGGATGCTTATCGATCTGAGATGGAATCCTTATACACCAACAAAGTATGGACTTTGGTTGCTTTATCTGAAGGGTTAAATCCCCATCAGGAGCAAGTATATCTTGAGAAGATTACTTGGTGTACATGGAAAAGTTGAAACTTTCAAAGCTATGCTTAAGTCCATCTAGATCCTACTTGTCACGGCTACATACCATGACTACGATATCTGGTGGTTGGGTGTCATGACTGCTTTTCTAAATGATGTTTTAGAAGAGAACGTCTATAAGTACACAGCCAGAGGGATTCGTAGACAGTGGGAGCAGCGGAAACGTGTGCAAGATATTTTATGTGATAAAACAGGCATCGCGGAGTTGGAACATCTGTTTTGATGTGGTAGTCAAAGAGTTTGACTTCATCAAAATGGTAGATGAACCTTGTATATACAAAAAAGTAGTAGAGAGTATGGTGGTGATCTTCGTAGAGTACGTAGATGACATACTCTTGATAGGGAAGGAGTTTCCTATGCTACGATCAGTCAATCTCCGCTTATCACAAGGATTCTCCATATAGGATTATAGTGATACCTCCTGAATCCTGGATTTTGGATCTATGAGATAGATCTAATTGGATGTTAGGATACTCACTAGTTGTAGTGAGATGGTATCAATCGATCCTGGGGAGAATCACTGAAAATGTTCCAGGGTGATAAGGACGACTGAATGTCAGTCGCAGGCATTGTCTTTACCCTCAGTGGAGGGACGGTATGTTGAAAGAGTTGCAAGCTAGATACCATCACTTACTAGACGATTAAAGGCAAGATATATCGTTACCAAGGATGCTACCAAAGAGGCAGTCTGGATAAATATAGGTTTATGAGATGAACTTCGTTCCTACCATTGTGTGACAATGGAGTTGTGGCTTATGCCAAGGAACTACCGTCCCATCTGAAATCCAGATATAATTCTTAGGCAGTATCACCTGATCATGGAGATGGTTGATCTCCAGGGAGATCGAGGTTAGGAGAGTAGACACAGAGGACGACAGCGCGGATCCACTCACAAAGGCCTTTTTCCCAGTAGAGACTTTTATGGGATGGTGGAGTATGAGATACTTCAGCCACAGCTAATTGTTGGGTATGTGATACCACAACAGATGGCCCTAGTGCAAGTGGGAGATTGTTAGTTATATGTATGTCCTAGAGGCCATTACTGTACATACGATGTATATTGTAGTGGATGCTAGGATATATATAGGGAGGACTTTATTGCTCGATATGATAGTATGCTATATGGTTGTACTTTATCTTAACATGTACTCTGATTGTCTCTGTGTTACATGTTGATAAAGCCCTTAGGATATGTACTCGACTACTGGGACTATAATGAGATCATACTAGTGGGGCCACGGTAGTCGACGAGTACATCCTATAACTGTTTCTAGTCGAGGGTGTATCGAGACAGGGTATCGATCACCAGAGTAGACTAGCGTATACGCATCTTGACCCATATGATTGGCGATGAATGATCCCATATCCATCGGTGTTTGACATCAAGGATGGTGTACAGGTGCTCAGTAGAGACTGGGTACACTGGACGGACTCGCCGAGAACTCCCAGATGGTATTATACCTCACGTCAGATGGCAGTTCTCAGGTGACACTGGTACTGTAATACCCGGTTCTTTTATATACGCCCAATCCATATTTCTTTTTAAACTATGAATTTTTTTATTTTTAATTATTTAATTATTTTAAAGAATCTCCATTAAACCCTAAACTCCCAATCCATTCCCCCCCCCCTCTATTTTTCTCAAACCCTAATCCCGATCCCTCATTTTCTTTTCCCATTTATATAAACCTCGATTTCGGTCCAGAACTCCATTTCATTTTATTAGCCAAGTTAAAAACAAAATAAGATTTTAAATTTAAACCCAAATCCCCGGCCCACTCTCCTATTTTCTTTCCCAGCCGGCCTCTTCATTTTCTTTTACTTACTATTATTTCTGTTCTGGCCAAACCCACTCTTTCCTCAGCCCATTTCTTTTATTAAGCCCATTCCCTATTTTTCCCTATTATTCTTAAATCCCCAGCCGCTTCTTCATTTCCCATTAAATTCTTTTCCCGGCCCACTTCCCTTCGGCCCGCTCCCGCGTCCCCTCTCCAAGCCCGCACCGCACCTCCTACCCGACCCGCTCCTACAGTGCATCTCCCCCAACGGCTCTTTTCTTATTTTCCCGCTCGCGATCTACGCTCCTCGCCTCCGCCGACGCCCACGCTCGCGAGCGTTACCCCCACGACACGCGTCTCGACCTCTCCTCTCGTACATACCCACACACCCTCTTCCTCATCCCGTTCTCTCCCTCCCTCGTTCTCCTTCTTCCTCCTCTCTCGCTCTGCACCCAACCGAGCCCTCCTCCTTCTCTCTTCCCTTCAAGCTCAGCCATCACCGGCCACCTCCTCCCCCGAGCACCCTCGTTCACTACCCCACACCAACAGAACTCCCTCGCTACCTCACCCCTCAATCGAGCTCGAGCCCCTGCACGCCTCCGCCAACGAGCCTCACCCGCCTCCCTTGATGACGGCGATGACCTTCTCCACGTCGCCAACAACCCCCTCGACCAAGCACCTCCTTCCCCTTCAGTTCCCTCATCATCCCCTCTCTCTCAATCTCTTTGTTCTCTCTCTAACTCTCTCTCTCTCTGATCTCTCTCTCTCTCTCTCAAATCTATCTCTCTCTCCCCTGCAACCTCTCTCTCTCTCTGTTTCTCTCTCTCTTCCTCTCAAAAATCTCTTTCCCTCTACAACTCTCTCTCTCTCTCTCTCTCTGTGTGACCCTCTCACTCCCTCTCTCTGTTCTCACTCTCTCTATATATCTCTTTCTCATTCCCTATTGATCTCTCTCTCTTGATCCCTCTCTCACCCCATCAACCCCTTCACCAGCCGACCCCTCACAACTTCATAGTCGATCGCTTCACCACCTCCCTTCGCCACCAGCTGCCAAGCCGTCAAGACCGTGCCAAGCTTGAGCCGAGGTCGAGTTGCTGTGTCGTGTCTAGCCACGCTTGCGTCGTGATCGTGCCGTTTCCATTGTCGTAGATCACCGCTGTTGCCGTGCCACTGCCGTGCGCCTCCAGGCAAGTTTTATACTTGCTACATGCTAATTTGTATTAGTTACGAACTAGAATTTTTATAAATTCCATACTAAATATCCTCGATAAATCATACGATGCAACTGTTTGATGCATGATCCCAATGAGAATACTTATCTAATTTGACGGAACTGGATTGTTTATATTGTCCCTTGTAGTGATGAACACCTTGTACAAATTTCGCTGGAAAATATGACCGTTAACGACTAAAACGACTACCCCCAAGTTTACTCGTAAAACTGGAATTTTCTTGTACCTGAAAACCGTTAAAATTACCATAAATTATTTACATACTGTAATGATGCGTTCGAGGGCTCAAATCGAAGCCGACTCGACAAACTATAACCCTATGTTAGTTTCCAAATATTTCTGTACTCAAACTGTGTCAATATTTGGATCGGAGTGCGACTCTGGACTGCAGTCCTGAGCGACTCCAGTTGTTGTTTACTGTCCCGTAATGGGTACCACCCTGTTTCCTTAACTCGTAGGTTGCGGAACTCCGCTGTTTATTATAGGTGAGTCTGTTATCTAGACAACACAAGTAGTTTCATCCTGTTTCGTTATCGTTGTTATTTAATCTGTAATTTAATAGATGTGGACGTATAACAGTCCTAACAGAATCAGAATTGACATACTAGTATTGAATAGTGTATATCTCCTGACGTACAGACACGATTGAAGATCCGTCTATTGCGTTGAAAACCTTACTGAAAACAATAGATTTCATTCAACTGTAGCGTCGCTAAATTCTGATCCCAACTGGGATTAAAATGCGTTACGAAACGGACTTTCGATTCTGAAACCGGGTTTCCAGCCGTGAACGCTTAAAAGGAAATGGCCATAACTAATGTTCCTGAAACCAGATTGCCGTTAAACCAAATTCGCTGTTTAGATAACCAATCATAATAATTAATCCCCGTTTATCATTTCGCTAAACTGTACACATACGATTCATGATAAATCGTGCAAGTGATAGAATACTGTTTTATGACACCTTAATCATGCTTTACATAATGTTTCCGCATCATATCATACATACGTCACTGCATTGATAACCTAGTGATAATGTGCATTACCCAGTGTTAGGTATTAGTGATGATTGTGGCAAGTAAGTTAGTGTTCGTGTATAAGTGAATAAGTGAAAGTGACACGTACTTGTACACAATCAGTGAACCTTATGATTCTATTGCATTGTCGACGTCTGTGGGACGCGTGTACGTGTAACTATAAGTGGTATGGGACACTTATGGAAACTCTTGCATGGGAGTCACAGATAAGACATCAGACTCTGCCATTTATCTTAGGTATTAGTCGGGACGTGCTTGATGGAGGTCCTGCCTCCAGTTCTCGCGCAGACTTGTCACAGACCGATTGGTATTTAGGGTTAT